>CM052815.1:40838491-40883073 GCA_028533885.1 Nasua narica | reverse complement strand
AAATTGTAGGACCATTACTGAAATCACTTTACTATTATCACAATGGCAGTTACAAGTATTTATTCACTTATTTAATAATATTGGTCAAGCTCCCACTGTGTGTAAGGAATTATGAAAGAACAAATAGTAAAGTCTTTGACCCTTTATATAAAAGGAAATAATGTAGCAGGAATACAAATAATTTTAGTGCAAGGCAGAAAAAACAAAGGTATAAAGTACGAGATAAAAAGAGCAAACTTTTCCAACTTAGGTAAGAGAAAACACTAACTATTAATCCCAGTTTTCAGTTTACCAAAGTTTACATGATGTTTAATTAAAAAATTAGTCAATATACCTTTGAAATTGGAAAAGAAAATGTCTCAACAGGTTACTTAAAGATAAAATATTATAAGACATGGGAAAGCATGTTAGACCAAGGAAGCAGGGAAAAAAATACATTTAACTCCATAAAAGGCAGAAGTTACTACACAAGAGTTGGGAAATGTGAACGGATTTTTCCCTAAATAGGAGCTTAAAACGAATGACCATCAAGATCCCAAACAAATCTACATGGCACTTACTATAACATATTAAAACATTAAATGGTATAATCCAATCTACCTTAAGTATACTTCTCATTTAAAGGATAAGGGTTGAGTTATTAAATCTTTATCTTTTTGAAATATATAGGAAGAGACATATTCTTTTAAGATTTTATTTATTTATTTGACAGAGAGAGAGAGAGATTACAAGTAGGCAGAGACAGGCAGAGAGAGAAAGGGGAAGCCAGCTCTCTGCTCGGCAGAGAGGCCGATGCAGGGCTCGATCCCAGGACCCTGAGATCATGACCTGAGCCAAAGCAGAGGCTTTAACACACTGAGCCACCCAGGCACCCCAGGAAAAGACATATTTAATGAAAACCTTCCATGTAACTGTAATTGATTCCATTCTGTAACTGTATGTGTAGCAATATTTCTTTCCAAAGTTTTCAATGAAAATCAACATGCTAAACAAAATATTTGGGTTACGAAAGTACAGCCAAATTAATCAGGAGTAGAATTAAAATAAGCATATTAATTATTAAGCATTTTCTAGTAGGTCTTGAGGCTGTTGAGAGGGGGGATGAAAAAGTATGCTAAGTCCTGCCTGTTTCTTAGGTTCTAAGAAAACCTTTGCATCTATGGAAAGAAGAATGGGGGAGCATCACACGTATCTTGAAAGGGAATGAGAACATACAATATCAGAGCTAAATAATGAATAAGAACCTAAACATGGTCTGAAACAAATATTACTAAACTATTGGGGGAAAAAAAACTAGCTTAGGTTTGTGAAGTCAGGCATAGGGAGACAGCAGAAGCAAAAGCATTTAAGGCACTCACATGGGGAGTTAGGAAATAAAAGCACTCTGAGACATAAAGCAAACTTACTGGTAAGGGAAGAAGAGAAGGTCTTACTGGAGAAAATAGTTGGAATTCTGTTTTCTTGTAGTAGAGCAATAGGTCCTTATTACAGATGTTGGAACAATGGAAAATCTTCCCTGTAGCCCAGAAACAAGAAAAACCTAACTACTTAGAACTTTAGAAACACTTTCCAAAATGCTTTGATAAAAAGAAAATCAAAATTGAAATTACAAACTCTCCAGAAAAATACAAGAAGGAAAATATTTCCTACCAAACTTATGGGACACAAGTGAAAGCTATACTCAGAAAAAAAATCTTATAGCTTTAAATGCACTCCTATGAAAGAAGAAAAATGGAAATTAACCTCATCACCTTTAGCAACTAGGAAAAGAACAAATAAATAAGCAGAAAGTGGGAACAAAAAATGCATAAAGGTAAAACTTCTATTAATGAAAAAGAAATAAATAAAATAAAAAAATCTAAAAACTGATTCTTTGACATGATTAAGAAAATAAAACCCCTTCCACACTTTATAACTAAAGAAAATTGAGAGCAAAATATATTTAATTAAGAGTATGAAAGAAATCACAAGCACAGATAAGAAGGACATGAAGATCATTATGAAACAATACTACTTTCAATTCTAGGGTAACTTTCCCAGGTACAATTGCCACACAACCACCACCCCCAAACTTAGTGGCTTAAAACAGCAGGTACTGTGATCACAGACTGTTATCAGTCAGGAAGTGAAGAAGGGCTTATCTAGGGGAATGTTCTTCATGTGACTTCACTAAGATGCCAGCAGAGTTGCAGCCACCCGGGAGTTCAATTAGACTGTGTGTCCAAGATGGCTCCCTCCACTGTGCTAGCTGAGAGCTGGGAGCTCACAGGGTGGAGCCCAAGGCATCAGACTTCTTACATGGCCTCAGACTTCCCCCACAGTGAGCACCTCTGAGAACTGGGTAAAAGCTGTGTGGCCTTTTCTGAACCAGCCTTGGAATGTACATGGCATCACTTCAGCCAGAACTCTGTTGGCTGAAGTGGTCGTAGGACTGCCTAGATACAAGGGGAGTGAACAGAAATCCATGTCTTAATAGGAATGCCAAAAGTTTCACAGAACTGTTTTAAAATCACCACCAGCAACAAATTTGAAGCCAGGAGGAAACAGATCATTTTCTAGCAAAATGTGAGTTCCCAAAAATGACCCAAGAAGTGGAAAGCTTAAATAGATCAAATGCCATAGAAGAGACAGGAAAAGTGGTTAAAGATCTCAGTGCGTGAGGTGTTTCACGGCTGATTCTACGAAGCTTTTCAAGAACAGAAGTGCCATGTTATTTAAACTAGGGGCTCTCAAACGTTAATGGGCACCAGAATCACCTTGCTAGCTAGTAAACATGCAGATTCCTGGGCTCCGTCCCCAGAGATTCCGATCCAGGGGGTCTAGAGTGCAGAACGAGGACCTGCATTTCTAACAAGCATATAGACGATGTTGATACCTCTTGTCCAGAGCATCCACTTTGAGTAGCAGTGAGTTAAGCCAGAGGCTAGCAAGCTCTGACTTGTGGGCCAGATGTGGCCTGCTGCCCATTCCTATAAGTAAAGTTTTACCGGAATACAGCTATACCCATTCATTTCCATATCGCCTATGGCTGTTTGGGCACTATAGTGGCACAACAGAGAGACCATATGACCCACAAAGCCTAATATACTGTTTGTTCAGGCCCTTTGCCCCCCATACTGGCCAACCTTTGCCTTCGGCAGATGTGTTGATATCCTCTACTGATTCTGATGGTTAGGGTGCAAAACTGATGTAACACATAGCTTTCTTTCATCTCACTATTTGCTCTTAGTTAGCAACAGTCTGGATCACTATGTTAAAGGGGATGTAAGACTGTCCAAGCTCAGCGAGGCAAAATGTTGTGATCCATCACAGGCCCCGAGAGAAGGAACCTGAAGCATGCATGGTGTCTATTTATCCAGCCTGATTGTAAAACATACAAGGTTTACGAATCTTTTCAAAAAACTGTTGGAAAACTGCCACAAAATGTGGATGTAATGCACACATTTTTAACTACACCACTAACAATGTATCAGATCTCATTCCAACTGCTGTGGAAGTTATTGTAATAATATGCAAATATTTCACATTCATAAACAAGTGAGGAAAATAAAATCACTTTGTGATTTTATCAGAGTGTAATACAGACCAATTTTGTCATGTTTGTACACAAGATTTCTGAGATTGATGTCTGCTCTTGAAAGAATACTAATAATGTTTCAAATGTTACAAGCCTATATTTTATCAGTTGAAAATGCCCCCATTATTAAGACATCTTTCAAAGATCCAAACTCTCAACCTAGGGGGTGATTTTTGCACATTAACACCATATTCCATGATGTTAGTTCCAAAATAGTGATCCGGGATATATTAACAACAGAAATATCTTAAGACTTGTATGTTTGCATTATTATTTAAAAGGGAAAAATGCATTTGTGGTACTAGGCAAAAGAAAACTGCATAAGAAAATATATACATTTGTTGTTATAGACAGAAGAAAAATTGCAGACGCAAATTTCCAGTGTGGGCAGGAAACAGTTAAGTGTCAAAGCCCAATGAAGCAGTAAGTAAGGAGCAGGGCCATCATGGAGTCCAAGAATGGTGGCACAAGAGAATGAACCACAGAAGAATGAGGCACAGTCGGCTGGGCACACCCAGACATGGAGATTTTCTCACCATTGTATTATTCCTCACATTAACGAAGCCTGGCACATAAAAAGAACTCAATAAATATTTGTGGAAGGAAGGACAGAAAGCAGGAGAGGTGAAAGGGAGAGAAGGCAGAAGTTCACACCACAAGGCCGCGGCTCCATTCTAACTACCAGATGGTGGCTATAAAGAACAGTTGGGGAAGGTGACTGGTAATAAATAAGTTTCTCCACCAGAAATAAAGATGGCCAGAAATCAGCCTGCAGTTGCTAGGGGACTGATATGTGAAGTTCCTAGCAAAGGAACAGCTCTGTAAAGGACACAATGGCTCCTGACACGTCAAGATACCAGTGTGTGTCCTTGTGCCCTGACTCTGAATACTCCAGAGACAACTCTATGCCCAAGAAGAATAAGGCTCCTCTGAGACTTTTAACCTTGATATGCAAGAGGAAGTTTTGCTTGTCACATCGTTTTTCTGGTCTACAAACCTATATTAATAATATTTAGAAAGAGGAAGGGAGGAAAGGCAGAATATCTGCTGTGCAGTCGATATTTGTCCGGGCATGCTGGGGAAAATCTATCAAGAAAGCAAGATAATTCCAAATTTTATCTAGCATAGAAGCTTTGAGAACTAAGGCTGTTCATTTTTATGTTTATGTCCATGTTTATGCCTAGAAACTGAGTCTCCTGAAAATGTATGCAAAAATGTGTGTATGTGTATTTTTCTGAGAAGAGATACTGATACTTTCATCAGAATGCCAACATGGTCCACAATCGGCCATCATCCCCTCAAACATCAAATATCAAGAACCACAAGTGCAGGGATTTTGAACTGTAAGTCATTTGTGGGGCACAACATTCTAAAATTAAGTAGAATAGAAAAATATGGGAGTCTAACACTTGTCATAAAGGTATTATTTCTTCAAATGTACGTGTGTCTGTGTGTGTGCAGCAAGGTAAATTTTTCCATACTGAGGTCAGGGTTAAAAATGTTTGAAAGCCACTGCTCTAAGGCATGAGAAATGGCTCCATACAATTTTGTAACATATTAAATCATCATCCATTGAAAACAATTAAGTGATCTGTGGTTCCAGTGGGCATTCTACTGTTTTGAGTGACACCTGATCCACCAAAATGAAATTGCTATTATTAAAGAACTGCAATCTGCAATACTCAGAAATAAGAGTATGTCTTTATAAGGTTCTATTGATCTTAAGACCAACAACTATGAAGAAGTTGCCTTTGAAAGGACCCTGCACCCTGGTCGTCTCAGAGAAAATGTAAAATACTGAATAAAACACTTAGGAGGAGAAGAGGACAAATATTTCCCTGGGAGGATAGAATCCTCTAAGCACCTTGGAAAGATATTCGGGAAGGGAAGAGTGTGGAAACTCATCCCTAAACCTAGTACAACAATGAGACTTAGAAAAAAATATTATATCTTTTACACAAAAGAGACAGAAAAATACGGTAAAATTGCTATGACTGCTTGGGTGTGAGGGTGTCACTTTAGTCCCAGTTACCAGTACTATTCTCTACTCTCTTCGGGGCCTCAATACAAGAACTTAAATGGTCCAGACACTGAATTATTTGGCTTATTGTCTAAAATGTTACTAAAACACTTTACAAATTTGAGTTGTCCCAATCAACGCAAAAATTTCAAAAGTTTCCCTACATTCTACACAGCCAGCCCACTATTCCTCCCCAACCCACAAAAGACCAGAAGTTACCCTCTCAGGCAGGTACCTTCTCTGGCTTGGGATGCAAGTGTATCTGAGATCAAAAGTGAAGCACCATACTGAGTTTCCGCAATCGTCATCCCCTGCTTCCGCCCCACAGTGCTGGGAGCCAGGCTTAGAGCTAGCACACAGGAGGCCAGAGCTGCCTCACTGGAGAAGCGGACACACACACACACACACACACACACACACACACACACCCAGATGCACAGATACTGACATACAAGGATTCCTTTCCAGCAGCCCCCAGAAAAAAAGGCTTAGATCCTCACCAGGTCGCCTTGACTAGCCGACACAGAGCCTGTCACACAATTTTGATACCTCATTCTTAAATAGGAAAACACAGGCGAGGATGCAAGACACAAAAGTGAAAGAGAACAAAAACAAATGGGAGAAAAGGAACTCAAAGAAAACAGAGGGAAGGCCAGGAGCAGAATTATGCCACATTATAATATTCCCCAAGAGTTAAAAGATACCATATCCATAAAATAAGAAGCTACAACAAAAGAACATTCAGAAATGAGAGGGAGTTCTTAAAATCTTTTTAAAAAAATTAAAAGAGTTAGAGGGTAAATTTCAGAAATGTCTTAGAAAATAGACCAAAATGACAAAAAGATGGAAAATGAGAGTGAATAGATGAGAAAATTAAATGATATGTCCAGGAGGTCCAACACTTGAATAATGAGTTCAAGTGAAAAAGGATAAAGAAAATGAAAGAGAAGAAATGATCAAAGAAATAATACAAATAAACTTCTCAGGAGTAAAGAACTTGAATTTCCAAACTGAAAGAGTTCACAGCAAAATTAATGAAAAATGATCCACTTCAATAATCATAAAATTTCAGAACACCATGATTACAGAAAAGAAAGGTTGGTAAGGGAACTTCACAATGGGGGGCGGGGGCAGGGAGTCAGGCTGACAACACCTGAGCTCACTGATCAGCACTGGCCTCACCAAAAGCCTCACCAAAAGCGGGACAACCAGACCCCGTGTCTGACGATGTGGTGTGATGCTCATTATGTGACACAATAGGAAATCCACAGCACCACCTGTGAAGTATTATTATTTAACTGTTGAACTGGAATTTAATTAAGCCTAAATCAAAGTACAAGTGATTTTTTTCAATTGTTGTATTTTTCAGGACTTGAAAATTTCATTCGGTTTTCTTTATGTCCTCTGTTCCTATGCAGAGATGTTCTATTAAGGGAAATATTAAGGGTGAATCTTGCCATTTTGGCAATCGTTAAGTATAATTTTATAGATTTCTTTGTTGCTACTAACTAAAGAAAAAAGGCCAATAGCAGGAATTTTTCTGGAAAAATGAGTTGCTCGGGGACATAGGCAATTTCCCATGAATTTTGCTGAGTGACCAAACAGATAAGATGTGTCCTGCACTAGTGTCTGGTGTTCAACAAAGGCCGAATGAATGAATGAATGAATGAACGAACACACATGTATATGCATGTCACTACAAGCTTTGAACAAGGAGCAGAATATCTACTCCTTTCAAAAGGTGCTAAAGGGGGGAAGAATCTAGGGTTACAATCACCTAAGAGAAGAGCCCCTAAAAGTCAGGGATCGGGAAATGTTTCAGGTGATGATTATGGGACAATGAACCACTGCTGTCTGGCCAATTCACCACTCTGACTGGAGGACAGTACATGAAAACTAACAGGAATGTTTCTAATGATGATATAAACTAGGATGAGTAAGTTTAAGAGTCATCCAGAATCTGTTCTTCCTTTGATGTTCAGCCTATCCAAGAAATGTCAGATCTAGCCAGAAGGATTTTACTACTGAATGACTTACGAAGTTTATAGAAAAGACTTTTTTTTTTTTTTTTTTGAGAGACACCAAGAGCGAGCGAGAAAGAGAGAGAGAGCAGGTGCGCAAGTGGCAGGAAGTAGGGAGGGGGCAAAGGAAGAGGGAGAGAGAGAATCCTAAGCAGGCTCCACGCTCAGGGCTCCACTCGGAGCTCAATCTCACAATCCTGAGATCATGACCTGAGCTGAAATAAACAGTCAGATGCTTAAATGACCAAGCCTCCCAGGCGCCCCTAGAAAAGACATTCGTATATTGATATCAAGGCCAGTCTTGCGGGGGGAGGGGGTGGTGTTTGAGAGCCATCTCGGGACACTGCCCTGCATCTTAAAAGTTGTTCTCTCAGCAGGACTGATCTCTCTTGCCCTGATCTCATGAGGCCACGAGTAATCATTTGGGAGATAGCATATCTGAATAAGGTGAAGGAGTAAGACGGAGACTAAACATTGACCTGAAGACTCGGTGAACCAAATTTCAGCAAAAAACAGGTTATACGTCCTACAAACAGGCAAGAATCTTTTCACTTTTAGCCTAAAGCAATGGAGTGCCCATAAAGCATCAATACCAATAAGGGTAAACTGCTCTAATTCTGGACTGCGACAGGACAGCAAGAGATTTGGAGAATCTACTTGCAATTGCTTCTTTACATTAAAGAAAGCCCCCTAATAACTCATGGAATCATTTACTTGGCATTAACATAATCATGTAATTTATTTGGCACTTAACTAACATGAATATGTGTAAAAGGAACTCAGGGAGGTTATCATATCCCCTTAATAGCTAACTCGGGACTGAAGTAATACACAAACAGAGACTAAAATAAATTTTAAGCTTCTATAGATTAATAAAGAATATTTGATGTATCATCCTTCGGTGAGCCACAAACTAAAGAAAAGATTATATGATCAATTTAGGTTCTAAACAACGTTTTACAATGGAAAATAGATGAAGTAATTAAGAGTCCCTAAAGAATTCAGTTTTATACCTTAGGATATGAATTGGATTAAATTATATCAATTACTTGAGAAATATGTACATTTTTCAATAAGTGTATTATTTAAAAACTGACCTAATTTACTAATGAAAGAACAGAGGCTTTTCATCTCTCCTTTTACATAGAGGTTTTTTTTTTTCTTAAATAGTTCTCGATTTCTTGACTCCGTGGTATAATACAGTTTTACATTTTCTGCTTTATCTGCTGAAGCAAGATAACTCAGTAACTATTGTCCAAGTAGATTTTCATTTCACCCAGACCATAGTTTTATACAAAGTAAATTTCCTAACTTCAGAGAACTTAACTATTCCTAATGAGAAACTCTTTAGCCAATGCCAAGGAAAAAAACCTATGAAAGAAATTCTGCTCAAGTACAGTATGAACAATTCCTTACCAAATAGCTTTTTTTTGTACCAACTTCAGTACATTAAGTACATCCCATGCATATCTTTCTATCATTGTATATTTTGAGATAAAACATATATAAAATTATACGGGCCTAACTCACTTGCTATTTTACTTTTCATTTGTTTCAAATGTTTCACAACTTAAGTCTGTGATATTACAAGCCCCTCCAGAAGGCTTAAAAATAGTATTAAAATACTGCTTTCAATTTAAAGGGCAAAATATCTGGAAAATTAAGGTCACAATGTTAGAGAGCCTAATGGAGTATAGATTTCTACTTGAAATACCCCAACCAGAAACCTCAGCAATCTTAAATCTGTCTCTCTTGGATATAATAAGTTTTAAAGCTTTGAATGAATTTTCAGAATATGCTTCACATCTCTCATAACTTCAGAAAAGGATGCGGCAGAGAAGCAAAGAGAAAAGTCTCTATAATAATGGAATTTTTATGCAGTACCAATAAGTTACAGAGCCTTTAAAACAAAAGATGAATAGGATCATACTTAGAGGAGGAAAAATAACAAGCATTAGAAAGTTTCTTTGTAAAATTTGTTCTTAGGCTCCAAAGTACTTTTCAAAAGTTAAAAAGGAGATTCTTTGATCCAGGATATTACAAATGCTATAGAATCATCATTACATCAACTGTTAATTTTCAAATATAAGATTTTTCAGTAGTTCTATAGCTAATATGGCTAGTTCCATATTCCATTACAATACCTAAGCCACTTTTTTCAGCTAGGGCACTACCTGGAAAATATTGAAAGGCCAAATCACATGGAACATGTACAATATTTGAAATAGGGAAACAATGCAAAATGCATTTCAAAAAAATTGCTTTTACAATGTTCATCTAAAACAGTGATTCTCAACCAGAGGTGATTTTGCCCCCCGGGGAATATTTGGCAATGTCTGGGGACATGTTTAATTGTCACAACTGGGGTAGCACTACTGGTATCTGAGGACAGAAGCCAAGGATGCCGCTGAGCACCTATAATGCATAGGACAACCCATCAAAAAGAATTGTCCAGTCCAAAGTATTAGTAGTGCCAGGGCTGAAAAACCCCAAAACAATATCAAGTACATAATCCAATGAAATCAAACTTCTGAATAAATGAAAGAATCGTAATAAACAAAATGATTTCATTTTCACTTTTATAGCTTCTTATTACCTCCTTCAATTTGATGCTGCCTAATACAGACTCTATGTCTATTCTCAAGGTCTTTTTCTAGTCATTCATTAGATCCCTACTTTCTGTCAAGTATGACCAAACGAAAATCATATGAAGGATCTTGTCCTATTACATGGATCCAAGGAACCCAAGAGAGGGACACTACGTTAATGAATTGTCACTCAAATTAGCAGATGAAAACATTTTCAAATGCCTTCAGTGATTAACAGCTCGAAAATACATAGTTTTTAAACTATGGGAATTAAAGCACTATTACTTTACTTGGCCACATTTGTTGATAAAACAAGATATTTCAAATTTATAAGAATAGATAAGTAAAACACATAGTCTTTAGAAAATACTCATCATGTGAACAATGTAACTAGAAAAATTTAAAAGGCTCCTGTCACATGATCTTCCTAAATAGTAATTAACAATTATCATGTCAAAATAATCTTAAAGAAATTTTTTAAATTCTATGGTCCCCAACTTAATTCAATATGAAAACTGTCTCCAGAGAGGAAGTCAGATTTTTGGTTTTTAACCCAGATTTATACAATGTCATAATTATTACATAGCTAGAGATTGATTTTTATTAACAAATAACTAGTGTGATAATTGTTTCTGAAGAAGAATTATGGATATATTTCATTTTTTCCTTACAACTTTTTAATATTTTTAAGTTTTTACAATTTTATATAAAAAGTAAATAATATATTCAAGGAAAAAGACCCTCTGATAATTCATATATACTCATTAACTTGTACAGAATCATATACTATCCCAGGGCTAAATTTTAAGAACAACAGAGCTAATCATAAAGATGTAGAATTCCTAAATGATTTCTCATTTAAAAAAAAACTACCACTTATAAAAGGAGGAAAAAATGAATATAACTGAGACTTATAAAGAAATGCTTCTAGCCAAAACAATAAAGTTAATTACAAATACTAAATCAATTATAAATATTTATGCATTATTCTGCAACTGTACTTTGTTTTAATAGTTCTTGGAGACAAATATTTCTAGGAAAAATATATCCCTATCCTGTATATTTAAATATCACCTGAGATAATGTTATTTCAGTTAAAAAAAAATACTCTAAGAATTACATCAACGAAAGCCATGACATGGGTCTTGCAGTCATGTGTTGAAGAGCAATCCAAAAGCTGTTCAAATGTTTATTCAAATAGAAGTGAAGGGCACAACTTCTCAAAGGGAAATGGGTTTTAATAAAAAGTTATAAATAGGAAGTTGTTTACCAGATATATAGGTCCAACTGAACCAAAGAATAATGAAATTCTATATGGGACTATTCCAAACTCATTTAAAGTCACATTCATTTGGAAAACCCAAAACGATCAAAATACATACATTACCTAAACATGCTTTCAAATCTATTTCTCCCCGCTGGGTATCAACAACCAGAGACAGTGCTGGTTTGTTCTTTTTATTCTTTTTTACGGCTAAATGAGCATGCAAACCTTCAAAAGAGAGGCAAAAATGGAAATGACAGCACCACTTATGAATCTAAAATAATCTCTGTGAATCAATGTCACTGAAATGGGCAAAAAGACATATAAACATCCTAAACAAGTAGCATCCCTTTTTGAAAATCTGAATTTAGGACGACTAACATTATAAAAGATTCATATATATATATATATGAATGTTTAGAAATCATTAACTACTTTTGAGAGCAATCAAACAACCAAAAATTAACTTACAAATTCCTTCCAAAATTTTTATTTGGAGCCTACATTTGCAAAGGACTATGTCAGGCACAGTGAGAGAAGCAAAGACTTACCCATCACCGGCTTTGGCCTCAAGAAGCTTATAAGTCTAGCTGAGAAAATAAGACAGGCCTAGAAATAACTTCAAAACAAAGTAAGAAGGGAGAAGTCCCTGAAGAGCAGTAATAATAAAATGCCATAAGAAGTGAGAAGAGAAAGAAGTGACATACACCTGGAGGGATGGGAGAAAGATGCTGAGATTAGATGGGAACATTTGCGATGGCGCTAGAAATATGCATGGGACCTGGATCAGCTTAGAAGGAGGTAAACACATTGCAAGGAAAAGAGAAGCAACACAAGTGAAGGCGGACATATAGGAAAGCATCCATGCTCATTCAGAAATTCTGTTGGCTAACACAGAGTACTGCCCAAAGAGGAGTAATTAAAGATGAAGGAGGACATTGAAACTAGGACCAATTTAGAATAGCTTGACCATAAGGCTGAGAAGTCTGGACTTTATTGGGTAATTGGGGAGCTGGTAAAGATTTCTGAGCAGGAAAAAGCATCATCAAAGTTGTACTTTAGAAAGATCAATCTAGCAGTAATTGAAGTAACTGAACATCAATCAAATGCAGATGATATAACACAGTGAGTATAATGTAAGCCTGCAGGAATTCAGGAATTCATTTATAAAAATGTAATTTATATGCATCTTTTCAGTAACACAGCTCTATAAACTGTCTTGCTCATAGACTAGTACCTAATTATATAAGCATCTAAAAAGGTCATAAGTACTATAAAATGATATCACAGAACCTCTTGCCTCTGCCTGGAAATCCTTCCACCCCCTTTCCCTTCCGGTAAACTCCTTATCCTGTAGGTCTCAGTTTAAATGTCACTTCCTCAGAAAGGCCTTTTTTAATCACTTATCCAAATTAGGTCTCCCTGGTTTTTTTCTCCTCCAAAGGAACTTGTACTTTTTTCTTCATTGCACTTAACACAATTTATAATTACATATTTTGGTCAGTAATTGACTAACATCTATCTGCCCCACTAGATTAGGGAGGAAGGGCAGTACTGTTTTTACTCATCATCATATTCTCCAGATATAAAACAGTACAACACATAGTAGGCACTTAACAAGAACGCATTCTCTGAAGAATGAATGAAGAAGAGAAGAAGAGATTTTAAGGTCATGGCTGTAATGTCCCTCTGCTAAACTGGTAAAGATACTTTCTTTCAAAGAGAAAATTGAAAGAATTTTTAAATTTCAACTTAAGGCCACATTCCTGTCTTCTAAAGTTAGAGTAAAAGTCTATATACTTCAGGGACGCTTGGATGGCTCAGTTGGTTAAGCATCGCCTTCAGCTCAGATCATGATCCCAGGGTCCTGGGACTGAACCCCGCTTCAGGCTCCCTGCTCAGTGGGGAACCTGCTTCTCCCTCTCCTCCCCACTCATGCTCCCTCTCAATATCTCTGTCTCTCTCTCTCTCTCTCTCTCTCAAATAAATAAATAAATAATCTTTTTTAAAAAGTCTATACTTCAACAAAGTAAATCTTAAACCAAGTATTCAAGCCAAAATATACATTCTTACTCCTTATATTTTTACAGAAATAATTCACAAGGCAACTACTGAGTGAATTAGAACAGGGAATAGAATCTGAGTACAGGGTAAGCAGTGTACGTCAGATGTTAAGAAGGTGATTATACACTTGTGACTCCTTGGATCTATGCATATCATGTTAGAACCTCAAAAAGAACTTCAACATGCAACAGGAAAGATTTTATGTTAACCTACATCATCACTGTAGTAGACAAAACCCTCAAAGAAAGATGAGTAAGCTTCTTCACAAATAATTCATTTCCAAATAATAAATATGTGGCTTTCAATCACATGCCTTTGCACCTTTGTATTTCACACCGCAAACTTGGTATGATATTTTCTTCATATAACAATAAGTGTATGGAAAATCAGCAGTCTAATGAAACTTAAGTAATAGATGTCTAGAGAAGTCCAAAGGAGTTCAACATGTAGCATTTGAGATCTTTTTCCAAGATGAAGCCCTTTGCAAAATTTTAATTTTGAAAAATCACTTAATTCATTAGTATATGTGAACTATAAAGGCCTAATCAATTGTCAGAAAAGAACAAAAGAAGTTGGCTTAACCCTGGAAATGCTGGGCTAACTTGGTACAGTGGAGCACCTGAAACAAAAGGAAAAATATGATTTCCATCCTCCATCAGGGTTGTTTGTTTAAGAAATTCTGCAAATCAGATGCGCTATATAAACTTAAAATGAAAAGGAAAAAGGATCAGCATAGATTTGTTCAAGGAGGTGGTTATTTTTACTATAAAGAGACATCTACGTTCCTAAAAATCATTACACTATAAAAATCACACAATAGAAAACACAGGACTTAAAAGGGAAATGCAGTTCGGGACACAATATTCAAAAACTTTGTCAGTGACACACACACAAAAGATAGGGACCTAAGAAAAATGGCAGCCCAGCTTTATATATGTTAAATGGTTAAGAAATACATAAATATATTACCTTATTTTGAAAAAGATCTGAAGTTTGCTTGTGAATGTGAGTATCAGGAAGGCCGTCGTTTATGAGCTAATTGCTCACTCATGGAAAGAAGGCTACTGGCAATCAGATGGAAAGGTGTGACACCAGCAGCAGGTGGGTGTAGCTCGTAACACTCCAAGTGAGGTAGCTGGGGGACACCCCAGGTGTGTGCAGGTGCCGGTTTGTGTATTCCTGCACGGCTCAGTTCAACTAGGTGCAGTATTCTGTGGTTTACCTGGTGTTTCTTGAGACAAAATTGTGCATAAGCAAATACAAAACTCATTTATGCTCAAATTGTTTCCTAATATATCAATTGCTCTGCAGCAAATCAGGGTTTTAAAGCAAGTGTTAATAGTAGAACTATGGATTTCACTCATATGTGGAATTTAAGAAACAAAACAGAGGAGCATAGGGGAAGGGAGGAAAAAATAAAGTAAGATGAAATCAGAGAGGGAGACATACCATAAGAGACTCTTAACTCTAGGAAACAAACTGAGGGTTGCTGGAGGGGAGGTGGGTGGGAAGATGGGATAACTGGGTGATGGGCATTAAGAAGGGCACTTAATATAATGAGCACTGGGCGTTGCATGCAACTGATGACTCACTGAACTCTACATCTGAAACTAATATTACACTATATGTTAATTAATTATGAATAAAATAAAAATTTAAAAAATAGCAGAATGATGTGGATATTTAGAATCAAACAGCCAATGCCAACTGGATACTACAATCATTTCCTATTGTTCAAATGTCTTGAGCTCAATGGAAGCACAAGATTTTGACAAATCACAGAGCCTCTAATAGAAAAGTCATAATTTCTAAATAGATTTGTATAAATTATATGGCCGACCTCCAGGAAATGCTGGGGTCTGCTTGGCTCCATGAAAGTACAATCTTCTTCATAAAATCATTGCCTTTACAGAAATAAGTATGTAGTGACATAAAATTTAAACATCACTGATAAATATGGGATTTGATCAAACCTAGTGTTTGCTCAGGAATACTGGATCTCCTTTTCCTATCACCATCAGGACCATCAGGTGCATACCTGCTCACATTTTCTCTACCCTATCAGCAGCCATTATTATGATCACTAAAATCCAAAGCCTACAAACTGGCATAGCTGAATTCACAAAGCTTAGCAAAAGCACTGTTTTGGCCTTGGTGCTAGTTTCTAGGTTAGTATCGCGACAATAGTCATGCAGTGAAAACAGTGTTTGTGAACGGAGCTCACTTCATCTGGTTTTCATCAGGAAAACATAACCTCTAGGAGAAATGTCTGAATCTCCATAGCATTTATGAGGCATTATCTGTTCCCCAGGACTATAAGCATCAGGAAAAGTCCGTTCAGTGCTTCATGCAAAGTTAGGACTTACTTAATTTTTGTGGAATAGTTGACCTTTTTTGATTTGTTTTGCCATTTGCCCCACATAATTTTATTCCCAAAATATTAAATTCCATTTTCAAAACCAACATAGTCTCCAGCCAGCATCAATGGAAGATTACTTTTCTTTACTTTTCATTACTATAAAATTAAAAGATGACTGCTACAATAAAAATTGGAAGAGTCCAGAAGGTATAAAATGAAGACCAAAGTTCATAACATCCCCATTCTCCATCCGAGAAACAACTACTTCTAATGGTTCTTATGTAACATTCTAGAACTTTTCTATGGTTTTATATGAATAAATTATCTATTATTTTTAGTAAATAAGATAATACTGTATCTAGTTTCATGTAACTTACTTTTTTCTGTAAATACTATAGCCTGGCCACTTTCCCATTATCAGCACATATATTTATCTTTTGTTTTAATGGCTACACAATATTTCAAGGTATATAAGAACCTTAAGTTACTTAAGAAACTCATATCAATAGTCAAATAAATTGTTTCCAAAGCCTTTCTCCTTTAAGCAATGCTATAAAACAATATCCTTTTACATATATTGTTGTACTCTAAATATAAATGTAGAATATATTCTTAAAAGTAGCATGGCAAAAAAAAAGGAGCATGGCAGAGATAAAAAAGTATGAACATTTCTAATTTTGAAAATGCCAAATTGTCCTCAAAAAAAGATATGATAATGCCTATTTTGCCATACCCTATTATTAAATATTTTCAAACTTTCTCATCTTTGTCAATTTGATAAGTAAAAAATAATACCTCATTTAAATTTCTACCTCTTTAATTATAAGTGAGATTAGTTTTTTTTCAAATTTTTATCATTTTTATTTTTCTGTAAAATGTTCATTTAGTTTATCCATTTTTACACTGGGTTGTTTATATTTTCTTGTTGACTCACCTATCTGTCCTCCCCGAACATTAATAATATCAACCCTTCTTCTGTCAAATAGATGGCAGTTATTCTCCCCTACTTGAGTATTTGTTCACTGATTCTTTTTTTTTAATTTATTTTATTTTTTTCTCCCCAAATATGTTTATTTTAATTTTTCAGTGTTACAAGATTGATTGTTCATGCACCACACCCAGTGCTCCATGCAATATGTGCCCTTCTCGATACCCACTACCAGGCTCGCCCACCCTCCTGCTCCCCTCCCAAACCCTCAGTTTGTTGCTCAGAGTCCACAGACTCTCCTGGTTCATCACCCCCTCCGATTTCCCCCCATTCACCCTTCCCTTCCTTCTCACAATGCCCTCCATGATTTTCTTTATACTCCACACATAAGTGAGACCATAAGATAATTGACTCTCTTCGCTTGACTTATTTCACTCCGCATAATCTCTTCTAGTCCTGTCCATGTTGATACAAAAGTTGGATATTAATCCTTTCTAATGGAGGCATAATAGTCCATTGTATAGATGTACCACATCTTCCTTATCCACTCATCTGTTGAAGGGCATTTTGGTTCTTTCCACAGTTTGGCTATTGTGGCCATTGAGGCTATGAACACTGGGGTACACGTGGCCCTTCTTTGTACTCCATCTGCTTCTTTGGGGTAAACACCGAGTAATGCAATTGCAGGGTCATAGGGTAGCTCTATTTTTAATTTCCTGAGGAATCTCCATACTGTTTTCCAAAGTGGCTGCACCAACTTGCATCCCCCCCAACAGTGGAGGAGGGTTCCCTTTGTTCATTGATTCTTATCATGGTGATTTTGCCACACAAAAGCTTCTACTTTTTCCGAGGTCAGGTTATTAATCTTTCCTTTAGTGTCTCTGGGCTTAGAGTTATGCTTAGAAAGACACCCACATCCTAATTTCATAAAACTATCTGCCCATATTTTCTCCTTAAAATAACAATAAACATAATATATAATAGTCATTTTTATTGACTGCTCACTCTGGGCTGGGTCCAGGTTGGAGGACTTCACGTACATTACTGCACTTAATCCTCACCACAACCTCAATAGGCTGGTAGTGTCATTATCTCCATGACACAGATGAAGATTCTGTGACTACAGATTAGGTTTAAACTTATCTAAAGTTACACAGCTGGTACGTGGCAGTGCCAAGATTTCACCTCAGACCAGCAAATTCATCAATGTTAGGCTGGATCTACTAACTCTCTCTCCACTAAGAAAAATGAGGTCACCTATTTATATATAACTTTACCACTTCCATCATCCTCCACCTTATATTTGTTATATAAATCCTCCCTCGCTACTAATTGTATAACCCTTACATTTTCTTCTGTTTTTGTAAAATGCAGTTATTTAGATTTGACTCAGTTCAATATTTAAGTGGATTCCACATGTCCTGCCAATTCTTTCAAAGAGTATCTGCTTCTCCATTCCTAAACTCTTTTTCCTTATTTGTCACATAAATAACTAACTTGACTCATGAGGCAGTTTTTTAGGAGCAAGTTTCTTGAATATTTGAGAATATTGCTTAAACATAAACCATAAACATAAACATAAACCATAGCTTGACCAGGTATTAGGTCTTCCCACACATACCCCACCAAAGCTCTAGAAATCCACTGCCTCCTGGCTTTGACTATTACCATGACATTCGAGGCCACTCTGATTTTCCACCTTTTGAGGGACTCACTGTTTCTGCCCAGATGCCTATAAGATTCTTAAACTTGAAGCACACTAACTTTACTACCATGTGCTTACAGGCTGTTGATCATCCTGGTTCAGTTTTTCCTAGAACCATGTGCCTTTTTGATTCTACATATTATGAATTTCCTTAATTTCTAAAGGTTTTTTTTTCATTGCCTATCTAAACTTTTCTGTCCACTGGTTCTGCTCTCTTTATTGGGCACACCAATAATGCATATGTTGGATCTTCTCTGCCTGTCTTCATATCTATATTATATTTTACAAAACTCTTAGTTGCAAGCATGTGGTAGAAGCCTAATGTGAACTAGCTCAGAGAAAAACAATGTATTAGAAGGATACTGGAATACCTCATCTATCTTTAGGAAATGCATAAAAAGCATCAGGACCTCAGGGAGAACACTTGAACGTCACTATCACCATGCCTTTTTATCTCAACCAAGATGGTTTCTCTCTTGTCTTTTTTTCTGCTTCTACATGTTGACTTGCTCTTACTAACACAGAAAGACCAACTTCTTTCATGAGGCAGGAATGTGGCTGCCAACAGCTCCAAAGCCTCATAACCCATGATTCTCATCACTAGAAGGGAATTGCCTTCCTTTCCTTAATTCCAACTTTTAAAAGCCCTATTTTCCCTTCATATTATTTCAGTGAACATAGATGTATTTTTCTGGAATTTCTATTTCCCGAAATAATTCTTTTTTTTCCCCTGAAATAATTCTTAACCTGAAATGCACTTCATCTGTATAATTAGAATATAGCAATTTTGCCAACTTTGGTTTGCTAATTTATTGCTTGTTTATTTCTGTTCATTTGATTCTGGTCAACTTCTGCAAAGCTCATTTCTTCCTCTTTCTCCCCCCTCACTTCATTACAGGTTAGAAGCCAAGTATATTAAAAAAAAAAAAAATACTGTTTCCTTATCCTCACCTCTCCCGCTATTCTGAGATATGGAACTAGCTCCCTTGGGGATTTTCCAATTTTTCACATGGCCTGCTCCAACTCCTAAACCTCATAGGATGGGCACTCAAAGCCTTCCACTTCCTTTCAGTGAAATTCACAATCTATTTACAGACCAGAGAAGTGTGTATCAGCTTTTAGCATCCTTCCTAGATTTGATGCATATTTCACTCTACTCCTTAGATACCAGTCCACAGCTAGAACTGAGCCATTTCCTAGTTTCCCAGAATCTTTCTTTGTGTTTCATTATACGTGTTGAGTTTCAATTAGTTCCATGATGGGGAATACAGTGAATATGCATTTACCTTTCTAAATATCTTCTGAATCTTCAGAAGTCATTGTTACTATTAAAATCTACTTTGAAAAACTTACAATACATTCACTTATCAAATATGCATGGAATGTTAACTATGTGCAAAGCACTTTGAAAGGCACTGAGGATGTATCAATGAAGAAGACAGAAATAGTTCCTATCTTCTAGGAACCTATATTATAACGAGGAAGCCAGGTTTTAAACAAATAGTCACAAGGATAATAGATCAATAAGTGAGTAAAGGGGTCGTTGTTAAAGCAGAGATTAAATAGAGTGCCCAAGAGGTATGGATTAAATTATTTTAGCTAGAAATTTCTGTGGTGCTTCTCAGTATGGGGAGAGGCAAAAGGGTCCTTGAGGCTAATTTTCTTTATTTTGTACAGAGTCTCTTAGGTTTGCCTCCCTTAGAGACAGACTGCAAGATGAGTAAGTACCCTATATTGGGATGTAATAGAATTTTTCTTTAGCTGTAGAACCTAAAAATAACTACCTTTTTTCTTGGAATCCAAAGCCCATAGGCCTTCTGAGAGTATCCTTGGGATTCGAAGTTAGGGAAACCTGGTGGGGTAAACCTGACATGGCCATGACCAAAGTCTTCTGGCAAGAAGTGAAGCAAATGTCACTGAAAGAGTACTTGCTAGGCAGGAGCTGTCTGAGTTGGCGACTCAAGCTCAACTCAACCCAAGTGCTCATGAAAGAAGAGTGACAAATGACTGTAGCCCAGCCTATAACCACCGTAACACAAGATGACGTGTTGAGGAATGATAACTTAGTGTATGCGTGTCAACTACTGAAACATTCTGTGGTTTGGGCAGGTCATCACAATGTCAGAGATAATATGCCCTTTAGGGCTATTCAGGATCAGTCTTTAACGGCAAATCTTTATACAGCTGTATCGTACTTGCCTGATCTCCAGTTCACTCTCTACGTGGTACATGAAACTAATACTCCTTTGGAAGCTCCAGGTTCTCAGGTAATACATAAAGTAAAGGGAGAGTCCTCATCAGGGAGAAACTGAACTTTTTGGCAATAAAAACATGTAGGGAAAAAATGCAATTATTGGTATTAAAAGAGATATGACTACATTGGGATTTCTCTTAAAGAATGACACTTGAGCAGGGATCTGAAGGACCGTGAGCAGTTAACTAGGGGAAGCAAAGAATGTGTTCCAAAAGGAGGATCCAGACAGGAACATGGCAGACTTGAGGAAACCAAAGGAGACCAGAATGGCTGGACTGTGAAAAAGGACTATGCTGTTGTTAGTCAAAGATGGTGTGGGAGGCCAGGGGCCATCTCCTATAGACCCTGGTAGTTAGCATTAAAGATTTCTGCCTTTCTCCTAAGAGCAGTGTAAAGTAATATGTAAGCTTTCAGAATGACATGATCTGATCTATCTTTGTAAAACATGACTTTAGTTGCAGGATATAAGAGAATCAAGAGTGGAAAGCGGGTTGGGAAGCCACTTGAAGAAGAATAGTCAGGTGCAAGCAGGTTTGTAGATTTGGTTGGTAGGGAAATTCCCATCGAATGTCTTCTTTCTCTATGAAATAGCAAGTAGGAGACAGAACTCACTTTGGACATTATGGATTGAAAATGGATGAGTAAATTCAATCCCAAAAGCCTCTTGGAAGTAACTAGGCACTTTGGCCTTAGAGAATTCCGCTACAGACTTAGAAGGGAATTCTGGCACTTGTGGATCCAGTGTCACGTGATACCGCTAGGTTAAGAAGTCTATATTATTTTGTCAAAATAAATCAAAATTTCAACCAAGAGATTAAAAGCTATATAAAGATATACAGCTTTTGCTTGCCCTTGGATAGTATGTGGATGTACTCTTCCTAAGAATCACCTTCAAGCAACTTCAGATGAAAAAAGTGAGAGAACTTGGGGAATACTTTTTGCAGTTGACCATAGATAGACCCTGGCTGGACCACAAAAAAGAGGGCCTTATTAAAAGCATTCTTAGCTGATGGCCCTTTCACCATTAACCAGTCACTTAGGTCAAAAAACAAAAGATAAACGCTATTCCCCAGGTCTGGTGCCACCATCAACATGGAGGAAATGATGAAAGCCCCAGATTATAGGGGAAATTCAGCAACGGGTGCCTTTGGGAGAAGAAAGCTGACATTCTGTCCTCAGCCCTTCAAAAACATATCCCAAGCAGAAAGAGATCCAGGATCAAAGCTATCTTTAAAGCACCAAAAGATCTCAGAAGCACTGCTGCCTGCAGGTGTAAAAATAAAGTGACAAAAGTATACTGACAGACCAAATTAGTGATCCCTAAACTTCCTTTTAGCTTGGCCCACTACTCTTCCTATTAAGACTCTAGAAAGTCCTTGAGAGGGCACCTCCAGTAGTGCCATTTATGAAAAACCAAGCCAACCGAGAGAACACCTAGTAAGATAATTAGTGGATTTTAGGAGAGGAAAAAAAAACAACAAAGTAGTGAGAAGTACAAGGGATAGATTCACCACCACCTAATCACCGCTACATGGAGAATATAGGTCTTTACTGTGAATATAGGCAGAGGTGAAGAAACTTCACATTTTTAACAAAAATATCCCTACTCCCACCTCCCTGGAAGTTATAACCCTCTACTTTTGCTGTAATTGGGGTTTACCTATGGGGTTAATTTCCCATTGGATGTAAGCCTATGACTATCCCTACCCTGCAGGCAGCATAAAACTGAGGCAGAAAAGAAATGTCTTCTGCATCAGGAAACACAGCTTCCCAGCGGGAGCCACAAAGTCCCGAGTTCAAATCTCAGTCCAGCCATGCACAAGCTATACGACCCCGGATGAGTTACTGAAACTCTTTGTGCCTTAGTCATCTTGTCTGTAAAAAGGGATTCAAATCTGCCTTATAAGATAGGAGGGAAATGAGATAATATATACAAAGTGTCTTAGCACAGCACCTGACACGTGTTAAGTACACAGCGCGAGAAAGGGACTGTTAGGAATCACCAGTTCTTCCCTTCGTGTTCGGTGGTCTCAGGTCTTAGGTGTGACTTGTCTTCCTGGAAGCCCAATATCCTATCTGCTTCTCCCTGTCTCTCTCTCTCCATGTAGAGGACTCTCTTGTTCCTCTCTCTTCTAGCAGTCCCCAGGATTTAACGTCTTCCGTATCCAGACCTACAAACTCTGCTGACCCACCTTGCTGTGTAACTTTCCTCCCTGGCCTGGCCTCTTCTGCATGTCACCATTCATTTCCCATGTGACACATCTAAAGACAAGTCAGATTGTTTCTGTCCATTTGAAGGCTGCCGAAAAGACTTTAACCTACAGGAGCCAGAACCATTCTTACATATAACTAACGTTCCTGGTTAAACTACTCTCTTCTTAGGACCGTGCTGGGGTCTCCAAATAACTACCTGGATTCCTCCAAAATATGACTCTCGTCTTTTCCAACCACAGAGGTTGCCTCAAAATGCTGCTTCTAAATGAAGACTCCTGGTTTCTGCATTGTAATTCAATACCTTGTTATTTCTAAAACATGAAAGCTGAGAAATAAAAGTCTCTGGGCTACTTAAAAAAATCCTCAGACCCATATTGCGTTAAAATTACCAGAATCTATTAGTGAACACTAAGTAATTTCACTATTTCATTACTCTCAGGGTATATCCTACGTCCTTGAATGAATTAAATGGAATTTGGAGTAGTAGCAACCCAAGATTGGTTTAATATTTAATGTGTGGTTAGTTTAGAGGCAATAAAGAAAGGTCAAGGTCGTTAGCCTTTTCTACACCAGTTATCATCTCCCAGGAAATCCTTTTTTTTTTTTTTTTTTGGTCCCAGGATATCTGCTATCTTGATTAAATTCTGCAAATATAATCTATTCAGCCAATATTGGGTTTTTAATAGTCATATATGCCTTTATTACTATAAATATGACTCTTTGATTATGTTTTTAATTCAAAAATTATTCTGCTACCCAAGTCTCTTTCACAGCATACTTATTTAACTTAGTATACTTGAAATTTTGCACGTCCAAGACCAGGAAGCAGACAATATGACATTGCCAGGTGATAGACTGACCTCTAGTGGAAGTTAAAGAAATTACCAAACACGCTTTTTAGTGGGTCTCTAATACAAAGTTGGAGCTGTCAAACTTAAGACATTGTTAATAATATTAAAATCACCGATAATATAAATTTACTTGGAATTTCTTCTTTTTAAGATTTTATTTACTTATTTGACAGAGAGAGAGATATCACAAGTAGGCAGAGAGGCAGAAAGAGAGAGAGAGAAGGAAGCAGGCTCCCTGCTGATCAGAGAGCCTGATGTGGGGCTCAATCCCAGGACCCTCAGATCATGACCCGAGATAAAGGCAGAGGCTTTAACCCACTGAGCCACCCAGGTGCCCCTTACTTGGGATTTCTTAATCAATTCAAATTAGACAGGAAAGAATAGGATTAAGAGCAGAGAATCTGGTTCATAACTCACTTCTGTCACTATCTAGCTAACAATGTTTGTCTCAGTTTCCATCTGTAAAATGGAAAAAATTATATTACCCTATCTCACAGAATTGATGTGAGGATCAAATGAGTCAATACATGGAAACTATCTAGAACACTGTGTGGTACCTAGTTCAGTGACATAAAATTATTGCTTATTATGATTTGTAGTGGGAACAATGTAAGGTTGAAGACATAGCACAAATTCAGAAGACATGAAGAGTTCTGGCAGGAACACATTTCTTTCAGGATGAGGCTATAACAAACCAATATACCACTAGTTCAGCTAGTCCTCCTATTTCCAGAAATACATGTGCTGTGCTTATATATAACAGAGTGGGGGAGGGGGATCAAACACAAGGGAACTCTAGTTGATGATCATTTTGTAGAAAATACTGGAAAGTCCTTTTATGGTCCCAATATGGGCATGATGAAGTACATCACACACTTGTTTTGTTTTGAAACAAAAATCAAGCTCACCAGGATCTTTCAGGCTTTGAACTCCTTTTGACTCAACGTCTATAGCACCTACAGTTAGCACTTAGCTGCCGTAAAATTCATGATCAGCCTCAGATTCTCTGAAGCACATATGTGGCGCTTTTCTCCAACTGACTTATACTTTTTTAAAAATTTTATTTATTTATTTGACAGAGAGAGAGAGAGATCAGAAGTAGGCAGAGAGGCAGAAGCAGGCTCCCCACCGAGCAGAGAACCAGACGTGGGGCTTGATCCCAGGACCCTCAGATCATGACCTGAGCCGAAGGCAGAGGCCTTAACCCACTGAGCCAACCAGGCACCCCTCCAACTGACTTATTCTTTTATTGGGCTTCTATAACAGAATTCTAAACTTCTAAAAAAAAACAATATTCCACTGCTTCCAGAGTAATATATCTAATTAACGACTAAAAGATGCCTCCATACAAAGTTAATAAAATAATTTCCACCTCTTGCTCCAAGGAAAGCCCAAATCAGCAATTATTTTCAGCTGACAGAAATGCCCATAAAACTGAAAAATGATCTATAATTCCAAGGTACTTCTTTACCGCAAATAATTGCCATCCAGAGCAAAATGGCTTGTTTTCTCATAAAACAATATGATCACTCTAATAAAATGAATATAGTTCTTAGTTCTTTCCATCACTGTCCTGAGGTGCCCTAATTCATTTCAGTTAATTCAAATATTTTATTCTGGGAACACTCCAAATTGAAATTAAAAGTTGCAATTCTGTTATTCAATACAAACATGAACCCATTAAAATGACATAAAAGTTCCTATAAGATCTTATTCATAACATCTACATGTATTTACTACAAGAGACTAAAAGGACCAATTTATGTAACTGGAGTCATAAATTGTGGGTAATGTTTTCTATATGTAGAACCACAACTCAGAAATAATTGTAAAAATGAATACTGCAATTTGGTTAGGTAAATTCTAGAAAAAATCATTTAAAGTAACCAAGAAATGTAACACTATTAAAGCATATATTTCCAGATAGCAGCAAAAAAGAAAAGTAGCCTATTTGAAATTTTTTGAAAACTCAAGCTCATTTGGAAATATAAAAGCAATAATGCCACTTCATTATAGTATTGATATTTCATTAATTACAGTGTCATAAAAACTGTGTCCCTGAATATTTCCCTAATACCTGTCAAGAAACTGTAACGTAGCAGAAGGAAGATCAATTCTGATACTACAGAAGAAAAAGCTCAATTCTCTTATACATCCTTTGTTGACAGATTTAATCAGTGATGTGCTATGTTACTTTCCTGTTTTTCTCATACTAAATCAACACTATATTTTCAATATTGAAACAATAACAATTCAGTACTACCAAAGACACTAAAAGAGACAAGGCAACAAATATACCCAGACAAAGACCTAAAGAAAAGTATTTATTAGTGTATATATAATAATAATATATAATAGTATATATATTACAGCAATTTTTTAGAAATTAAAGGATAAAGGTAGTTCAAGTAGAATGAAGCCCAGTTTTCCTAAGGAGTATTATCTGGAGAAGGACTACAAAACAACTTCTAGGAAACATCAGAAGGCATGGATTTTACTAAAGTCTGTTCTGTGATTCTCAACTTTGCTGCACATTTTATAGAAATTGGCAAAATGATTCCAGAGTGTATTTCTAAAGGCAAAGGTCCTAGAAAAGACAAAACAATCTCAAAAAAGAAAAAAGTTGGAGTCGTCACACTACCTGGTTTTGAGACTCAATATAAAAGTACAATAATCAAGACACTGTGGTGCTGGGGCAAGGAACAAATCAATAGAGCAGAACAGAGGTCAACTGATTGCCAACAAAGGTGGCAAAGTAATTCAACGAATTATAACGGTCTTTTCAACAAATACTGTGCAAACAACTGCCCTACCTAAACTTAAAAGCAAGTCAAAAGGCTTCACAGGCCTTCAAGCAACTTAACTGCATGCCAGAACAAAATCCAACACTATGCAAAGAAAGTCAATTTAATCCATCAACCAACAACATGAAAGTCACAATGTCTGACATCTAGTTAAAAGCTGGCAGGCATATGGCTCCCAAATGACAGAGATGATAGATCCAGCAGTCAAGAATGTTAAAAAAAAAAAAAAAACTATTATAAATATGCCCTACATTTTTAAAAGGAGAGAGGAATACATGAACATGATTAAAAGGGAAATGGAAGATTTTTTTTTTAACAATCCAAATGGAATCTCCACAGATGAAAAATACAATACCTGAAATGAAAAATAGAGTAGATAGGATTAAAAGCATATTAGACACTTCCAAAGAAAAGATCAATTCATTTGAAGGCATAGCAATAGGAACTATCCAAAATGAAGCACAGAGCCGGGAAAAAAAAAAGCAAGTAAAAATAAACACAGTTGCTGTGACCTATAGGACAATATCAAGCATCTAGTATACATATAAATGGTATCACAAGGAGAAGAGAAAAAAATAAAGAAATAATGGCTGGAATTTTTATAAACATGATGACAGCTACAAACCCATAGCTCCAAGAATTTCGACAAACCCCAAACTGGATGCTAGTTTTTTTCAAAACAAAATAGATAAAAAGGAAAAACTGGTAAGTTAAACTCATCAAAATTAAAAATTTTCCTCTGTGAAAGACCTTGTTCGCGGTTAAAAAGCCAAAATACAGACGGAAGAAAATATTTGCAAATCACACATCTGATGACAATTTATAGCTAGCAAAGTAAGAAACTCTCAAAATTCAACACTAAAAAATCCAATTAGAAAATGAGCAAAACACATGAGCAGACATTTCACCAAAGAAGATACACAAATGACAAATAAGTACATGAAAAGACAATCAACATCACTGGCCGTTAGGGAAATGTGAATTAAAATCACAATGATGTATCACCATCATAATGGCTAATATTAAAAAACAACACAAGAGTGACACTACCAAATAATTGTGAGGATGTGAAAAATGAGACTACTCATAAGGTTGACTGGCTGGCTCAGTAGGAAGAATATATGACTCCTGATCTCAGTGTTGAGTTCTAGCTCCACATTCAGTATAGAGATTACTTAAATAAATAAATTAAATTTAGAAAAGAAAGTAAGAATCAGATCACTCATACAGTGTTGGTGGAAATGTAAAATGATATGGCCACTCTGGTAAATAGCTTGACAGCTTCTTTTAAAACTAAAAAACAAAAAAATTAAAAATAAATAAAACTAAAAATGGATATAGCATATAACCTAGCAATTGTACTCTTGGGCATTTATCCCCCCAAAATGATAATCTATGTTCACATAGAAATCTGTAGATGAATGTTCATAGCAGCTTTATTAGTACCAGTCAAAAACTGGAAACGCCCCAAAAGCCTTCCAACAAGTGAATAGTTTAACAAACTGTGAGGCAGCCATACCAAGGAATACGACTCAGCAATAAAAAGGAAACAAACTATTAATATATGCAACAAACTTTGATAGATGAACCTCAAGGGAATTAAGCTGAGTGGGAAAAGCCAATCTCAAAAAGTAATATACTTTATGATTCTATTTACATGGCATTCTTGGAATAACAAAATTATAAAGAGGAGAACAAACTGCCAGGGATTATGGAGAGGGGGAGGGGGAGGGGTGGTGTGGCCATCAAAGAGTAGCGCGGGAGACTTATGGCGATGGTACAGTTCAGCATCTTGATGGTTACAGGGAGTGACGGTTACACAAAACTACACGTGATAAAAAACATAATTCCACAAACCAGACACACACACACACACACACACATAAATGTAGACTAAGCTCTGTGGGTTGTACTAATGTTGATTTCCTGCTTTTGCCATTATACTACAGTTACTTGAGATGTTAATTTTAGGGGAGGATGAGTAAAGGTAGATGGAACCTCCCTGAACATTTCTTTGCAACTTCTTGTAAACTTATTGCTACAAGGGAGGGAACTATTACAAGGACTAGCTCAATCTAAGGAATTTGCCAATCAGTAGCAAATTTATATTTGTAGAAGGTATAGAAAATGTTTATAGGATGATGTGCAGCAGGCAGCGAGCAGAAACCAGGCAGCTGAGACAGAAAGAATGAAGACAGAGCTCTAAGAGGAGGAGTGAGGGGAGCTAGAACCAAACAGCAGTAATTTCCTAATCCTCTTCATGACTGCCTCTCACTATTAGCATTTAACCAGTGTCTGGGAAACTCATAAGAGTGATCATAATTTGCATGGACAACAAAAGACTAGTCTATGTTCCAAGGTGACCTCTCTCATTCAAAGCAAGAATTATAACCAACAATCAAGAGAATATGTTCTCAGGCCTCTCAGATTTCATTTCCTTTCAGCACTTTCCAAACTGTTTGATGTTCACAAAACCATCTAATGTAATAAGAGGAAATAAATAAACCTGAAATCCATTTTCTGATTACAGATAAAGTTCTTATGATACATTACTATCTGATTAGATGTATGTCATAAATTGTGTTATTTTAACTGCTTGTTGTGTGAATAAAACAGATACTAACTTTTTCACACTGAATAATAATAGCTAGCATTATTATTAAACATCTCTTATGTGCCAGGAAGTGGTTTAAGTACTTTTAGGACACTGTCTCACTTAATTCTCATAACAGCTCTATAAAATAGGTCCTATTAACATCCTTATCTAACAGATTATAAAATCAAGATACAGAGAGGTTAGGTAATTTGCACAAGGCCGCACAGCTAATAAATGATAGAGACAGGCTCTCCTACAGGGCTACTGTATGTTCCGTGTTCCTGTGCAAGCTATTGAACCTCCACACCTTGATTTTTTGAGCCATCACATAAGAATCAGGACACCTCCCAGCTAGTACACGAGGGTGTTGAAGATTTCATGTAAGATGCTGTGTCTGAGCTCCCACAACCCCATCAATTCCAGCAGTTCTTGCTCAAGGAAACTCCCCAGAGTACCAAAGTGAACCCCAAATTCTTATTGCTTTCAATTTTATCTTCAAACTCAAGGGTGAACATTATCAGAACGCTGAAGAACACCATCAGAATACTATCACTAAAACATTTAAAAGTGAATACCTGACTCGGAGACAAGGTAACTTTGTAAAAATAGTTGGTTTCATGGTGCTTTTATGAATGGATTAATTTGTGATAGCAAATTACATATAAACATAAGCATTCCAAAAAAGTATCAAAACTCATAAAAGAATGAAGTAGTAGTGAGCTACATGTAGGATCACATCCTAAAAATGTGTTTCTATTTTGTTTCTTCCTTTTCCAGCGGAAGTAAAGAGGCAGACAAATGAGGTGGGACCAAAAAAGGACTTAGCCACTCTGGGCCCAGCTGAAGCAGAAAGTTGCACATGTAACCTCAGAGTCAATATCAGCAAACTGGGAAAACCTACAGGAAACAAGAGCTCTTGAACACTGACAGTCAAGGGTTATACACACGAGAACAAGTCAAGCAACACAGGTCATAAACTGCTGAAAAGTCTACATATCAATTAGCCAACCTTGGTGTAATCAGACTTTGAGGGAGGGCCTCAAACCAGGAATGGCAGGACTCAGATGTGTCAGAACAAAGGGTGTAGGATGGGAAGATCCATTTTGAGGAAAGGGCAGGACAGGAGCCTCAAAACGTATCCAGTTCGGAGTTAACAGATTAGTACTTAGTAGCTAATGTGATACAATGACCGAAATATGGTAGTATCACTCTTTAACATGTAATGATTAGATCCCAAACGTAATACAAATAAACAAAGAAGCTGTATTTCTGGGCAAGAGATTTCCCATTTTTATTAATTAAAGGGACTTTGGTCTGCATCCTAGAGTCCATTAACTATACATTCTAGAGCTAATTAACTATGAAACAGAAAACAGCCAGAAAGAAAAACCAACAAAGATACTCAAAGAATGCATAATTAATTAGAATATTAGGACAGCAAATAAAACTCAGTGGTGACCCAAATTTCAAAAACCCACATGGCTTTTCACAAACTTCATTTATTATTTACTATTTATGCAATGTGCTATAAGCAGAATTATCTTAAATATGTTTCTTGATTCTGCCTTCTTAAGTTAGTTTATCTAGATATATAAATTAATTTTTTCTATGCTCTTCATGTTCACCTTAGAATACCTAGAACCATGCGTAAAAATAGTAATTGCTCAATAACTCAGAAAAATATAAATTACTGTGCAATTTATTAATGTTTACCTCCACATTCATCATGTATTCTACCAACGCAAAAGCTATGAAGATGTAAGTACATAAACCACTTGCACCCCCTCCATCTCATAGCTCTGCAGTTCTTTATGTACAAGCTTACTTTGGTTTTCTTCACTTTACATATAGATCTTAAAAAGTCCTTTTTCCCATTTCCTGGATATACTCAATGGCAACGGAACCATTACGGCCATTTTTATATGGCAACTTTCTTAAGCAAGAATCGTACCATAATCCTACTCAGGGTGAAATGCATCAGTGCATCTCTGGGGAATTTCTTCCATGCAGTAATGAGCCATTTTTCTTTAGGAATGAAATTTTCACTCTGTTGAGTAAATGTCTGTCCATACGCAGGCATCTCTCACCCCAAGTCAGTCAACTATGCCATAACCTTGGTTTTGCTCATTTTTGAAGTCTACAAGCCCTTACATATATATGATTACAGAAAAGCATTTACATAGTGATTATCACACACCTGTATACTTGGAATAAAATACACCTTCCACCTTAGTAAGGAAATATAAGTCTTCCTATAGTGAACTTCACCATACTCTGAGCAATCCCCTAGGTTCTTGTTTAGCATATGCAGTGGACTCGCACATGCACAAAGTAACTCCAATTTAGCATATGCAGTGGACTCGCACATGCACAAAGTAACTCCAATTCAAAGTTCCTTATTAGACTTGTTTGTAATAGCGAAATATTGGCCAACACTCAAATGTTCTTCAACAGAAGACTAGTGGTATATGCATACAGTGGAATATTATACAGCAACTTAAAATGAAGAGCTTTTTTTTAACTGAAATAATCTCCTAGATATTGTTAGGCAAAAAGAAAAAAAAATATCAAGAAGCAGGCTTGTAGTATACTGTTGCTTGTGTAAAATGGGTGAAATTTTATTTATATGTAATATTCTTAATAGATATTATATATACTTAATTTACAGTTACAAATACATATGGAACATCTCTGAAAGGACTCTCATTTTAGGGAAACAAGTATCAGGAGGACAGGGTTGAAAGGAAGACTTCTTCACTGTATACCTTTCTGTCTTTAAATTATACCATGTATAAGTATAATCTAGTCAAAAAATAACTGAACTTTAAACCAAAAAAAATATTTGCTGTGATAGTTACACGCAGAGGCTCTGTGGATAAGAAGACCTGGGCTTGGGTCCCAGCTCTGCCATTTACCAGTGTGTGACCATAGGCAAGTTCTCTAAGCTCCAGTTTTCTTATCTATAAAATGGGAGTACTGAGAGTTAATTGTGAGAATTAAACCAAATCAAGTATATAAATCACTTAGCACAGTTCCTGTAAATTATTATTACATAATATTCTCTTTCAAATGGTACTGTGCACTTGGAAATCACAAAGTTACAGTCATCACCGATCTCTTTTTCTCTTTCTTATTTTCAGTTGGCAAATTTTGTTAGTTCCTCTTTCAAAAAATATAACATCCAGGGACGCCTGGGTGGCTCAGTTGGTTGAGCAGCTGCCTTCGGCTCAGGTCATGATCCCAGCATCCTGGGATCGAGTCCCACATCGGGCTCCTTGCTCGGCAGGGAGCCTGCTCCTCTCTCTGCCTCTGCCTGCCTCTCTGCCTGCTTGTGTTCTCTCTCTGTTAAAATAAATAAATAAAATCTTTAAAAAAATATATAACATCCAATCATTTCTGTTCATTTTATAACCACCAGAGATAGGCCCAAACCCCAAAGAATCAGCTTGAGCTCGAATTTCACAACCAAGACAATCAGGAGCCAGTGCACGTTTGCCACTATCTATAGACTTATGTACATAAGCTCTACAAAATACCAAGTGCCACTAATTCACATTTGTACTCTTATTTTACCATTTATAAAGTATGTTCAAACACTTGAGTTCAACTCCTGAAATTAGAATCTAAGGAACAGAAGGTCCATTAAAGGACATTCTAATTTTCAACAGCTATGAGACGAGCAGAGCAGATATGTTTATTCTTTTGTAGATGAACATTTTCAATTGAAGGGCAACCTATTAAATATTAAATCATTTAAATGAATTTAAATGATATTAAAATAATCAAATAAAGAAATGAAATGAAAAACAAAGAAGAGGAATGATTTGCCAAAGGCTACATGTTTTACAAAAAAAAAAAAAAAGCCTAGAATTCAGATCTTCTCAATTCACCTACATTCTTACCAGGAAGTGTCCATTTTTACCAGGAAGTCATCAAGTATACTGTGCTTCCCTCACCTGGAAGGCTCCTACCTATTTAAACCAAGACCTGGTTCACAGAAGCTGTTCCGGATATGGTAGCCATAGGTCTCTCTCTCTCTCTCTCTGAACCCGAGCTACCGTAAACGCAAACGACCAGACATGTACAACAACTGTCCCCTGAGCATATATCTACAAGGATGACCCACAAGCACCTCAAATCCAACCTGTTTACAATGACAGCAATAATCACCCCACCTTGCTTCTCCTCCACGCTCCACCCTTGCCTGGACTTGCTCTTCCGCCTCTGTGGCTTCCCGATTCCGCGAATGGTTCCACGGTCACCCAAGAGGCCAAACCACAAATCTAAGAGTCATTCTACTCTCCTCCCTCTCTCTAAATCCACAAATTCTGCTTCTACCACTAACCTGTTTTGGAATTATCTGTTCCTCTTCAGAATAGATACAGAATAGCAGAGATTTGGAGAGAAGGGCTCATGTCTTGTTCCCCAAACTCTCAGGAATGGGGAATAGTGATTAAGAGAACTGACCCTGGCCCCAAACTGGCGTGGTTCAAATCTAAGCTTAGACACTTACTAGCTCTCTGACCTGGGCATATTACTTAACACACAGTAATCTCAGTTTTAGCATCTGTCTAAATGAGATAAAACTAGTAGCTATCTCATAGGATTGCTGTAAAGTGTAAATCAATTAATAATGTCAAGTGCTTAGAATAATGTCTAGTACACTTTATAATATGTGCTACTATTTTTAATAGTAACATCATTTTTTAAATGTCATAAAATATTTGTTCTAAAACAGTTTAAAATCCAGAAGTTTTTCCAAATAAGCAAAGGGAAAAAAATAAGAGAGGCAAGCCAAGAAACAGACTCTTAAATACACAGAACAAACTGATGGTTACTAGCACGGAGTGGGGAGGGGGCGCAGGTGAAAAGGTGATGGGGATTGAGGAGGGCACTTGGGATGAGCACCGGTTATCCTATGGAAGTGCTGAGTCACCATATATATTGTACACCTGAAACTAATATAACACAGTATGTTAACGAACTGGAATTTAAATAAAAAATTTGAAAAAAACACATTTAAGAAATCCAGAAGTTTTTCATCAAGACAGAAAATCAAAGCACGATCCAATGTCCAGTTAAGCCAAGCCTCCATCTCCCTTAAAGTCTTAGTCATGTAATACCTGTGGCTATTTCGCCTCTGCCACTCCAATATCTCCTACATGAATTACTATCCCAGCCTCCAATTAACTGATCTCTTCATCTCGGGCTCTCGCCGGTATATTCACCAAACTGCAACCAAAATGATTTTTCTAAAACGCATATCAAGTTAAGCCATCTCCCTACTCAAACCCCATCCATCACTCCCTCTTACCCTGAATTAAAGTCAATTCCTTAAAAATAAGTAAATAAATGAATAAATAAATAAATAAATAAATAACATCAATTCCTTAATATGGCTCACCAAACCCAGCATGGTAGGTATGATACGGCCTCTAGCCTCATTCTCCCCCACTTCCCCTCCCCCCACCTCGGACTCTGGACCCCTGTCAGCACTCTTGCAGCCCCTCTATCTCTCACAACCACCCAGATTCTCACATGTTATTTCCTCTGCACCAAACACGATGCCCTATCACTACCTTTCACCTGGATGGTTTCTACCCATCCTAAGTCTTAATGTAGATGCCACTCCATTCAAAAACACATCTCCAGGCCCCTCAGTCTGGATTAGGTGCCTTTTGTGTGAATCAGCCCCGTGTACTTTATAGCACCTTTCCAGCTGCCCATTTACCTGCCTGTATTCCCCCATCAGGCTGTAAACTCTGTGAAGGTACAGACCCCATCTTCTCTTATCCCAGTGCTCACCACAATGCCTGCCACATAGTAGGTGCTTTATCAAATATCTGTTAAATAAATTCCTTAATATCACCAATAGGTCTTCATAAGATTTCAGAATATTTTAAGAACAACATTAAGTGTAAGCATATTTTAAAACCAAAGTAAGCTAAGTAACTAAAATACTAATAAATACAGAAGTTAAAAGTCTTAGGAAGACACTCAATATGGCACAGAATCTAATCATGATGACTGTTCAGTAACCTGGTCAGAATCCTTAAGAAATCACAAAATGGGTTTCTCTGAGAAAGAGGTAGAAAAAATTTCCAGTAATATTGAAGTAAATCATGAACAATAATACTTATCCTGCTAAGCCTCTGGAACAAACAAACAAACAAATCTATTGTAGGAGATTTTATTTATTTGACAGAGAGAGATTACAAGTAGGCAAAGAGGCAGGCAGAGAGAGGGGGGGGAAGCAGGCTCCCTGCTGAGCTGAGAGCCCAATGCGGGGCTCAATCCCAGGACCCTGGGATCATGATCTGAGCCGAAGGCAGAGGTTTTAACCCACTGAGCCACCCGGGCGCCCTTGTAGGAGATGTTTTATGAGCATAAAATAAAATACATGCTTCAGTCTTCTGGAACTATAAGTTCCAGCACACTGAACTGAAAATGTCTCAAAATAATGCCTAAAATTCATGCAGATTAAACAACACTGATTAAACAAAAAAATTAATAAATATTCAATCATACTCCTACCTTACCAGTCAATGTTCATTTCTCTTATTCTCCCCACCCCATCCACAAAGCTTAAGCTTCTCTGTCCTCCATACTTTGCAACACAGTATCCCTAGTTCTCACTGTGTACTATTTTGGTCATCCTCCATCATGTTACTTACCTACCTCTCCACCACCAGACTACTCTTGAAAGTGGTCCTATCAACTAATTCGTCATTGTAGCCTACAGGCTCTCACAGTGCACTTACTAGGTATCCAGTGTTTGTGAAAAGAAGAGAAAGAAGGAGGAAGGGAAAGAAAGGGAAAGAGCAATCTATTCACACAAATAAGCCAAAAGGTAGCAGTGGAAGTGGAGAAGTCCCATAGACATAAGGAAAAGAGGGCTGAAGGAGGTGAAATTGCTGGGCATTCACATTCAGATAATTTGGCACACTTTTTAAAAGTTATTAATAGGAATTAATAACAGCAACAACGATTACTCAGTCTCATCCCACTGGCACACTACAAATAAGTTTATGAAGTAAGGACCTCAATAGAGAGTGCTTTTCTTTTATTTTTTTTAAGATTTTATTTATTTGAGACAGAGAGAGCACAAGCAGGCAGAGGGGCGGAGGGAGAAAGAAATGCAGAATCCCCACCAAGCAGAAAGCCTGAAGCGGGGCTTGATCCCAGGACCCTGAGATCATGACCCATAAAGCAGTTCTTTATACATCCTGTGTAGAAGCACAGAGGCAGGTCAAAAAGGGAAGGAGGAAAGAAAAAAGCTGCTCTATGCCCCAGCTTCATGTCTAAAGGTCACAGTGATTTGAATACTTCAAAAACAGTTGTCCGTGGCCAATATTATTAATAATATTGGGCCTTTGAGAAAGGGTCTTTCTCAAATATGGGTCTTTGAGAAAGACCCATGAGGATATTTTCCTATGAAGGGGAGAAAAAAAGTTGGATATTTTCAACAGAAATTCATTATATTTTCACTTAGCAACGTGACTCTAAAATGTTCAAACATAAAGGGATAAATTCATTTGCTCACTTTTTGTAACAGATACCCAAATATTTGAAAAATCATGATTTTGACATTAAATGTCACTATTTGCATTGCACAGTATTCAGGCTGAAGTTAGAAGAGGCTACCCTCTAGAAGATTTAGATTTAGCAGAGTAGAAGATCTGTTCATTCTCTAAGACTGCTGAGACTTTAGCTTGCTCGCCAATGAATTTAAGGATATTTCCCCATATTCTCGAAAACCAATGGCCTGGGATGCATAGGAGTTCATGGAAGAGAGATGTATTTGTACATAATCATATACTCTGGGCTCTTTAAATGAAAAGTATTAAAGGATTCTAAAAGTCCTATAAAATGTGAATCTTTCTCAGTGGGGAAATTCTCCCAGTATGGTGATTTCCTTTTTCACAATATCAAATCAAAAGCTTTAATAGCACCCACATTGAGCTTAAGTTCATGTGGAAAACAGACTTCTCTAATGCCTTACCACTTCAGAAGAAAGTCTAGCCTGAAAGAGAACCATCTGTCCCCAGAGAATTAACCCATTCCAAAGAGAAGATATGTTATCTTCTCCTAGTTTATTAATTTATTGGCATGATAACTTGCATCACTTTAAGGGCATTTCATCTACAATGCACAAATGTTTGAAAGCTAAATGCACTAAATCTTCTTTCATGGGACCCGTAAGTGTTTTTTGAACTCTTAGTGGTTTGCACTTAATGCTTTATTTTAAAATCAGATTTAATCATTTCATAAAACCAGCAGTTCTTAAGGAAAATGGATCTCACTTTACCTTTATATCTATTACCCCAGGTCAGAATTGTAATGAATTGTGATGCCCTTTGAAACCACTAATACTACACTCAACAATCCAATTAATAAGTGAGTCTAAAAACACAATTTTCAAAAATGACTATAGTATTCTCACTTCCTATTCTTAAATTTCTAGGACACTAATTAAATGTCTATACTATTTTATTTATAGATCTTTCTCAAATAATCTTACAATAAAACCACCAGTTTTTAATTCCTATTCCCACAAAGGCTCTTCACTGGCTCTATTTTAAAAAATTTAACAGAGCTGTAGTCTTTAAAATCAATTTGATAAAGAAATGTCAAAATAAAATTATTCTTATGAGACTCAGAGGTCTTTAAAGCACATGATATTTTATAACAATAAGAATAGAGGACAAAACAATGAAAGTATAATAACTCTCCATTATACAAAACAGATATATATGTGTGAGTATATGTGTGCACATGGTGTATATCCACTTTGTGAATTATCTACAAAAAGATTTCATGTCAGGCAGTTTTTACCCACTACATCATAGCCTTCCATGCTATGGTTGTTCAGGACTATTAACTCAATCACATGTAACTCACTAAAGCAAAACCTAGAATGGAGAAATAGCTACATTATAGTATCAGGAGTGGGGAGGCAACTACAGAATCCAGGAATTGGAAATAACACCAAAGGACATCTGTTACATGGGATTTTTTTTTCATTGAAGATCTGATGTATGCTGACATAGACACTGTTAAAAGTTTTTCAACAATAATGGGGCACCTGGGTAGCTCAGTGGGTTAAAGCCTCTGCCTTCAGCTCAGGTCATGATCTCAGCGTCCTGGGATCGAGCCTTGTGTCAGGATCTCTGCTCAGCAGGGAGCCTGCTTCCCCCTCTCTCTCTGCCTGTCTCTTTGCCTACTTGTGATATCTCTCTCCCTCTGTCAAATAAATAAATAAATAAATAAATAAATAAATAAATAAATAAATAAATAAATAATCTTAAAAGTTTTCCAACAACAGGGAACCCATTCTTTACTTTCTCCGAAAGCTCATTTCATTAGACACCCATGATGGAACGTTTCTCTTCATATTGAGCCAAAATGATTTCCCTATATATATTTCTACAAGCCATGCCTGATCTGTCCTTCTTACAGATTTGCCTTTTCTCTCTTTAATAGATCTCAGTCTTCTAGATATGATGAAAAAGAGCATGTGTCCCCTTGATCATGTTTCCTAGAGGGAAACCATCTTTTCTATATCTCCAATACTCGCAGCTGTCCTTCATATCATGTAAAGATGCTTCAACCTCCCCTGGGAGAAACATGGCATCTAGAACTAAAAACCATACTCAACAAATTATTATCAACATTTATTCACTAGGAAACAGATATTTTGGGAAGAGTCCACCCTAAGAACCCTTTACTTTCTCGGGAGCAAGTCTTGACATATACTATGGAAATGGCTACTTGAACAGAAATATAAATCGATGCTCTCCAAAGAAAGTGATGAGAAAAGTGAGGGGAGAGTAGTGAAAAAAAAAATAGTGTCATCAAGCTTTTTGTTCTGAAAGAAGTGAACTACCCTATATACTAGTCCACGATCTAAATTATCTGATACACTGGTAATGCCAATGTAATATGACCAAAGCTTTCTAAATTCACAATAAACGTAGGTATACAGAGAGAAGTCATAGCCTTTAAAATAAATTACTTTTAATCTCATCTAAAGAATCAAATGAAATCAAAACACTAGATGTAATTAAGACCGTCTAGTTTCCCTGGAGATTATACCAATCAGACGTGTTAAGCGTTCTAGAAATGAAACATTTGATACAATTAAGGAAATCCTATTGAAAAAAATTAGTCTGTAAAACAGAGATAATACGGGGCTAAGGAATGGTTTATTAATAACTCATTCAATTCTGGGTATAATAAATACAGCTATTACAACTTCAATTCACTAGTGGTTGAGCTCAAAATGCTAAAATGCTGCCACTCAATCTGCCTCAAGAATCCAGATCTAATCGGAAGAGGCACTGCCTGGTACATTTATTAAATCGCAGAATTATTTTAGGCTTAAAAGAATTTAGATTTAAAAAAAAAAAAAAACAAAGCTAGTAAGAGGTACGGCCAGAATTCTAGACCAGAATCTGGCATCTTGTCCACTATACTTATACAACCCTTCAGATATTTGAAGATAGCCGTTATACCCTCCCTGCTCCCTGCCCACTGCTACCCAATTTTCCAAGGCCAGTTTCTTCAATGATTTACACTGTAGGGAGGATCTCCGAACAAAGCCCTACATAAGCGACCTCTGGAAATTCAGACGTGTTCTCTCACGTCAGAAAAGCCCGCTGAGGGACGCCTGGGTGGCTCAATTGGTTGGGCAGCTGCCTTTGGCTCAGGTCATGATCCCAGCATCTTGGGATCGAGTTCCGCATCGGGCTCCTTGCTCTTCAGGGAGCCTGCTCCTCTCTCTGCCTCTGCCTGCCTCTCTGCCTGCTTGTGTTCTCTCTCTGTTAAATGAATAAATAAAATCTTTAAAAAAAGAAAGAAAGAAAAGCCCGCTGAGACTGTGTCTCGAGGGGATGAGTGACTGGACACGAGCAGGATGGCTGCCACTGACAAGGCTGAGATTCCTGGGCTTCGGGGCCGCTCCTCAATCCCTCAGTTACTCGGGGTAGGGCAAAGCGAGAGAAGCCCGCGAGCCACAGCCCTGGAGCAGAGTCTGCTGGTGAGTGACCACGGGAGCCCAGCAGGAGGGAGGCTGCAGCTCTGCCAACATCAGAAGCGCCATCTGACCGGACCTCCAGTTCAGGGGCCTTCCCCGTGTAGCTGGCCCTCCTCCTCCCACCCCCCCCTCTCTCTACCAGGTCTCAGCCAACGGCATGGGTCTCTCCCATTACTGACTGAGCTCTGGGGCAAACAGGAGATAGACTCTTCCACAGAAAGCATACTGCCACAGAGGGAGCTCTCCATGAGCTACAACCCCAAAGTCGATAGACTCGTAAGCCAGGATGATATCAAAGTGGCCGGATGCTATATGAAAAGAATCACCAAGGCAAAAGCCTAAAATAGCAGATGCTTGGGGAAAATGCCAAAGACAAAAGACAAAGAAAAGATTTTTTTAAAGGTAGGCTTAGAATAAGAACAAAGCCAAGACAGATGTTAATTCTTAACTACTGATTGTTCTTCAGTTTTCTCCATCAAAACGGACCTCAAATCTCAGCCCCGCTTAACAGGCTCTTGGTAAGCTGGACCCTACTAACCTATCTAGTTACTGTCTCTGCTTATTTCCCTGGGTGTCAGCTGCCTTAAAGAATACACATCCTGGACTTCGGGCCTGCTGTCTTCCTGCCTCAGGCTCCTTTCCCCTTTTGCTCATCCTTCCCTGACCCCCCAGACCGACTGGGGCGTGCTCTCCTCCCGCTCCCACAGCCCCGGTCCGTGTGCCTCTAACAGCAACTCCCACAGGATACGATCCTTTCTTGGTGTACTTCCCTCTACCAGAGACCATGAGCTCTCCAAGACGGCATCTTTGCATTCCAAGAATCTATGGTGATGTCTGGCTCAACATTTCCTAAGTGATGAATCAAATGAGAGAAGTGAGGATGAGTGAAGTGACAAGCATCCATCAAGCTTGTGTCATGTATATCTGTCATCTCTCTTCTGCTGACTTCTGACAGAGAACCCTATCTGAAATACAGTAAGTGATCGATACTAACTGAATAAATCAAGTAAACATAAAAAGAACTCTGACCAATTAAACAAAGTGTTATAGTTGTAAGTACGAAGGTAAAATTTGAAGATCCTATGAAGTTTTTTTAAAAACTGTACTTGTACAGATTTATACAAATTTCTCAGAAAATTTAGAAAAGAAAGAAGGGAGACTAGTATTTACTTAGGGCTACAAATTTGTTAGGTACTTTACAAATGATACTTTGTTTTTCATAATCATCCTGGGAAACTGGGATTATAAGCCCGATTTTATAGATAAAGAAACCCAAGTTCAAGATGCAGAACCAAAATTTGATCTCAGGTGAACCTGATCCCAATCCTAAGCTTCTTCCACAATACCACTTGAATCTCTGGGGGGAATACAAAGCTATCTTCCTTATCATTCCATTTCAAGGAAAAGGAGTTCTAAAATCAGACAAAGCTCAATTAGGTCCTAATTCCAGAGAAAGGATTGGTCAAGGGGAGGCACAGAGAGGTGAAAAACTCTGTCTTCCTTTGGGGATTACCTCCTTTTCTTTGCAGAAGTGTTCACATGGCTTTTCTGTTCCTCCCATGGGGCTGGAAGGGAAATCTTAGGCCTTTCTAAAGAAAGGAGGAAGCAACTTCTCCTTGACTCTTCTCCTTTCCCCGGAAAGTCAGATGGGCTCAGGTTATGATTCAGAGAAAGGATGGCAAGGAGGCAGCCCCATAGGTCCACTTAATCCACTTAGAGGCCGTAAGGTAGATCAGAGAGGGAGGCAGCCCCGAAGCTTCTATCTCGGACAATTCACCAAGTTACCAGCCTACATAGAAATGTGGAACTAAAGTCCTTGTTCCTAGCTAGGAATACAAATGTTAATGTCCAATGTGTAAAATGGTGGCATCTAACTGAGATAAGGAATCAACCAAATTGTTTCCCAAAGCACGACTCACAAGTTGACCTGTCAGGTGTACAACAAATAGTGCTGGGACAACTGGAGAGCCACACACAACAGAATGGATCTGGACACCTACCTCACACATATACCAAAATTTACTCAAAATGGATCAAAGACCTAAATGTAAGAGCTAAAACTATAAAACTCGTAAAAGAAAACATACAGGTAAATCTTTGTGACCTTGAGTTGGGCAATAGCTTTTTAGATATGACATAGAAAGCCAAGCAACTAAAGAAAAAATAGATATACTGGACTTCATAAAATTAAACTTTTGTTTCTCAAAGACCACTACCGAGAAGGTAAAAAGACAATCTACCTAATGTGATATTTGTAAAACATCTGTCTGATAAGGGTCTAGTATCCAGAATATATAAAGAACTCTTAGCACTCAACAATCTAGATAAAAAAATAAGCAAAGGATTTAATTAAATATTTCTCCACAAAAGATACATAAGTGGCAACAAACACACGGAAAGATGTTCAACGTCATTAGTTACAAGGAAAATGCAAATCAAAACTATAATGATGTACTTCTCCACACCTACTGGATGGCTATAATCAAAAAGACAGACAAACAAGCACTGGTGATGATATGGAGACCTGAGAACTCTTCACATTGTGGGTGGGAATGCAAAATGGTGCAACTACTTTGGAAAACACCTTGGTCTTCTTCAAAAAGTTAAACACAGAGTTACTATATAATGAGCAATTTCACTTTCAGATATATATACTCAAGAGAAATGAACACTATGTTCACACAAGAACTCCCATGTAAATATTCATAGCAACTTTATTCATAAGAACCAAAAAAGGAAACAACCCAAATGGCCATCTACTGATGAATATATAAATAAAATGTGGTATATCTATACAATGGAATTGGACTCAGTCATAAAAAAGGAAGGAAGGGGTGCCTGGGTGGCTCACGAGGTTAAGTGTCCTACTCTTAATATTGGCTCAGGTTATGATCTCAGAGTCGTGAGATCCAGCCCATGTCATGCTCTACATGGAGCGTGGAGGCTGCCTGGGATTCTCTCTTTCCCCCTACCCCTCCCCCAGCACATGCTCGCGCTCTCTCTCTCTCTCATTAAAAAAAAAAAAAAAGAATGAGGTCCTGACTCATACTACAACGGAAATGATTCTGAAAACCACTGTGTTAAGTGGTTTTTTTTTTTTGTTTTTTTTTTTAAGATTTTATTTATTCATTTAACAGAGAGAGAACACAAGCAGGCAGAGAGGCAGGCAGAGGCAGAGAGAGGAGCAGGCTCCCTGCGGAGCAAGGAGCCCGATGCGGGACTCGATCCCAAGACGTTCGGATCATGACCCGAGCCAAAGGCAGTTGCTCAACCAACTGAGCCACCCAGGCGTCCCAATGTTAAGTGGTTTTAAGAGAGACGCCAAATGCAAAAGGTCTCATATTACATAATTCCACATATGCAATAGGCAAACCATAGAGAGATAAGGTAGATTAGTGTTTGCCAGGTGCTAGGGGAGGGGAGAACAAGAGGTGAGTGCTAATGAATTAATGGGATTTCTCTTTTAAGGTGATGAAACGTTCTGGAATTAGACAGTGGTGATGGTTGCAAACCCTACTGATACACTAAACATTTGATTGTACACTTAAAATGGGTGAATTTTACAGTATGTTAATTATATCTCAATAAAAAAGGCACAACTATAAAAATGAGCTAAGTGTACACATTATAACATATGTACCATCAAAGAGATATGACAGAGAAGCAATTAAGTTAACTTGAAAATCACTGCTGCACGTTGGTGTTTACTTTCACAGTAACAAATATGAAAAGCATTGAATTTTATTGCCATAAACTGAACACCAACATAAAGAAGGTTGGGAGGAAAAATTAATTTGATTTCCACGAAAAACATCCAAGGATAAATATTTGCTCTCTTCCCAGTATCTCAGCTGGTTGCAAGCTGAGCTCCCTAGAGCAGATAGAAGAGCCTCCGTTAGATCTGCTAACAGCAAACAGGCTTGAAAGGACTCGGGTCGAAGAAGCTGAGCCTCAGACACACTGCCTTTGGTAAACGGTAAACGGATTCTCTCCCCGCAAGCTCTGTTGCTGAAGATGAACATTCCACCGTGGTAACGACGACGTAACAGAGAAGCGCTTTCAATTACCAGCATCTCCACCTCAGAGACTGGATGAACATTTTCTCTAAGGCTTTTCCTAGATTTCCTGAATGAATATGTGTGGGTCCAAATGACCCATTTTTCCAAATAAGCACAGCTCATGTTAGGAATATTGAATCACAAGCAAACTTTGTCCACACACTGTGTAAAAGTGGAAATGCGATGCAATATTCTAGAACTGTGCCTGGAACGTCACACACACCCACCACATATTTGAATGAAT
>CM052815.1:40809315-40837991 GCA_028533885.1 Nasua narica | reverse complement strand
TCTCTGCTCAGCAGGGAGCCTCCTTCCCTGTCTCTCTCTGCCTGCCTCTCTGCCTACTTGTGATCTTTCTCTCTGTGTCAAATAAATAAATTAAATCTTAAAAAAAAAAAAAAAAGAGTTGACTCTGTGGGGCGCCTGGGTGGCTCAGTGAGTTCAGCATCTGCCCAGGGTCCTGGGATCGAGCCCCACAGTGGGCTCCCTGCTCAGCGGGAGGCCTGCTTCTCCCTCTCCCTCTGCCTGCCTACTTGTGCTCTCTCTCTACCTCTCTGTCAAATAAATAAAATCTTTAAAAATAATAATAATAATAATAATAAAGAGTTGACCCTGCTATAGCACTGACTAAAGACCATTCGCTGTTCTAAGCAGTTAACAAGTATAGTTAACCTTTGGAAAACACAGGTGTGAACCGCAAGGTCCACTTACATGTGGATTTTTTCCAATAAATACAGTACAGTACTGTAAATGTATTTTCTCTCCTTATGATTCTATTAATAACATTTCTTTTCCCCAGCTTACTTTCTTGTAAGAATACTATGTCATACATCAATTAACCAATTGTTTGTTACCAGTCAGACTCCTGGTCAACTGCAGGCTATTAGTAAAGTTTAGGGGAGTCAAAAGCTGTATATGGATTTTCTACTGCATGGGGGAATCGGTACCCCTAAACTCCATGTTGTTCAAGGTCAACCTCTATTAACACAGTTACTCTTCACAACAACACAAATGGAACCTATGAGGTAGGTAGATGCTAAGACCCTCTCCATGTTACAGTTGAGGAATCTGAGGCACAGGGATGGTAAGTGATTGCCTCAAGGTTATGCCGGGACAGATTCAAATTCCATTATCTGAGATCTTAAAATCCAAAAAGTGTTCACATCAATTTGTAGCAAACTCCTTTGTTGGCAAAACTTGATTTGAAGCAATGCAAAACTCTGTATAGCCTTTATCCCACTTAGAGTGACATCATCTCACTAAAGAAAAATCAATGTGTTTGATTACGTAGTGCTGCCCCAGACCCCGCTCAGAAGGGAGACAGTATATACGCCATGTTATCTTTCTATAATCAGAAACACTCTGAACTTTAAGAGACAACTATCCCCACAGGTTTTAGATAAGGGAATGTGGGGGAGCTGAAATTCAAATCTGAGCATCCATCTGTCTAGCTCTGCAGTCTGGGTTCTTAACCACTACGTGATATTTCCAGAAACTGATGTCGCAGGAAATGTCTATAATTCAAACATTGAAGTATTTATTAACTACATACCATGCACCAGTCACACAGACAAATAAAACCGCAATTGTGACAAGTACAAGGAAAGAGAACTGGTGTCAGAAGAGACTATACCCTAAGGGGGGTCTGGCCCAGACACAGTGGTCAGAGGCAGTTTTCCTGATTTGATCTAAGATGTGAAGGATGAACATGAGTTAACTAGACTAACATGAGTTAACTAGACTAAAGAGAAGAACATGCCTGGCAGAGAGAAGAACACATGCAAATGCCCTTGCTAGGAGGGAAAATGATGACAAAGGACTGAAAAAACCAATATAACTGGAACCCAGAGAATGGGGGGCTAGAGAAGAGGAAGGCACCACAGGGCCTTATGGGGAGGGTAACTAACCATTTGCCCCAGAATGTTGAGGCATAGTCCCTATGTAAATAGCAACACTGTCCTTTACTCTCAAAAGTATCTTGGTCTGAACGTTAAAGTATCTAGTCACACAATTTGTAGGCCACATTAAGGAGCTGTATCTTTATCTTAAGAGCAATGAGAAGTCATGATGGATTTTAAGCAGGAACAATTGGGGGAGAATAGAGACAGCATAATCAAATTTTAATTTGCAAAAGATGACTCTGACTACAGTGCAAAGAACAAAAAATATTAACAGGACAGGATGAATACCTCTGGACCAGTCAGGAGGCTACTATACGAGACCTGGCAAGAGATCATTGTAGCTTGGTCTAGGGTGATAGTGGTAGGGACAGAAATAAGTGGATGGATTTAAGATTGTTTTGAAGAAAAAAATGAACAGGCTTTGATGATGATTTAGAGATGGAAGGAGAGGGAATGGCAGGTGTGAAGGATGAGTCCAAGATTTCTGGCTTGCAGACTAGATGGAGGATGGAGTGATTCACTGAGATAGAAACACTAGAGATCGGGGCGCCAGGGTGGTTCAGTCAGTTAAGCATATGCCTTCGGCTCAAGTCATGATCCCAGGGTTGTGGGATGGAGCCCTGCATCGGGTTCACTGCTCAGAGAGGAGCCTGCTTCTCTCTCTCCCTCGGCCTTCTGTTCCCTCTACCTGTGCTCTCTCTCTGTCGAGTAAATAAATAAAATACTTAAAATAAGAAAGAAACGAACAAACACTAGAAATCTTTCATCCATTTTGAGTCTATTTTTGTGTATGGTGTAAGAAAGTGGTCTAGTTTCATTCTTCTGCATGTGGCTGTCCAATTTTCCCAATACCATTTGTTAAAGAGACTGTCTTTTTTCCATTGGCTATTCTTTCCTGCTTTGTTGAAGATTAGTTGACCATAAAGTTGAGGGTCCATTTTTGGGTTCTCTATTCTGTTCCACTAATATATGTGTGTTTTTGTGCCCGTACCATATCGTCTTGATTATTACAGCTTTGTAATAGACCTTGAAGTCCAGAATTGTGATGCCAGCTTTAGTTTTCTTTTTCAACTTTCCTTTGGCTATTCGGAGTCTTTTCTGGTTCCATACAAATTTTAGAATTCTTTGTTAAAGGGTTAGTACCCAAAATCTATAAAGAACTTATCAAACACAACACCCAAAGAATAACCCAGTCAAGAAATTGGCAAAAGACATGAACAGACATTTCTCTAAAGAAGACACACAAATTGCCAACAGACACACGAAAAAATGTTCAACATCTCTCAGCATCAGGGAAATACAAATTGAAATCACAATGAGTCAGAACGGCTAAAATTAACAAGTCAGGAAATGACAAGTGTTGGCGAGGATGCAGAGAGAGGGGAACCCTTCTACACTGTTGGTGGGAATGCAAGCTGGTGCAGCCATTCTGGAAAACAGTATGGAGGTTCCCCAAAAAGTTAAAACTAGAACTACCCTATGATCCAGCAATTGCACTACTAGGTATTTACCCCAAAGACACAAATGTAGTGATCCAGATGGGCACCTGCACCCCAATGTTTATAGCAGCAATGTTCACAGTAGTCAAACTATGGAAATAGCCCAGATGTCCACCTACATATGAATGAATAAGAAAGATGTGGCATATATCACAATGGAATACTACTTAGCTATCAAAAAAAATGAAACCTTGCCATTTGCGATGTGGATATAAATAGAAGTATTATGCTACACGAAATAAGTCAATCAGAAAAAGGCAATTATCATATGATCTCACACATACGTGGAATTTAAGAAACAAAACAGAGGAGCATAGAGGAATGGAGGGAAAAATAAAACAAGAGGAAATCAGAGGGGGAGACAAACCAAAAGAGAATCTTAACCAAGGAAAAGAACTGAGGGTTGCTGGATGGGAGGGGAGGTGGGGGATGGGGTAACTGGGCGATGGGCATTAAGGAGGGCACGTGATGTAATGAGCACTGCGTATTATATGAGACTGATGAATCCCTGAACTCTACTTCTGAAACTAATACTGCATGTTAATTAATTGAATGTAAGTAAATTTTTTTTTAAAAAGGACCAACTTTTTTTGTAACCTCATTGCCAACTGTAACCTCAGTGCCAAACATGTAATAGACCCTAAATAAATGTTGCTAAACGAAAAAACAAAAACAAACAAAGAAACTCTAGAGATTTCCAGGGGCTAGAAATTTAAAGGTGTGAAACAACTGCCTACCAATCATAACTTGAAGCCACGCGCCTGGGGGAGTGCATAAAGCAAGGGGAAAGTTTAGGTTCAAAACTCTTTGGTGTTTCTTTCCATTCACAGAAACCTCCCCTGAGGCATGACCGCCCTATTTTCCGGTTGGATACTGGAGCCGTTTGGTGGTCAAACAAAAAAGGTCTGTCTTAGCCAGTGCTGTGGGACCAGGAGGATGAAACCACTCGTGGCTTGCAAAGATCCCTACGACTCCCAATTCTCAAGTGCTTTACATTCACGGTTCACAAAGCAGTTTGACAGACAGGCTGGGTCAAGCCCACAACTTGGTCAGAAGTTACAACCTGAATTGCCGGATGAGGAGAGAGAAGAGTGCCGGAGTTACCGCTCCACCCAGCCAGTATGGGGCTGCTCTTGGGCCATACTAGCTCCTCGGATTGCATCCACTCTGTGCAAGGGACTAGATCAAGAGCTGTAAGAAATACCATAAATGCGGCCCTACTAGGAGCCAGGCGCTGCGACGTTAAAAAGGAGAGAAACTTGTAAGGACGTGTTCCTTTTCCCAAATCACACTTACCCCACAGTCACTTCGCTTTAAACTTCGAAAAAGGGTCAGGTCCCAGGATGGGTGAGGTGAGAAGGTGGAGCTGAACAGGGCCGACTTGGACCACCCCAAACCGCGGACCCCGGGGGAAATGGGGAGCCAACGGCTGGGCCCGGGGAGACAGTGGGAGGGGAGGCGGGCCCGCCCGCAGCGGGAGGCCCTGCGGCCGGTTTGCCCGCGCGTTGCCACAGCAACGGCCAGGACCTAGCGGCGCGGCGACGCGGGGGACCACTCACCCGGCCCTCGGGCAGGCCGGCTACTCCGGGGCGCGCACGCTCTGCGCTGGGGCGGGGAGGGGGCGCAGGGGGGCGGGGATAGGCCGGGGAGGGGAGGGTCGCCGAGCGAGGAATTCGGCCTTTGGAGAAACTTGGCGGCGGGCGGGGCGGCTGGGAGGTGGACGGGGGCCGCGCGGAGACACAGCGCGGCGGCTGCGGCGAAGCCCCTTCGCCCGGCAGCCGGCCTGGGGGAAAGGCACCCGCGAGCCCCGCGAGCGGTCCTCTCAGAGACCGGCCAGGGAACGCTGGGTCCGGGACGGAGAAGCGGCCACACGTCACACGAAATGATAGCTTGCTAACAGTGCCGGCGTGAGGCCCAGCTGCTATCCCCCGGCGGAGCTCGGGCGGCAGCGTCGGCCAGCCGGTCGTCCTGCAGCGGGTGCGGAGCTGGCCGCGAAAGATGGGGAGATGACCCTGCTGTCAGGGCTGCGCGGAGGCCCCGGGCGAAGGGCGGTAGCGCTCCTCACTGACCCGAGGGCAATTCCCAGAAATAAGTTTTAGCCACAAACCTCTGCGGAACCGTCTGAATGCAGGCCCCCTGCAGAAGTGGCTGGAAGTATGGGCTGCTGTACGCTCGTGTGCTTCTTGACCTGCATTGCGAATGGCTCCTGTGGCCGTGGGTCCTGCTCGCTAGCAGCGGTGGAGAAGAAATGTAACTCACTACTGGCCTAATTATTTCAGGCAGATATCCTGTAAAATTTATTTGATTAATAGCCAATAACTTGGTACAGCAGGTCCCTTCATTTTATTGCTTAGAGGTGGAGCTGCCTCTGGCAACTGGTTGAAGCTGTTAGAAAACTCAACATGGCCAGGGTGGGTAACTGTAACGTCAGTTTTGCAAATTTAGAAAGCACAAATAACCCCCACCATATCCTGAACTGTAGAATTCTGGGGCCTTGTTTTGGAAAAATACAGAACTATGATTTAACAAGGGTCTGGAATAGCCTGCAAGAATTTTCTCTTTGCCCCTCCTCCTCAGCACTGCCCCATCCCAGCTTGAGTAGTGGCACAACAGCCAACACAAGGAGATGAACTTGACCACCTGTTTCATTGAACTGTAAAGTGTACAGACTTCTCTTTAATCAGCAGCAGTGAAGCCTTACATTCCAGGTCCTTACCAAGAAGTAAATTTGAAATGTTTACCTCCTAATGCCTATGAAAAGTCTGGTTGAGAGAAACTGCAGTTAGGGAGAATTATTTGAAAGGTATGCAGATGACCCCTCCTCTATGTCCTCTCTGGAGTCCCAAACCTGATTACATATCAGAGACATCTGGGAAGTTCTTTTGCTTTTATGTATTTAAATACAGGTTCGCAGGTTACACTTACAGGAATTCTGATTCAATAGATCCCATGAAATTATTTTCAAGAGATCTTCAAGTGAGCGTGATGTAAAACCAGATTGGAAACCACGGGACTATATTTTAGCCTGAATTAAGCCAGACAAAGACCACTTTATCATCACCCTTGCAAAATTGCCTGTACCAAGTCATGCTTTATCCTTATGCCATCTGCTTATATTAAGAAATGCTGTTAAAAAAATATGACATTATTTTATAGCTCTATAACAGAATCCTACCAGATTGCCCACCCCAGAGTTTCTCAAACTTTTTAGACCATAATCCACCCAAAGAAATACATTTTATGTTATTACACAATACATATGTACCTATACCTTTAATAACTAAAACAAGTTTTATAAAATATCCATACCACATGCTATGCAACCTGATATTTTTATCTCTTTTTCATGTTGGTTTAAACCCATTAAACAGTTTCTTGACCCCCTACATGAGTGTATTTTAAAAACAGCAGAATAGGTGTCTTTTTCTGAAAACTAGCCTTGGATCCTCAGACAAGGTAACTAGGCCACCAGGTACAGTCCAATTGCTCCAAGTAGGTACCTGACTCAAGTTGAGCCAATCATCCCTGTCTCCCAGGAATTTGGAATTAGGACTGAGAGATTTCAGTTTTTTCTCTGGGTAGCTAACATAGAAACAGAGAAAATCAATTGTTGTCCACAGACATGCTTCCCATCACACGGCCTGTAGAAATACAGAAGACCAGGCTGCAGGAAAAATGTGAAAAGAATAGGAAGGATGAAAAAGATCCACAAAGAGAAAAGAAAAGAGACCAAAAGAGTTCTGACAGCTTTCTATCCCCAATCCTAGTATTTGCTGAATATGAGCAGTATTCCTAGAATTCCATGGACTATTTCAAGTCTTAAAACAAAGTGCCCTCTTTTGCTTAAGCTAGTGCAAGTGGCTCAGTGTCAATTATTCCATCGAAGATGGATCTAATTATACTAGCTTTATATGGCTGTCATAACAAATTATCATACACTCACTCTATGTCCCTCATAGAAAAGTCCACACAAGAATTGTACTTCCTGTCTCTCAAATGAATAAATAAAATCTTTAAAAAAAAAAAAAAAAGAATTGTACTTCCATCCTGAGTGCCAGAAAGAAAAGGAAAAAAAAAAAAAAACTTTTTCCCCCTTGAAACACTGACACCACCACTTTTCCTTAAGAAGAAAATATACTACAAAATCAGTCATACTTCCCATCTCACCTTGGCTTCCAGGAAAATGGGAACCAAAGTTGCAGCTTAACTTTGATAATTTTGCTGGACACAATGGCTTGCATACCAACATTACTACATTCCCGTGTTCTCCGTCTTCCATTTTCCCTCATTTCTACCTTCGTCTTTTTGTATTTTTTCATTGTATTGACTGTATTATTTTAAGCTGCTTCGAATAACGTGCACACTATTTCCTCTACCTACAAGGTTCTGCCCCCATGCCTCCCCAAGGCTGGTTCTTTTTCATCATTTAGATTTCAGCTCACTCGCCACCTCCTCCGAGAATCCTTCCCTCATCCCTGTATCTAAAGGAGTCCCACCCCGCAGTCTATCACATTACCCTACATTGTCTTAGAGCACTTAACACCACCTAAAACAAGCTTATTTATTTTCTTTCTTTCCTCACCAGAAGTTAAGCTCCAGCCTCTTTGCTTATTGTTCCCAATGCCTGGGACAGTCCCTGGCACTTCATAGTTATTCAATAAAATATCATGGCATTAGTAAGTGGAAGGAAGGAAGGGAGGAAAGAAGGAAGGAAGGGAGGGAGGGAGGGAATGTATAGAAGAGAAGGAGAGAGGAAGGAAGACTTTGTAGAACATGATAAAATAGATGAACAAATAGGTAGACCAACAAATAGACAAATAGTCATTTCTAATGTGTAAATATCAGTAACATTTATAGAGAGGAATCAGATCAACTACCCAAGGAAGTAAAACACAACTCCCTAAAATGTATACCTAGAGGTTTTCCTGGGAACATTTGATGTAAATGACTCAGAGAAGAAATTTTTTCAAAGTTTTCAAGTGGCTCAAGGCAGCTACATCAAATATTATGGCCAGTTACCATAGCTGAAGTCATCAGTTCTCAGTGAGGTAATGGATTGCAACACCATGACCACCAACATGACCAACTCTTGATACTGCCAAGGGAACTCAATCTTGCAGGGGTCACTACTATACAACAATCTTCTCTCAGTCTCTTCCAGTAATTATTAATGTCACTGCTGGAAATAAGCATTATATTTTGTTTACTTAAACACTCCATGTGGTAACATCATTGTTAAAGTGCAATATCAAGTTGCTTGTCATTTAAGGAAGAGGGATCAAAATTGAAGTTTGTCACTAGAACAAAACATAGAAGCAATTAGTACAGTTTGTTCTAGGTTTTGCTGGCCCTGTCAGTAAAAATTCCAAAGTTTGGGGGAAGGGATGGACTTCAGTTTTCTTAAGTCAAGAAGAGTTGCTTAATGCATTAATTAACATATATCTGTTATTCAAAAGATTTCTGAGACACTCAACATCATAAAAACCATAATTTTTCTGTTCTTTAAGATAAATTCAGAGATATTTAGGTCATTATGTGTTATCTTAAGATTTATGTATTTATTTTTATTAACATATAATGTATTATTTGCCTCAGGGTACATGTCTGTGAATCATCAGTCTTTACACAATTCACAGCACTCACCATAGCACATAGCCTCACCAATGTCCATAACCCAGCCACCCTATCCCTACCCCCTACCCCCCAGCAACCCTCAGTTTGTTTCATGAGTTTAGGAGTCTCTCATGGTTTGTCTCCCTCCCGATCCCATCTTGTTTCATTTCCTCCTCCCACCCCCCAAGACCCCCCGCCCTGCCTCTCAAATTCTTCATATCAGAGAGATCATATGATAATTGTCTCTCTGATTGACTTACTTCACTTCTTGAATGGGGACATGTCCTTAAAAATATATAACGCAAAATGTAACTTTTTCTTAATGAGATCTATCTTTAGTTACTGGTAGGCTCTACCAATTTATGCAAGTCTTTCTATTTTTTGTCTTCTCCTACCTTCACAAAAGTAGAAGTGTACCTTATCCCCATGGTTTAAAATGAAACATTTGACAAGTAACTCGGTTTTTGTGATTGACTGAGGACGTCTGACCCAGCCTCCTTATCAAATAATTAAAGGTCAGGTTAGTGCACACCAAAACTAAATTAATGTTTATGGACTGGAAGACTTGATATTGTTAAGATGACAACCCTCCCCAAATTTATCTATAAATTCAATGTGATCCTTATCAAAACTTCAGATGCCTTTTTTGCAGAAATTGACAATCCAATCCTGAAATTCATAGGGAGAAGCAAGAAATAATCTGTGAAAAAGAAGAACAAAGTTAAGGGGTCACAATTTCTGATTTCAAACTTACCATAAAGCTACAATAATTAAGATTGCCAGACTAGGGCATTTGGGTGGTTCAGTCGGTTGGGTGTCTGCCTTCGGCTCAGGTCATGATCTCGGGGTCCTGGGATGGAGCCCCACATCCAGCTCTCTGCTCAGCAGGGAGTCTATTTCTGCCTTTCCCTCTGATCCTCCTCCCTGCTTGTGCTCTCTCTATGTCTCAAATAAATAAATAAAATCTATTTAAAAAAAAAAAGACTGCCAGACCAGCATAAGGATAAACATACAGAACAATGGATAGAATTGAGAATCCAGAAATAAACCTATGCATCACTGGTCAATTGACAAAAGTCCCAACATAATTCAATGGGGGGAAAATAGTTTTTTCAACAAATGATGCTGGGCAAACTGGATAGCTACATGGAAAGGAGTGAATTTGGACCTGTACTTCACGCCATATACATTGGCATTTCCACACAATGGAATTTTATTTGGCTTTAAAAAGGAATGAAGTACTGATACATAGTACAACATGGATGCATCTTAAAAATACTACACTAAGTGGAAGAAGCCAGATGCAAATGTTCATATACTGTATGATTCCACTTATGTGAAATGTCCAGAATAGGCAAATCTATATCTAGGGGAAGTAGATTACACCGTTGCCAGGGACTGTGAAGAGGTGGGGAATGGGGAGAGACTAATAACAGGTATGAGGTTCTTTTTAGGGTGATGAAAATGCAGAGATCAACCTCCCTCTCGTGTGAGAAGGTCTGGGTGAGAGGTAGGCCCAGTCAGGTCCCAGCATGGGTATGGAAAGGTGAAGTCCCTCTTATTCACATTTGAAGTGTATGGAGCCCAAGAAAACACCACCAGAATTCATCCCAAGAAGAGGTACAGGGTCAGACTAGGGGCCAATGTCCTACCTCCCTATCACCAGACATCCCATTTTGCTGATTTAATGCAAAGGAGATCATTGGAAGATTGGAAAGACTTCTGAGGAATCAGGAGCGTTCAGCATGCTGGACTCAGGAAAGAAAACTGTGTCACTTTCAAGAAACTGTAGGCAGAAGGAAAGGATAGTGAAGCCCTCCCTGTCCCAATACTGCCAAGGCTCTTCCCACACCCAGCCCAGCTGAGCCCCCCAGATACCAGAAGCCTCTTCAGAATGGCTGGGGAAACGCAGCCTGACCCCGATGGCTTCCAACGAGCTGACCGCACAGATATCTTCAGGCCCCAGAGGCCGGAGTGGGGGTGAAGACAGGACTCAGATCCCTCCACTGCTTTTCCACATCTTTACAGAGGCCTCAGCAGCATTTCCCAGCCATGGACAAGGTAGTTCCACCCCTTCAAGCTTTGGCCTCAGCCTCAGAGGCTGGAAGCCAAACTCTGTCCTCTCAGAAGAGAATGACTGAAGCAAGGGACAGCAGAAGACATGCACAAGTGAGGGAGGACACCAGCTCTGAATCGTGCAACAGAAATGAGGACAGGCAGAGGACGTGCCGGCAACCACCATCCTTTACTTTGGTTTTGCTTCTTACGTGTTCATCTGGAGATAATTTCAAACTAACAGAAAAGTGGCAAAGATAAAAATCATAAAAAGAATATCCAATAGTAAAAAGAATAATTAAAAAGTAAAAATAGTAAAAAGGAATCTTTACCCAGATTTACCTATTAACATTTTACTCCCATTTGCTTTATTTATATCTATATATACAAAGATATATATTTCTAACTTCAATATATAAAATATATACTCCCATTATATAATACATACTTTCTATATTTAAATATAAATATACAGATGATATATCTGTATCTATATATTTCCTGCACCACTTGAGGGTAAGTCTCATACACTGTGGCCTTTTACTCCTAAACACTCCAGTGAATACTCCCTAAAAATAAGGATATTCCCTTATATAACATTATATAACGACAGTACAGTTACCAGCAGTGATGTATTTAACATCGACACACAAATGTAGTCTAGTGTCCATATTCCAGTTTTGTCAGTTGACCTGATGATGTCTTTTATAGCATCTCCCCCCTCTACTACAAGACCTAGTCTAGTCCCAGGTATTTCACTTTGTTGCCAATTCTTTAGCCTCTTTTAACCTGGGACAGTTTCATAATTTTTCTTTGTCGTCAGTGATGCCATTTTTAAAAAATCCAGTCCCCTATCCAATGGCCCTAATATAATATTTCTCATTTTTAGCTTGTCTGATGTTTTTCTGATTAGATTCAGGTTGTGCATTCCAGGCTTCGATACTGTATCAGTGATGTTGTGTCCTTATCAGTGTATCACTTCTGGACTCAAAACGGGTCCATCTGTCCCTCGTCTGTAATGTTTCTTTGATCACATAGTCAAGGTGGGGATTTCTCCACTGCCTAATTTCTGTATTTTTTTTCTCCCTCACAACTAATGAGCAGTTGGTAGAAAGACAAGACTGTCAAATACCCTGCTTCTCATCAAAGTGTCCCTCTGGAGTTTGCCTTTACCCACTCCTTCCTTTCCCTAGAGCTAAATGAGCGCCGCTGGCGCCACCTAGGGGGATGCCAGCACACTGCAATGATGGGAACACACTGCGCATCCTTCCTCACTAGGGCCACTCCCCGGTGCCCAAGAGCTAGTTCAGCCTGAGACATTTTGAAAGAAGAGCCTGAGTCACAAAGCCTCGATTCTAGTTCTGACATCACCACGAACTCATGAGGGACCTTGGACAAGTTCTTCTCCTTCTCAAGTCTTCGGAGTGCCCGGTAAAATGGGAGGTTGGATGACAAAGATCTGTGTTATTCATTCAACAGGTAGCCACTGAGCAACTACAGGCACTGTGGAGGGTCTGGGCAAGAGTCCTGCTCTCGGGAAGCTTACGTCGTACGAGGGGTGATCCAGACAACAAGCAAGAAAACAAGTAGCATAAAAGGATAAATATATAGTAGTAAGTGCTAGGAGGACAATGAAACAAGATTGTGAGAGAAAGTGCTGGGGGAGGGGTCCACCTCAGATTGGGTGGTTAGGGAAAGCTCTCTGAGGAGAGGGCTTGGAGCTAAGACACACAAGATGATATTAGAAACATGCCATGATAAAAGTATACACACACACACACACACATAACTTTTTAGTGCAAAGTTTGGAGAAAAGGCAACCACTGGCAACATTCTAATATATTTACATCTTTTTTCTTTTCTTTTACATATAATTCTGTGTTCTGCTTTTTTTTTAATTGGCGTCATAAGTATTTTCCATGTTGCTGTTCTAGATGCATGCTTCATATTTCATTTATTAAATTTGCCCTTCACTTCCCAAAAACACTGTAATAAATATATACCCTACATCTAGGTTTACCAGTTGGTAACTTTTTGCCACATTTCCTTTACTCTAATAATACAACACAGAGTTTTTCTGAACCCTTAAGGGTTGCAGGCAACAAGAACCTTCATCCCTAAATATGTGAGCATGTATCACCAAAGAACACAGCCATTCTCTCCTGTAATCACAGTTCAAATTAGCAGCTCAGGAAATTTCATATTAATACAAGTTATGGACCCATATTAAAATTTTCCCACTTGTCCCAGTAATGTCCTTTACAACTGGTTTTGTTTGTTTTTTGATCGAGTATCTTAGTATTTCATCAAAGTACCTGGTATTTTATATAGCTGTTCTTTTCTGTATTATACACTTAAAACTTCTTACACAGGAAATTTTGTCTCAAAGTGATAGAATTTTAGTGCTCAGTCTTGAAAATTTAGGCCATTCTGCTAGTGAAAATCAGTCCAGTCTAACTAACATTAAAGACTAGACAATGTTACCCTCTTGTCCAATGGGGAGACTGCATGAAAGTTTCTGATAACAGAACACAGAGCTGGATTGTTCAGTGAGCCTTGGAAATGTTACTCATACAAAAGTATCTTTTAAGAGGCCTGTGTTTCAGAAAGTGTTACGATGTTCTATAAAAGGTAGTCTAATCTGCAAATCTGTTTGCTTGTATTAATAATTTATTCTTCTTTTGATAATTTTTTAAACCAATATCTGTTTCCAGAAATACTCGAGAGGTTTCTCAAGTCAGAAGAACTTTGGAATTTTCTTTTCCCTTTATGCATTCCATTACTCTGTTGGATTCTTCATCCAAACAAAGACTTTGAGAATCTTTGTCTCATTTAAAGTATGCCCTATAGGCTCCTTAAATATAATTTAAGATTATATTCTATTAATTATTAAACCATTTTCTACAGGCTTTTCATTGTTTCTAATACTCTAACAAATCTTCATCATGCCTAAAAAATAAAAATTTTAAATAACAAATTCAAATAAAATAAAAAATAAGTTTTTAATATCATCAAATATCCTGTTAACATTCAGCTTTTTCCAATTATCTCATATTTTTAGTTTGTTTAAAGGAGGATGTAAATAAGTTCCATACTTTGCAATTGGCTTATATGCCTTTTAAGTCTCTTTAATCTATAGGTTTCCTTCCCATCCCACTTTTATCCCCTGTGCAATATATTTGTTGAAGGAACCAGGTCATCTGTCTATTGGTTCTACAGACTGAATTTTGCTGATTGTATCCTTGTGATGTCATTCAAGGTGTTCCTCTATTCTTTGCATTTCCTGTCATTTGGGTTAATTGGTAGTTAGACCCAGAGGCCTGATTAGGGTCAGAACAGATTTGTTTGGAAGCACTTCATAGGTGATAGTGTGTTCTTCAATCAAGAGACATGTAATGTCTGGATGTCTCTCTGTTTGTGATAAGGGTAGCCGTGCACGGTCGTTACCCAGATTCATTCACTCATTAAGGGTTGGAAAATGGTGATACTCCAATCTATCAATCCTTCAATTCTTAGTTGGAATACCTCTGAAAAAGACACTTCCCCTCATCAAATATTTGGTTACCCAGAAATACATTTCATATAGGGGGGATACATTTTCATATAGAGCATTTAAGTGCTCCATTAAGCTAATTAATAAGCTTAAAAAGTCACAGAGGCTCTGCCCTGGCACAGCCTTTGCCATGAAGTGACACTGTCAGTGGAACAAATGGACAGAGTCGTTCTCTAGAGCTCTAGCGAAGGACAAGTGTTTCCACCAGCATCAGGCCTTAGTTCTTGGCTAGAGCATGGCTGAGGTTATGGTGTTCGTGTTTCCAAGCCTCCTCTGTAGCTGGATATTGCCTTATGAATAAGATCTAACCAAGTGATTTCAAGAAGTAGTGATGTATATAACACTTTCCAAGACACAGGTTTTTGTTTGTTTTTTCTTTTCTAAACCAGGTTTTATCCACGCAACTCTATTATAATACCCTCTCATTAGCATTACAGGAATGTGTACATGCACGTACAAGTGTACAACTTCCAAGACGCAGGTTTTGAATGAAATTGCTTGTCCTCTCTCCATTTCTTCTCTCTTTACCCTTCCTCAGACAGGAACACAGATAAGCCACTGGTCATCCACTTCAATCACACAGTTGAAAGTGACATCCTAGAGAATGGTGAAACCAGATCTTATAAAGAACCTGTGTTCTGGGCTCCTGGGTGGCTCAATCAGTTAAGTGTCAGCCTTTGGCTTGGGTCATGATCTCAGGTCCTGGGATGGAGCCCCAAACTGGGCTCCCTGCTCAGTGGGGAGTCTGCTTCTCCCTCTCCCTCTGCCCCTGCCTCTGCTTGTTCTCTCTCAAATAAATAAAAATCTTAAACAAGAAAAAATAAAAAAAAACCCAAAAAACTAACCTGGGTTCTTTGACAATTTCACGGAGCAGAGCCATCATTACCTACCTTAACCTGTTTGCTTTCCTCTGGGACTATTACCTGAAAAAGAAACACATTTCCATTTTTTTTAAGCCCTTTTGTTTTTGGATCTTTTTTGTCATTACAGCAGCCGAGCCTATACTCTTATACCAAAGACAGTTTTGCCCACTGGACTGAAAGGGTATTCCTAAGCTTTCTGGGGTTGCTGTAAGTCTTTCTGGGAAGGGGTGGGGGTCAGAAAGACTTCCAGGTCTCATCTTAAGCATTAAAAGCGATAATCATCTGGGGCCCCTGGGTGGCTCAGTCAAACATCTGCCTTCGGCTCAGGTCATGATCCCAGGGTCCTGGAATTGAGCCCCATGTCTGGCTCCCTGCCCAGCAGGGAGTCTACTTCTCCTCCTCTCTCTGCCCCTCCCACCCACCTGTGTTCTCTCTCAAAGAAATAAAATCTTTAAAAAAAAAGTGATGATCATCCTTCCTTGAAACACCAACTTCTCTGACACCACATCCCCCTGGTTTACTTCCTATGTCCCTGGCTTCCAAGATAGAGACTATGTAGGAAGAATACGTTAAGGGTGCCGGGAAGTGGCTAGTGTGTCAGGTGACATCGAGACACTGAAGTGCAGGTATCCAATAGACCACAGGACTCCAGAGCTCAGAGAGTGGGTCCCTGACTTGATGAGATTCTCCAAGATTTCTGCCTCAGTAGGGTGCTTAGTTCCAACAAAAGAAATCATTTAAGAAGAAAATGATTCTATAAAATATTTGTTGAGAGAGTTCACAGACTTGTTAGAAAGGCGAGAGGATTAGGAGCTAATGGGTCTGGCTGTAGAAACCAGCACTGCCATCAAGCACCAGGGGCTTCAGCTCGATCTGCTGCTCTTGCTGCCATGGAAACCTTGCCTCGCTGCAACCAATACCGTCACCAGAGAAGTCTCTGCAGTCCCTGCCTTTTTTTTTTTTTTTTAATGACTACCATTAGACCTGTATCCTAGCTACAGGGCATGCTGATAAATCAAGATTTTAATATATTTAGCTACTGTAGTAAAGAGCGAGCTCTGCCTTGCAAGATTCATGAAATGGGGAATTCCACCCAAATAGGAAAGGGGTTCAGATTCTATGCAGTCAAAATGAATGACCAATATTCAAAACAATATCGTTCTCCCCCAGGTGGCTAGAGTGTAGGGTGTAGAGTGGGCAGAGGGGAGAGCTTAGGCTAGGTGACTGGGGAATGGCCCTATATAAAGGACATTTTTGAGGTATTCAGTGCCTGGAAGTGGTGAGCACTCATAAGATGGCTTTCTCCTAACTCTGCCTCAGACTCGTTGCCTGAATTTGGAGGAATGGACTGTGTTTGTGCAATAAGAAGAGGAGAGTTGAGTTCTTCCCTAGACGGAAGACTTCCCAGTCTATTCTTCCTCACCTTGTGTTCTTCATGATGTTGGAGTCCAGGGGAAAGAAAACCACCAAGTAGGTTCGACCATTATTACTGAAGGAACACTCCAGGACACAATTATTGGTAAAGAAAAGTGCTATTTTTTAATTTGTTCTTGAATGTGTAGGTCCTTTTAAGATCAGTGACTTTTCCCTTTACAATATTTCTCCTTCCTGCCCCCAACCACTTTGGATCCAATGGCCACTTCTGAAAAAAGCCCAAGAGGAACTCATCCTAGATGTTCAAAAAGGAGGTGCAGCTTGAGAAATGGGTGTACGGCTCAAGAAGCAGCTCAAATCTGCTTTCCTCAAAGCGCTCAGTCTAGCCTGTGGGTCCCTTTGTCCTGCCTTGGCCAAGACTCCCCAGCTATGTCCTATCCCCAATATTCCCTTGCTCCCTGTGGGGCCTGAGCTTTAGAGTTAGAGTCACCACCACCATCATTCCAGTAGCACAGCCTCTGAGAGATGACTGTTTTCAACCCCCTCCCCCAAACAACTTCATAGATGGGGAAACTGTACCCAACGTCACATAGCTTATAACTGGCAGAGCCAAAATTTATGTGTTCAGCATCTCAAAGCAGATAACTTTCTACTATCTCACCCCACCTCCAAGAAAACACCTGACATCTGCCTCCAGCTCTAGGAACAGCTGGAGCAAGCACGGGTGGTATCAGGACAGATGGGAGAGACCTGGCCAAAAGAGGCCCGCCTGACCTCAACTGGGCCCCAAGCAAGTGAGGACTCCCAGCACTTCTCAGTCTTCCCTCCACAGAATGTTATCAGTGGCAGAGAGCCATCCCTGCCAGGATCCTCCTCCCGACTAGGAGCACAACCACCCACGCAATGGAAACATGTTTTACCATGATCTCCAGCACCTCACCGACTGTGGCCGGCTCTAACTGGTATGGGGATCGTGGCGGCGAGCTGCCCACCAGCCTGGGAATCCCACTGACCAAGCCACATTCTTGGGCTGATTTGGAGGGGACCTCTTGGCAGACATAGCTAAAATCTGTCTCCACGCTGCCCTGGGAAGGACAGAGGAAAAGGCTTGCGGATGCTCTCTTCCCAGGAGAGCTCATAAACATGACTGGCATGGGGAGAACGGAGTCCAGGGGAAGAAACAGACTCAGGGAAAACAGGCAGACACAGAGGGTAGGGAGTAGGAGCGGCTCTGCTTCCTCCTGACTGCCCCATTCCTGAAGAGGGGAGACCGCAAGGAGCTACAGATGTGTTCACTTGTCAGGACTTTGAGAAAGGCTCGGCCTCTGTGGCTGAGAGGTAAGAGAGTAACCTCTTACCTCTCAGAGACGCCTGCGGTGTCAGAAAAGCCATGGGAAGGGGCTGTCTCAGAGAAGGAGCAGTGGATGGTGTGAAATGCTGTGGAGGTGCCCAGACAGTTGAGGACTGAAAGGTATTCTTTCAATTTGGCAACAGGGTGTTCACTGGTGACTCTTATGAAAAGCTGTGGAGCGTTGAAGAGTGAGAAGAATTAGTGGGGAAAAAATCCTTTCTTAAAGAAACTTGGTTAATAAGGACAATGGGTAAGGGGCAACCAATTCTAAGAAGCTTTGTTTTCGTCTGCGGGAGACCTCTGCTTGTTTGTAGGCCTTGTGGGGCCACCACTGGAGAGGGAGGCTGAGGTCTCAGGAAGTGGGAGTGGTGGGATAAGGGACAGAGCAAAGTCTTGGAGGCCACAGAGCAGGATTCAAGAAACAGAGCACCGAACAGGAGCAGAAGGAAATGATCTGGGGAGGGATGTAGACACCGACAGATGGGAGGGAGAGAGGAGCAAATGGGCAAGGAGTTTCTCACTTTAGGGACTCTGTTCTGTGAAGTAGGCAGTGGGGTCAGTCATTTGCTGAAAGCAAAGATGGGGGGCATGGACAGATAGCGGCGTAATTACAAGTCAAAGACATACCCATCGATGCTGACAGTCCAACTGAGGGTGTCAACTACAAAGCTGTCATGCTTAGCAACCCAGGAGGGGGGAGCGAAAAATAAGCTGATGCCAAAAATGGAGAACGGCTGGCAGTTTCAGGGGAAGTTTTGAGTTGGAGGGGATAAGAAAGCTCAGGATCCTGATAAAAATGCCCATATGTGATGGACCACGGGTTCAGGCTAGGGAGAGGAAGCAGCCCAGGAGAAGGCTGGGACAAAGAGAGAGGAGGTCAAGGAACTGGGCTAAAGGAGCAGGCAATTTCAATAAAGAGCGTGGGAGAGCATGGGAGAAGAGGAAGCACGGGGGATGGTGATCCCCAAGGAGCCAAGTCTCAGTTTGGGAGTTCAGAAGAGAAGACTACCGGTGACATGACATCAGGGAGTGGGAGAGAGAGCAGAGCAGAGCCTGGGAACAAATGAGGAGAGGTCTAGGTCTCAAGAGCAAGGCCAAGACCTGTTGCCAGAGGGAGCCAGAACGCACCAAGTCTTAGAGCAGAGCCTACAGAGGGTCAGGCAGCTGCCACTGTGGGAGGGGGGCCTACAGAGGGGGTGTAGTTGGCAACTGCTAGAAGTGAGGTAGGGCCAGCCTACCCATGTTCTGGAAGAGTACTCCGCAGTTCATCCTGCACCAGTTTTTGCACTAAAATCCCCTTCGCATCCACTGAAGCCACTCCACTCTCCTATTTCTCAGTACGTCCAAGGAGCTTCAGTTCTCCTCTCGGACTGCGTTGTGTAATGTGAGGACCCAGAACTCATTGTATTTCCATTCCATGACTTAGTCAAGGGCCAAAGGATCTGACTGACTTCAAAGGGGGCCATTATGGGAGTAAGTCAAAAGCAGGATCAGCTCAGACATCAGCAAAGAGCCACTGAAGTCAGTCACTCAGCTAGCAGCTTTTTCTTTTAATTTCTAAAAACCCATGTTCTGTTTTCTGCATGCAAAAACAAAACAAAACAAAATGACAAAAACATTGGTGCTAAGTCCACAGGAAAAGCCTGGGGAGAGACAGTGGTGTGGGGTAACGAGTGGAAGGGTGGTGTGGTGGGGCAAGGCCTCGCACCCTCGCAGGGAAGCACACCCTCCGTCTGCTTGGGAGCCGAAGTGGGCCTCTCAGCAGGCAGGGAAAGGAATATGGGACTCTACTACATTACTAAGATCTCTTGGCCCAGCACGCTATATGGCATAGGAGGGAAGCCAAGCAGTTAGCCAGGCATTTCTGCTTTATATTTATGGCCTCCAGTTGGTCCTGTGGGAGGATCCCAATCAGACTTGAGCCTGTCGCAGCCCTTACCTGGCTTTCCGACACATAGCACCATGATGCTCACTCAGGGGAGGTGGGGGTGGGGGCCACTACAAAGGAAAGATGACCGAGAGCATGAATTAGTGAGGTAATCACAGAAGGAACCTTGCCAAGTCAACTCAACAGGGAAAAAGATCCAAAAGGTGAAAGGAAAGTGGCCAAAGCCCGAGCCAGAGAGTCACGTGCACCCCAAAGAGCAGAGGGCTAGGTCTAAAGACTGCCTGGCTACTGGAGCATTAAAGACTTAGTTACCCCAACGAGGAAACAGGACTATGGAAGCCCATCTGTGGAGGAGAGCCTGGCAAGGGCTGGTGAAAGAATGGCAGGCCAAGGGCGTGGTTGGCTTGAAGCGAAGACGGGCTCTCAGCCTGGAGGGCGAAGGAAATGAGCAGTACCACCAACTGACAAGGAGAGAAGAAATGTTTTCCCCATACAGAATGTTCCCATTGACAAAGGCCCTACACACAAGAACCTCCTCAAACTTCATCTCTTAGCAAAAATAAAGCCATGACCTAAGACTCCCTTGAAATTAGCCACACCGTGACCAGACCAGAGACAGCTGCATGTGCAGGCCGGGCCACGGGCTGGTCAGCTCTCCGCTCCCCCAGCGTCATCAGCAGTAGCTTCCTTCTCCACCAGGTCCTCGCTGGGGAAATAGCCTGACCCCCCGCAGCCGCCTACGCTCCTCCTCCCGAATACCCCTCATGGACCACGAAGATCCCTCTCCATCTGAGGTGCAGTCTGGAATTCCTGTGCCTGTGGCTTCCAGAACACGTCCCTCTGCATTCTTGGAGAAGTGACGTCCTGAAGTGGCTTCAAGGTCACTGAAAGACTCTGGCTCCTCACCTCTCAAGTTTTCCCCTTCTCCACCCCAGACAGAACATTCCCCCAGGTTCCTGGCTCACCCTCTGGCCTTCTCCAGCCTCCATCAGAAAAGGGTTGCCACTAGAGTCTTGGCTTTTTCTGGGCTGCGGGCAGCCCGGGGGCAGGCAGGCTCTGACCCCGAGTCAGAGCACTTGCTTCTGATCTTTGGCTCGGTGAAAGTGGAGAAGCTGAGGGCTAGGATGTCTAAGAGGGAGGAGAAGCCCAGCAGGGAGAGCTGGTTCTGGGTCAGCCTCCTTGGCCAGCCCCTGTCTCTCAGGTTTCCCAGGCAGGTTTCTCAGGGTCCAGACCTCTAAGTGGAGACACTGAAGAGACGGCCACTGACAATCACTCCCAGGAAGGCAGGTTCTGACACCGAAGAAGAGCTATGAACCGAAGTCAGTGGCACAGAAGACAGGCTCTGCAGTTGAAATCTCCTTAAGCCTGCCAGTGAAACCTGAGCCTGAAGCCATCAGCGGTCCCTTGCACAGCAGCCACCCAGCCCTCTCGAGAAGGCCATACCACCTAGAGCACAGTGGCCACCTAAGTCAACATTGGGAGAGGGGGCATGAGGAACAAATACCCTGAAAACCGTTAGAACCCAAATAGGCACCAATTGAGACCTCTGGCCTCTAGAAGCCTCCATTACCCTGCGTGGGGCAGCGTCTTGTCCCGGCAGGCCAAGCAAAGGCAAACAGTGACAGTCTTTGGCTGTGCTGGGTCAGGGATCCCAGGCCTGCCGTATGTCAGAACCTCTCTCCCTTCTCTTCCTTCCCTCCGGGCCCAGGAGGACTTCAGATATATACATTGCTCCTGAGTCCTACGCACTGAAAGGTGAGAAAAGTCTGCTTTCCTCAGCAGAGAGACGTCACCAAGGAGGTTAGGTGAGCCTGACCCTGACCCGGCGTGTCTCATCCAGTGCGCCCTACACATCTGATTTTTCTGGGAATCGGGAACACCTCCCTCTCTGCTGTTTATTACTGAAATCTTCTCTGTAGTGGATGCACTATGGCTCCCAAATGAATGCTGTAAGATGCAAACGGCAAAGAAGAGCACTACACAGCTCGACAAGACTCGTCTCACATCCACGATCTGAAGAGAATGAGCTGAAAGGTGGGGAGGAGTGGTCGACAGGATGGGGTGGCAGCCACCAGGCTGCTCGCTCTGCCGCCAGCTCTCACACCTGGGAGACGCTGCTGGCCAGGCGGAAGGACATTCGTTTTGCTTTTTCGTTCTCCTGAAAGGGGGAAAAAAATATGTGGCATTAACATGGCCCTGTGTAGCACCTGTTAACGTGGAAGGGCACAGTGTCCAGACTGGGACTCCCCAGAGCGCGTGTTTTACTCTAGCCCGGGAATGCAATGGCGAGACTGCAGCCACTAAACACCACGGTGTGCCCGGTACACTACCCAACTGGGGGGTGGCTGGTCGGGCCCCGGCACCCGGCAGGCAGGCAGTACGGTGTAGCAGAATGAAACAGCATTGATTTCTCAAGTCTGCCTATATGGGACCAGAGCCAAGGTCGGAGGAGCTCTCTTTGCTGCTAGCAACACCTCTCCTTCCTCCTCTACACACCAAGGGGCTGGAAATATGCCTTCCTTTCTCCCAAACCCAAGCTGAGATCAGGTACTGAGAGCAGGTGTTTCTCCTCCCCTGGGGATCACAGTGCAGAATAACCAGCCCCGAGCTGTGAGCTGGGAGCACTGGCTTCTCACCCTGATTCTGCTGCTAATTTGCTGGGTGACCTGGGCAGGTACATCTACCTCTCTGAGTTTCAAGCCTCAGCAGCAATTAAACTTCATGAGACACTGCTGCTTTCCCCTTAGACTCGGCTGGAGGCGAGGGTGCATTGTTACCACTCTCTGGGGCCTCCCTTACCGGCTGGCTTTAGGTTGCCCTATACATGCTGCTCGGGTGCCCCCTGCCTGCCCAACCGCCCCCGTGCCTGCCCGCCACCTGGCAGCAATCTTTACCATGTGTCGCCGCCGCCTCTTGGGCTGGATGCCCTCCTGCACGTAGGGGGGCCATGGGAAGCCCTGCGGAGTGGAATACCCACTCTCGCTAGACACCTCCTCGGAGTCTGAGTCCTCCTGCCGTGGCTGGGCAAAGCGTTTCTCCGGGTAGATCTCCTTCAACCAGCCCTCAAAGAACACTTCTAGGCAGCGGCCGGCCTCTGCAACTTCTGAGTCAGGCTGTAGGGGAAGGAGAGCAGTGATGGTCCAGCCCGTTTCCACCAGCCCATCTCCGCCCTGTCCCTCCAGATCTCTACAGTGAGCACAAAGCCTGGCTGGTTTCCCGGAGGTCTAGACTGTGACATTTTCTCCTGAAGATTCGAGACAACCAGTTTAGTATCATCTCTCAAAGCAGAAGTGGCCCTGACAGTTACCCACAGATGGCCAACCACTCGCACTCGCCCTTCTTCCTCCTGAGTCCACGCTGAGGCCCAAGAGTGGGAGAGAGCTTATAAATACTCACTATTGGGGCCCCAGAAAGTCTGTTCCCAGGTCCTCATGGCAACTCAGGACCAAACCTGATATCCCGGTCCAGCCATGAGTCTTGGGGTCCCTGGGAAATAGGGGAGAGGGAAAACAGGCAAGACATACATAATTGAACTTCGCACAGTTCCAGAACATGAGGCGGACGTCTGACACGACCTCCTCTGGGGTGGTGTAGTGAGCTGGGTCCTTCTTCTGCAGCTTCCTCCGGATGATCGACAGGTCCATGGGCCTCTTGATAATCTGGTAGTAATGCCGGGCCTTGGGGGAGGAGAGAAGGGGAAGCCAAGCAGGAAGAGAGAAAAAGTGGAGGTGCAGATACGAAGGAGGGAAAGATGGAGAATGAGGTGGAACAGAAGTGAAAGAATACAAGAGAGAGAGAGCGGCAGCAAGAATAGAAGTGGAGAAAGAAGACAAAGAGACGGGGGCGGGGGGGGAGGACTGGCAGACTGCCCAGTCAGGTGTGGCGCAGCGGCCCTGGGGCTGGGGGGCTGCGGTGGCCACGGCTAGGTCTGCTAGTCCGGGCATGAATTAACCCGACTTCCAAGTGGCCGCGCTCTGAGCCCGCCCTGGGTACCCCTGGGACCCGCCGCGGGCCCAGGACCTCGGGAGCCGGCGGAAACGGGCAGCCGTCCTTACCAGCGGGCTAACAGGCTCGTGGAAGGGCAGGCTGAGGCTATTGCAGCACAAGGACAGGACCAGCTTTTCACACTTCTGCAGAAACCAGAAGGGCAGCATGTTACTTCCCCCCGGCCCCACCTCAAGACAACTGAAGACAGTGACCCTGGTAACTCCAGCAGGGGCAGCTCCGTCCCACAGGGCATGGCCACCACGAGAAGGCAGAGCTTGGCCTCCCAGACCAGAGGAAAACAGCTGGCAGGAGGGAATTCCCAGCAAAGCCCCACAGGCCAGGCTGTCAGGCGTCGCCCAACAGAGAGGTAGCTGGAGAGGCCTCCCGTCCCTTCAGAAAGGCCTCAGCCCCTGGCATAGGGTGGCTGCCCCAGGCAGGGAACCTTGCTCCCAGGGACCCCTCCCTACCTTTTGGTCATAGATGCTCAGGCCAGGAGTGGCCCGCATTCCAGGCTGGTAATAGCGGGCATTCTCACAGTCGTACTCCATCTCCGGCTGGGTCAGGCTGCGGCACAAGGTACACACCCAGTCTCCCCTGCAGAGGCAGGTGAGGCCCGGTGAGGCCTCAGCATGTGGCCCAGAGTCACGTCCCCGTCCCTCTGCTCTAAGATACCCTGGGCAGGTAGGGGGTGGGGGGAGGCGGCGCAATGGCCTGGGAGACTCAGGCCCTAGCCCTGCCTTATAAGGAATGGGTTCCTAACCACCAGCTTGAAAGAAATTCAGTAACTTGGGATGGAGTGAATCCAGAAAAACAAAGGACTCAGCAAGGGGCTGCAACAGGAGTATGGGAACGAATCTGTGTGTGTAGGAGGAAGCTGGGAAGAGAGGGAGAAAGGAAGCCACTCAAATCTCAAACATCTGCCTGTCCGTGTGCACAAGGCATACAGCAGTAGGGCTGCTGACTCACAGACCTGCAGTTCACACGGGGCCCAGGCAGGGAGGAAGGCCAGCCCGGGGAGCTGTGTGGGCCTGGGAGAGGCCTCCCGGAAGAGCGCCCTGCCAGGACCCGCAGGGCTCACCCTGGGAAGCCGAGCAAGGCTGGCAGGTGGCAGGAGAGGTGGAACACTTTGGGGCAGCGGTCACAGCACAGCAACTCCCCCCCATTGAGGCACACGGCGCAGAAGTCCTCATTCTCCATGGGTACTGGGGGCCCCTTCTTGGCTCCAGGGGTCCGAGGAATGAGCCTTTGTTCCTCAGGGGATGCACCCTCCCCCTCTGGTGGCTGCTGCCCAGCCAGAGAAGTGACAGTGACCTTTCTTCCCCCCAGACTTGGGGTCTGGATGCCATCAGGCAGGTTGTTCTGGCTGACCTGGGAGAAGAACGGAGTCGGCAGTCAGAGCGCAGAACCAGCAAGTTGTGGAGGAAGAGAGAGGATGGACTGCCCAGACCCCCAGGCCGGCCGAGCCCCAGGAATGCTGGCACAGCCCCCTCCCAGCCAGAGGTAAGTCTGCACATGGCTAGCGCCAGGGCCAGAATTCTGACAGAAGCAGAGAGAAGAGAGGCTCCCAGGTGGGCCAAGTTCAAGGACAAGACAGAGCAGAGTGGTACCTTAATGGACATGCTGGAGGACTCAGTGCCACACTCGATGATCAGCAGGAAGCTCCCATCCTGCTCATTCTTTTGGGGCTTCAACTTGAACACCGGCATCTCTCCCGAGGAGGCAGCACAGATCTTGAGCCGCTCCAGCCGCACATAGGGAATCTTTGGCTCGCTATTGAAGGGCCTGTGGCAAGAGAGACACCCCTGGGACTCAAGAGGAGCCTCCTCGGACCCCAGCTCACCCACCATCCCACGTGCTGCTGCTCCAGATGGCAGCCCCACCCTGTGCAGGCCCACGTGTCACGTTCCTGCCCCGGGGAGCCCTCCGCTCAAAGAAGGGGGAACTCCCAAAGAGGGAGGACTTTATACAGAGTACGCGCCCCCTGCTGCAGGAGCCAGGATACCCTCCCACAAGATCCCAGGCTCCCAACCACACGATCCCACTCGAGGGTCTGGGAGTTGAAGAAGATGGTTGCAGGTAAACTTCTGCTTCTAGTTCAGTCATGGAGGATGCTGGCTTCCTGCGCCAACCTCCCAGGACAGGAGGTTGGAGGGTAAGAGAGGGAGGTTGGGCCAAGAGGCTGTTACCTGATACTCTGGTTCTCTTTTGCATCCATCTCCAGGGCTCCCTGTTCAAAATTCTCATGATCTAAGACGAAAGACAAATACCTGTGACGTACATTTCTGACAACATGCCCTATAACCCATACCTTCTACTCATACGTGCACTCATCCCGTTGGCCACGCACCTGTCACACAATTGTTACCCACACGGTAATCATTCACAATGGTGGCAATCCTACCATGGCTCTCCTTCCTCAGAAGGGAAGAAGGTTACTTTCTTTTAAAAAGACAAACAGGGGCACCTGGGTGGCTCAATCGGTTAAGCATCAACTCTCGGTTTTGGCTCAGATCATGATCTCAGGGTCCTGGGATCGAGCCCCACATCAGGCTCCATGCTCAGTGGGGAGTCTGCTTGGGACTATTTCCCTCTCCTCTGCCCTTCCCCCCACACGTGCGCTTGCTCTCTCTCTCTCTCTCTCTCTCAATAAATAAATAAAATATTTAAAAAGCCAAACAAAGCTCAGATTGTTAAGCTTCTGCCTTTGGCTCAGGTCATGATCTTCCGGTCCTGAGATCAAGTCCCATATTGGGCTCCATGCTCGGTGGAGAGCCTGCTTCCTCCTCTCCTCACCCCCTTACTTGTGTTCCTTCTCTCTCTCAAATGGCAATAAACAAAATCTTTATAAATAAATAAATAGATAAATAGATAAATAAAAAGACAAACAGATATGAGCTGCCTGGTTGGCTCAGTCAGAAGAGCATGCAACTCTTGATCTCGGGGTTGTGAGTTCGAGTCCCATGTTGGATGTAGAGCTTACTTAAATAAAACTTCAAAAAAATTTTAAAAAGTTAAAAAATTTTAAAAGTTAAAAAGTTAAAAATAAATTAAAAAAAAAAAAAACAAACAGATAACATTCAGAGGCTATCTAGAGGTGAATGTTGGGTCAGGTACTGAGGGGCCAGCTTCTCACCTTCCAAATGAGTTCAGAAATCTCTTGTTCTCCATAGACTGGTGTTACATGCTCTCAGGAGTCCTTCTGTCCAGCCTCTGCCTTTTCAGCCAAGTGCTGGGATTTTAGTACTACCTGAGAGTCTAGTTCATACTTCGTAAGCAAAAGGCTCCTGGCTCCCTGCAGCCCTACCCTGAGTAGTGCAGAAGAGTGTGTGTGGACGGGCAGGCGGCAGCGTGGGGAGGGAGGAGGAAACTGGCATTTACCAAGCACCCATCAGCACCAGGCACTTTCCATGGGCAAGCAGGGTCCAAAAATTTAACTGCTTAAAATTCAGGGTCCCATTATTATGCAGTTAACAAGAACCAATCATTGTTCAGTTGGTCTTTCACTCAGTGTGAAAAAACACAGAGAAAAATTATTCCATTTTCATGTATTAAATGTATAGGAAATAGAGTGATCATTACAGACTAAACACATACCATACACTAAACAGAAAAAGTTCCAAACGGTCACTCAGCAGTTGCTTTCAAACTTCCCAACTAGCCCTTGCCGATGACAGAAGAAAGGAAGCCCCATTTGAGAAGGTGTATAGGTAGCTGAGAAGAGAATCAGAGGGTGTCTCCACTGGTCCAAATTCCCTTTACTCTGGGACACAACACAAATCCATAGGACTGCAGGGTGCGAGGCCAAGCATGGCCAATTCTTGTTACTACAGAGAAAGTCATCAAATGATCTCACTGTAGTTTTGGTCCCAGCAGTCTATGAAATAGCTATGATTAGCCCCATTTACAGAGAAAGAAACCAGCTCAAAAAGGTCAAAGGTAAAAAGAACAGAACAAAGAAAAAAAGAACAAAGGTAAAAAGTTTTCTAAGTTAGATATACCTGACTCCAAAGTCAAATATGCTCTTTTCTCTAAAATATTTTGCCAAGGCTAGCCCCTCTGGGACGAGTTCTTCCTGTTTCCCCTGCCTCCGACCCAGACCTCCAGAACTACTTTTTTTTTAAGATTTTATTTATTTATTTGACAGAGAGGAGAGATCACAAGTAGGCAGAGAGGCAGGCAGAGAGAGGGGGGGAAGCAGGCTCCCTGCTGAGCAGAGAGCCCGACGCAGGACTCGATCCCAGGACCCTGAGATCATGACCTGAGCCGAAGGCAGAGGCTTTAACCCACTCAGCCACCCAGGCGCCCCATCCTCCAGAACTTTTTGCATGGAAATGTTACAAGAGGCTAAGTACCAGGCACAGTGAGGGAAACAGAACAGGTCCCAGTAAGTCAGTTCTGGAGGGAAGTGAGCTGAGCCTGAGAAATGCTGCTCCCTCCTGCCTCGAGCCTGTCTCCTGACCTGCGTCTGACCCGAAGTGCTGAGCTCATATCTATGGCCCACAAGAGTGACAGGCTGCTTACTGACTTGCGCCTCACCTTTTGGGTTCCGGTATTGCTGCAGAGCCATGGATGAGTTGACCGCTGGGACCAGTGGAGGTTTCTTCACAGAGAGGTTAATCGGCTCCTCCAGTTCTGAAGGCACAGCCAAATCCTTGGAAACCTCCAGACCAGGAGTTGTGGGGTCTTGTCCCAGAGAGTCAGTGAAGCGAGTAGAATCCTCACTTTCCATCTTTCAAAAGCGAAAGGCCAACAAGAATCAAAGAAATCAGATGTTTTTGCTGTTAGTAGTCATAGAGCTATTAAGCTAAGGCCAGGATAAGCCCTTCAGGGGCCACGCTGCAGCTCAGTGATGAGCAGAGAAGTTGAGTGTCATTTCCCCA
>CM052815.1:40752209-40808815 GCA_028533885.1 Nasua narica | reverse complement strand
TTTTTTTTTTTTTTTGGCTATATTCTTGCAGTTGTGAGACTATATGATGAATCTCTATTTTCCTCTATGAATTATAAACTCCATTAGGGCATGGATTTTTACCTATTTTGCTTACTCACTGTATTTCTAGACCCATGAGCAGTTTCTAGACCTGGCTGAATAAATGAATTTATGAGCTATTTAAACATTTTTTAAAAAAATAACGTGTGACTATTTATTCTACAAATCTTAAACCAAATAAATAGCAGCTCCGTTCTATTAACAACTAGGTCTATGAGTCTCTCTAAAATCACGACTGTCTTTACATAGCTAACATTTATTGAGCACTTAGTATATGCGAGGAAATTTGCTAAGTATCTTACATACATTTCCTCACTAAATCATCACAGATGTTAAAGGGTGGTTGTGCGGGTGACAAGAACAAATGCAGGTAAAGGTCTAGAACACTGTCTGGCACATGGCAGGTACTCTGTGACCCCCAGCTACTGCCACTGCTGCCCCCGGTACTGTGACTGGCGGTGCTGTTCTTGTGGCTCTAACTCTATACTTCAGAAAAACGAGGCTCACCAAGGCATCCGAAGTGCTTTATGTAATTGAACACATCACTTTGTAAATCTCCATTTCCCTTTATTTGTGCTCACACATAGAAATGGAATTGATTTTTATAGATTGACTTTGTACCCAGAGACCTTGCTGAAGTCGCCTGGGGAATTTCTGTGCACGCACATCATGTCATCCACGACTAGAGAAGTTTTACTTCTTCCTTTCCCTGCATTTGTTTTTCCGGCCTACCCTGCCAGCTAAGTACGGGAGGACCAGGTCAAAATGAAGTAGTAATAGTAGCCTACCCGGTCTCATTCCTGCTCTTAGGGCGATCCTTTCAATATTTCACCAACTGAGCATGATATGTGATGTGAGATTTTTACAGATTTAGAATCCAGATCTCCGGCGCTGAAGCCACACTCTTGACCATGGCCTGTCTGCTTCGGTCCTTCTCTGTGCGAACTCACCTTCCCCTCTCCCACACTCTGCGCTTCAGCCACTGTCTTTCCTTGCCTGCATTCCTTGACCTTCTCTCTCCTCCTCTCCTGTTTTTCTTTTTCTTATCATCTCTTTCTCTTCTCTCCCACTGCTTTTCCCTTGTTATTGCACTGCTTTGGTAAAGCTTTTATGTTCTCTTAATTCCCAATTTTAAAAAAGCAGAAGAACTACATATAAATGCCCTTGGTCTCCCCAAAGAAAAGTTTGGTTTTTTATATGTTCCTTGGTAGTTCAATAGTGTTCAATAAAAAGACTCTAATTTGCTCTACAGTCCCAAGATAAGAAATATCGAGGAGGCGGTCTAAGGAGAAACTCAAAACAAACTGGGTAGATTAAGCATGGAAGAACTATCTCAAACATGCCATGACCTGCCTCCCCTTGGCATTCCTGCCCTCCTGGTTAGACACTACCACAGCTTTCTGAGATTCTATCTTTCCTTAGCTATGGACAAGAATGCCCAGTGATGGTTGCAATCCCTTTTGTAATATATGACAGTCTGATCCTTTGGGCTGGTTTCTTTCACCCTTTCCCCATTTGACATGTATATTTTCTGCAGCTCTAGTGGTCATTTCATCTGCCAGAGACATAGATGGCTTTATGAGATCCTTGGTGCCAAGCATGAAGGGCACCAAAATCTACCTGGGGCAATCCCAAGTAATAACGGTTAGGTGCCATATGTCACGAAATAGGCCCAATATTAAATTCTCAAAGACAAAAACTCCCCAGATTAGAGGTAGGCCATCTCCACCTCTCTCTCCAGATTAGAGGCAGGATGTCTTTGTAGGATATCAATTCCCCTTGCTGATTACGTATTGCATATCATGAAGCGTGACTTAGTAATAGAGGAGGGTATGCGGACTGAGCCATGGAAGAACGATGGAGCTCATCCATCCATGGAGATGATGCTGCCTGCCCTCTCTAGCACCCAGGATTGTTCAGAGGTCAAATGCAAGAAGGTAAAATTATATGGCCAGCTATAAGGTCTATGTAGGGCAACCACTTCCCAAGTTGTCAGCTACATAACAGATACCTTGCCTTCTTTACATACAAAACCTACAGATTTCATGAGGGGAAAATATGTATTTTGAGGTTTGCAAGTGAAAATAAACTATTTTCTAGTTCAGAGGAGGACGAGAAGTCAAAAATGCCAAAAACATTGACTCTGATAACCAGCTCAGGTCATCACTGGAGTACCAGGGGAGAGCGCCCTGAACCTCCTACCTCTCTTACCTAGCATCTCCTCACTTGCTCTTAATTTTCTCTCCTTCCCCCGTACTTGTATGTTCCTATCTCTGTCCCTTTCCTCTTCTTTTTCTTCCTTGATCTGTTTGCCACCTGCCTGACCTGTGACCTGTCTGAATCACCCCGCCTAGAACCTAGAGAACGTTCCTGTCTGAACCACCTGCCTTCACAATCTGCCTGACCTATGACCTCCCTGAACTGTCTGACCTTCAACCTCTTCTACTAGTCACTTATGCAGTTCTTCACCCGCCCAGCCTGTCTCCTGTTTGACCTCTGCTATTCCATCTGTCACCCCCCTCCCCATCCTTACCATTCAGATCTCATTCTGGAGTTCAGTGTGATTACATTATTGCGATGGTTGGCACACAGTATTGTCAAAATTCAGAGAAAGCATGGTTCCTTCATTCAACAGAAAAGGAAACTGAGACACAGAGTGATGACACAGATTTCCTAAGCTTATATAGGCCCAAGACTAGGAATCTGGGCCGAGGCTTAAAAATCTGCCGGCTGGTTTTGATTTTGTGCCATTAGCCAGAAAGCTAGTAGTCTAGTAAGACATGATAGAGAAGTCAATAAACAGACACTTAATGCACACGCCCTGAGTTTAATATAAATTCCAGGTTCTTACAGCAAGATAATATTGCTGGGGATAAAGCAGCACAAATAGGGTGGTGTTCCACAGAAATTAATTTTCCAAATATCTGAAACATATCTCTTTCAGTAACAAAATGTAATTGGCTTTAAAATATCTTGAATAGAAGTACTTCTAAAACTTTACACACCACCTTGTCATAATAAACAGAATACATGGAGCCTCATGAGACCATTCTTAGTGACATAAAGAAACGTGGATGGACCTCTATTGCTGGAGTGGGCTTTAAGTGATGCTTTAAGTGATGCTTTAAGGCCTGTAGGACTGTGCCCATCCTTTCGCCAAGTGACGTCACAATATGGCACTTGCCCAAGTGATGTTTCCTGTCTTCTCCCTTGTCGTTAGCTGCCATTACAGAAGTCCTGAGTCCTTGCTTCTACTGTGCTTACTGCTCTAATGCAGGAAAATGAAAAATTCTAGAGGAAACCATACAACTAAGCTTGCGCTCAAGACCTCTGACTAGACACCTGAGCGTGGACTCATGATCTCACGCCGAATAGGATATGTGGGATGTGTGACCTCTCTTCGCATTGCTTCTCCAAAGCTTCACCTACTCACTTCTGCCTTTACGGTTTTGTCTCAGTCATCAGAATTGTCAAAGACTGACCACACTGTAAACATACAGAGGAGAAGGGAGCAATGACTTGGAAACGCACTAAAGGCCTTCGCTTTGGCTGAAGGAAACAGATAAGTAGACAAGGATTGAGGTAAACATATTTGTGAATTAAATCTTGGAATATTTGAGTGTTTTGACAGCTTCAGATCAGGTAGACTAGTTGAACATTAGTAGATCTTCAAACAACTGAATCAGATACCTGAAGAAGGAACTAACTTTCCTAGCAAGTGGTTTCACAAGTTGATTTTTAATAGCAAACTTGTTGCTCTTAATGACAGAAAAAGCAAAGAGGACCCCAGAGTTTGAGGGGGACGGAAGAGAAAAAGAATAAGTGGACTTCAGTAAACCTGAAGTAAAAGCCAGAATGAGTGGAACTCTCAAAACCCAAGCCTTGGAGACCTAGGAGAATTAGCCCAGAGATATTTTGGCCAGTCTAGTGTAAGGAAACTCAGGGCCCAGGAACAAGGACCTGTTTTCTCATGGACCAGGAAACCTGGACAAAGATCTTAGATTTGGTCTGTGAGTGAAATCTGGCTAGAACGGAAGAAAGAGCCTTCCTAGAGGCTGTGAAACTCAGGGAGCCAGACCTGGGGAATACTTGGCTTGGCTTCTGAGCAGGACAGAGCAGACCTCTGTAGGGTTCTGCAACTGCTGACCAGAACCTGGGTTGTGCCCTAAGAAAACCTCCCAAGGTCCTGCGAAGGTTCTGAGAAAGTTCTGCTGTTGAGGCCAGGCTTTGAGGAAAAGACCATTGCTGGAGTTGAGAAGCCATGATCTGGCCCACCGACGTGGATGTGGAGACTATGAAGGCAGGACACCTTATATTTCCTTACGTAACCCAGAATTTAGAGTATGAGTTTAAGTAAGATACTTCCTGTCTCTGGGCTTTAATTTCCTCCTCCACAGGCTAATGTAAATCTGAGTTGTAAGAATCAGATGACGCGCTCGGGCATCAAAGTGCTTTGGTAATGATGTGAATGCTCTTCGTGTGAGTTATCATCCCTTGCTCTTCTGCATCACTCTTACTAACATGGCCCACAGGAATGCCTACTGCTTAGGCACCATTTGCTAAAAATACATCTGCGACTCCCCTGAAGCCATAAGCAGTATCCTGGTGGTCTCTCAGTCATCTGTGAAGGATGTGGACCACACATGAGCATAAGAGAGGTCCCCCATGCAGCTGAGTTAGGGCTCAGACAGGCTCTCTGTGATGCCTACAGCCTTGACTCCACGAGAGCTTTGAAGAAAACAGTATCTGTGTTTTTTATCAGTCGACTCATTCAGAAGTACAAATGAAGCCGTCAAAATGTCTTCCGGTTTCACTCAAGATGTCAGGAGTTCTGTCATCACGCTGTAACTGTGGTCTCCCTTCAGAGTGGCTAAACCAGGATGAGGCAACCACAAGGGCCAGACGGAGGTCAAAATTCATTCCAGAACGCCCTGCTAGATACAGGGCAGGTAGTGGGGAAAGCTGCCTCTGAGACAGCAGAGCTCAAGCCACTAGAAAACCCATTCGAAAACTTGCCTATCTCACTTTTCAGCAGCAATGCTTTCGCCAGCAGCTCAGTTAGCACCAACTCGAAAGTACGCGTGCACAGCTGCTATGCTGTAACCGAAGGCCTCCCGGTGGCGATGGAACGTCAGTCGGCAGCTCAGAGCGTGAATAAGTCCCTGCAGAACACCCAGAGAGGCGCCTGCTACCACGGCTTCCTCCGTTCCGTGGCCTTCACAAAGACCTCTGACTTTCCCGGTTCTTGCAGGCCATCTCAGGCTTAGGAGTGAGCTGGAGGCTAAAACACCTTGACCGGATAGAGATAACCAGACGAGGCTGGGTCCTAAGCCCTCTCCCCAGCAGGGCCTAGGCTACTCCAATGAGCATAAAGAGGAAAATCCAGCAAGTGAGAGGCCAGATGGAGTCCTGCTTCTCCCACTGCAGTGCCCAAGGAGAGGCGATCTAACCTAACCCCTGAGCACGGCCAGGGTCAGGAACCTGTGTTCTGGTCCTAACTTTACCAATGCACTGCTGTATAGCTCTTAGGTGGGTCACTTAACCTCTCTGTGTCTCAGTTTCCACATCTTTCAAAGGGGAATATGAAAGTGGCTTCCTCATAGTACTTCTAGGATAAACAGAGATAAAATGGAATAGACCATGTAAAAACCTAAGGGAACAGGTAGAAAAATGCTATACAAAGTATTATCTTTCAATGATAAGATGCTCAAAATGTTATTCAGTTGCCTCAATCATCACACCCTCGGCCATACCCAATCCCAGCTTCAAGGCAATGAATTCTCTCAAAAAGAAAGCCCTTTTTCTTATTTTAGTAGCTTTGTGTTTAACCCTTACATCTCTCAGCCAAGTAGACCCAAAGGCTCCTCTGAGCCAAGATGACAACACTGAGGTTCCTTTTTGGGGGATTCCAAGCCATGAGGAAGCCTATAAAACATCAGGAAAGGGCCAGGCCACCTGCTCCTCTGAACCTCTCCCTGAGCCCAGGTTAATAAGGGCCAGGGACGGCTCCAAGTGAGAAGCTAAGAGTTCCTAGGACCTTCACTAACCCCACTGCCAACTCATAGCCACACAGTAGGGTGGCATCCCCCTGATGCTCAGGGAGTCCTGTGGGCCACCTGCATGGGCACAAAGACTCCATGTTTGCACACGGCTCACCTCCTTTCCTTTGCACTGTCTATAGGAATGGAAGCAGGCCAGTTAAAGCAGCAGCGGCATTTTCTGCATGGCTTCTCCTACCCCTTGAGCACTGGCAATCCCCACGTTTCTTTCTGAACTACCGACATCTAGAGCTGGCTAACTTCTGGGCATCTTCTTATGTAGCTTCCACAGGAGAGTGCCAATAATTCAAATTTAACTTTTTTCTCCCCCAAAATAGGTTCTTCTTCCCACACTGCCACCTCAGTGAATGGCAACCCAGTGGGCAAGGCAGACCTGGCTGTCAAGCCAAAGGACTTTCTCTCCCTCACTTCCTATCACCAATCAGACTCCAAGCCCGAAAGCTCCTGTGATCTGATCTCTTGAAGTCCACGCTTCTCCTTATACCCATTGTTACTGGTTCCATTCAACCTCTCCTCGTTCTCCTCTGTACTATTTTGGTCTCCCTTCCTACAGCTAAAGTGACCTTTCTAAAATTTAATTCAAACCATGTCCCTCCTTGCTAAGAAGTCCTTCCTTCACTCCTCACAACCCCCAAGACTAAATGCTAAACTCTGGGCACAATTTACGAGGCCTTCCAAGCACTCTGGTTCCATTCCCATTCCCCAGTCCGCCTCGTGTTCCCACTAAGCCAAGCATCTGAAACCCCCTGAAGTACTCCAGGCTTTCTCTCACTTCTGGACCTTCCTACTAGCCATTCCCTGTGATTCTTTAGTCCAGCCCTCTCCCTCATCCCCCCCCTTCACTAGCCTGACTTCTTCAAATCTCAGCTTAAAATCATGTCCCCTAGGAAGTCCTCTGTGAACAGTTTTTCCAGTGTCACGTGCTCCTTCTCTACACCCCAGTGACTCGCCCAGCACTTTATCACCTTTATTGTTGTTGCTTATTTAATTGTCTGTCTCTCCCACTAGACCATAAGCTCCAATGTGAGACTCTTATTCACCAATGTGTGCCTGACACCTAGCAAAACATCCGGCACATACAAGGAGATGGATCTCTATCTTTTTGAGCATTGAGTGAATAAGTAACTGGATGGATGGACAGGTAAGTCGCCTGAGTATAACGAGTTAAACCCCTGAGAGCCACAAAGGGCCCATTTACAGCATCCCCATAGCCTCTTGGCCAGACTGTTTTCGACAGGGCAGCACAGGCCCACAGGCCCAGCACAGACCAAAACCCACGAATACCAGAGGTCTAGACAGACTTCAGGAGCCACCAGGGATTCCAAGTTACCATTTCATCTTTGCCATCCCTTACTTTTCTGCAGTCTCTTCTCAGGTATCACTGGGGGAGGCTATGATATACGTGGCGCTGGTGCCGGGGGAAACATGAACGCAGAACAGCTGCGGAGTTGGGGCTGCAGAGCCAGAGCCTTGTGCGGGGCTGAGTGTGCAGGCTGGGGGTACCCAGCACCTGACACAGCTTCAAGTTCACGGCTGAGAGGAGGCGCCAGGGGGCCCGAGGGAACGAGACCAGAGAAGGCAACAGCATAGTGGAACAGGGCCCGGGGAGACGGGGAGGGCCGAGTGAGGTTCCAGCTGGGAGCACGACAGGGGTGAGGGTGACGGGCAGGGATACGGGGAGCACAGCCGACGAGCTGTGCGGCTCTGGGTGGTTGCCAGAGTAAACGACCCCCTGTAGCAAGCAGGTAAGCCGGTGGACAGAAGGGGCTCCGGTAGCTTACCTTCAAGATCTCGGTGCCCCTAGCGGCTCGGTGCCCCTAGCGGCGCAGCCACCGTGGCGGGACATCCCTGCAGCCCACTCACCCGACAAACTCCACTGGTTCAAATTTTAAAGCCCATCAGCTTTGGGTCATGCAGCCACATAAAATATTTTCCCCATTTTTATTGCAGAGAAAAAACAGTTCAGTCTTTGGATTCTGACAAACCTCATTTTAAATAAACCTCAGCCCTTTCATCTACTAGCTATAGGGCCCCGGACCTCAGGTTCCTCAGCTAGAAAATGGGGACGACCACCTCACAGGGCCGTGAAGCCCCATGCACCATTCCCGGCCTAGGGTAAGTGAGTCATAAATTGGCTTTCTTTCCCTTTTCCTTCCCCCTTCTACTCTAAACGAAGCCCAATTGGTCCCTTTCCAAGTGTGCATGTGGGGGTGGAAATGGGCGTGAAGGAGGACCTATGTTGCTGACTCATTAGGACAGAAGGCATGAGTCAGGGCTGTGTAATATCCAGGGTTGGAACAGGGACACTCCTCCCCCCACCCCGTCATCCTCATCCAGGTCCTTGGGGTCTTGGCTGGCCGTGGGTCCCATGTGGTCAGGGAAAGCAGGCTCCATTAGTACCTTTCTCACCACATTCGGAGAGGAGTGCTGGATGGTGCCGTCCAATGGAGGGACACCGGGAGGGGTTTCGTCCCCAGGCGCCTGGGGCAAGTTAGCAGCAGTATTCTTGTCAAGAGGGAGAGCCGGCTTTGGACCTTCAGATGCTGAAGGCTCATCTGAAGCCTGAAGGAGAAAATAAGAACTTGGGTGGGTTTTCCCGCACAAAGCGGCGGCGGTGGCGACAAAGGCTGACACCCACCCTGCATTGCCCATTGTCACCAACTACGTATTGTGAACCGCTGGAAAATTTTCAGAAAGAAAGATCCTCTTATCTAAACTCTTCATGAGACTACATCCTAATAGGACAGTCTTAGGATAGAACCCAAACCGAGAATTCTGGGCTGTCACATTCACCACAGCAATCCTAACATGTCTGACTTACATCTTGCCTGTGGTCCTCAATGAACCCTAGACCTTTCTCTGCCGTCCTCAGGATGATTTCCTATCTCCTCAAAGGAACGGAGCCTCAGAGGGAGACATTTGAAGCATGATCTGACACTGTCGGTGCTAAAGCCTAAATGCGAGGCCTTCTATTTTATAATAAGGTAAAAGTCCCTAGAGCTGCTTTGAAGATATAAATGTGATTACAGATTTAAAGGAGACACCACGGCAGGGGGAAGTGAGAAAGGACAGGGAGAAGAGGCTAGAATAGGAAAGTCTGGAAGAAAAGCATGAGCTATGGATGAAGATGTGGAAAGCGGCAAAGATCCCAGAGGTTGATCTGCGCCTCCTCAATTGGCTCTTAGCTGAGAGAAGAGAAGAGCAGTATTCATCACCCCCCGAAGGAGAGAATGAGGCCTCTCCTGTGCGATTGCAGTCAGCAGACCGGGATCCAAGTCTTGGCTCTGTTGCTCAGTGTTTTATGACCTCTAGGCAAAGTGCTTGCTCTCTCCGACCCCCCACTTCTGTGCCTGTAAAACACAGATGGCAATACCTACCTAACATTGTTGATAGAATAAATGATATAGTATATATAAAACACACCTAGCTTAGGAGGTTTGAAACAAATTTTAAGCCTATAGCTGTGTGAGATGCTGCCCACTAGTATTACTGCGTACCTGCTCTCCACTCCTTAAGCTCTCCCCTTCCATCTGAGATTCGTAAGTTCCCAGCAAGGGAAGTGGGAGGTTACAAAGCTAAGAGACAGCCTCCCTTCTGTCCTGGCAGTGGCAGGAGTCTGGCACAGCCTGGATTCCACTGATGGAGAAGGTCCCTAGTGCCATCTAGGAGGGCAGGGTTAAGCCAGGCCACTCTGGAGAGTACTGGGCCCAGATCTCTGTCGGGACTACTGTGTTTTTGGGAGCTTTCCTGAGATGGGCAATGGAGACCAGGGAGGACTGGAAATGTGAGTGCCAAGTTCAAGGCCGCTCTCGGATGAAGAAACCGTGTTCCCATGCCCCGCTGTGATTGCGGAGGCTGTGTTTGCTGAGCGATCGCAGGACAGAGAGAGCATGCATTGCCCCTGCCAACCGCCCCCCTCCGCAGCCACCCTGAGGCTTACCTGCACAGCATCCTCTTGGCTCTGGGACTGGACGGGCGCTGGCTGCCTCACGATGTAGTTGATCTGCCCCACAATGGTTTGCTGAAGGTGCTGAGGAGATTTGGTCTGGTTCAGTTGTAGACTGGGCTGTTGAGCCTGAAGGAGAAGCTCCAGGTCCTTCTGCATCTCCTCCAGCTCAAATTTGTGGTGCATTATATCCACATTCTGGGAACAGGCAGGCCCAGGAGGGCTCCCATGCCGACCAGAGGCCAGATGCTGGGATGGAGGTAGTGGGGGCGGTGGCTGCTGGGGTGGAAGCGGCGGAGGGGGCAGGGGGGGCAACTGCTGTGGCGGCTGCTGCTGAAAGTGGCTGAGCTTCAGCTTCTGGTGGTGGCCGAACTGGACTTGGATAGAGGGGGTCTGCAAGGTGGGCTGGCCATGGGCTCCTTGCTGAACGTCCTGCGGGGGCACGATGCATACCGGCTGGGAAGTCAGCTGCGGCGCCAGCCGCTGGGATGTGTTCTCCTGCTCCACGGGCGGCTGGGTTTCCAGCCAGGGCTGCATCAGCTTTGGGGGCTGAGGGTGACAAGCCAGCTCCTTCTCCCTGGGCAGCAGGGTCGAGCACTGCACAGACCCAAGTTGTTGGGGTGCCATCTCAGAGGGCTGCCTAAAGCTGTGGGCTGAGTGTATACTAGGTGGGGGGACCTGGCCTTTGAGGGAGGGTGAGGCTGGGGAGCAGTGGGAGCAGCACACGGACGAGGAACACAGTGCTGGCGACTGGAACTTGTGTGAGGGGTGGCTAAGAGTCTCTTGCTGAGCCACTGGGGACTGGTGGCTTTGATAAAAGGATGATGGTCCCTGTAAGCCTCCATAAGCAGGGGTATCTGCCCGGGACAGCTGTCCGCCTTCAGTAGTAATACAGCCTGGAAATTCAGAACAGAGAGTGTTTCCGAAGGCATTCTGTACTTGTTCCCCGCATGCCACTTCCTGCTCCTGGGACCAAAGGACATCACTGGATAAACCCATACCAGGTGCAGAGATTAGCAAATTCAACCCTGGCCTCCAAGACTCAGTCTAGGATGCTGCCAGCAAGAGAACCAGTGTGGACCTGTGGAGGCCAGGGGCATTTGAGAAATTAGCCCAGCTTTTTCCAGATGCTCAGTCTCACTCTGTTTTTATCCCACTAGAGAAACCATGGGTTCCTTCAGATAGCACTCACTCCTTTTGAACACAGACTCAGACAAAAGAAAAAAAAATCAACATTGGGGGTGGGGAGGTAGCATGCTGGAAAACTGCAAAGGAGTGCCGACCGTGGGACAAATGACCAAGTCTCCAAATATAAGTCTGGGGGATTGTGTTTTGGGTAAGGAGGATAGAAGTCGGGGAGCCCCAAAATCACATCAGCGGCAAGTGCCAGCATCGTCCTGAGGTCCCTGGGCCCTCACACATGAGTAGACAATATCTATCTCCAGCTCAGTCTCATGGCTTCTTCGGCTCATTGCTTCAGTGAAACTCAGCAACTTGAGGGCCAGAGGTGTGTTGCCTAGTCACCTTTGGTCCTAGTGCTCAGCATGGGGTGCTGACCCATAGCAGGGACCCAACAAAGGTCTGTTGAATTAAATCAAAGGGGAGAGGGAAGCAAAAAAATAAATCTCAATTTTATTCTTCACCCTATCAAGTTCAAGAATGAAGGCAGCTGGGCGCCTGGGTGGCTCAGTTGGTTGAGCGACTGCCTTCGGCTCAGGTCATGATCCCGGAGTCCCGGGATCGAGTCCCATATCGGACTCCCGACTCTGCGGGAAGTCTGCTTCTCCCTCTGACTTTCTCCCCTTTCATTCTCAGTCTCTCGCTCTCTAATAAATAAATAAAAATCTTTAAAAAAAGAATGAAGGCAGCAGGTGGCCATTAGCATAACGAACCTACATGAGGCCATGGACACAGGTACAACTTCAGCTGTCTACAGTCTGCCTAAGACTGAATGCCAGGAAATCACTGGAGCAGGGAAGCTCGGGAATTATCTGCTTACATCTCAATTCCAAGGGGCAGTGGGGGTGACTCTGTCCCTTCCCCTCCCTCCCTCCCTCCCTCTGATACTGATACCTATTTTGTGCCTACACACAGGAATACCCCTGCAGGACCACAGAGACACACATCCACCTGCACTGCCGCCCAGCACTCTGGAGAGCAGGGCCACTGTCTTGTCTCCTCTCCAGCAATAAAACCAAGGTAACAGGGCATTCATGCAGAATGGAAAGCTCAGATTTCAACTGGTCCTGTGACAAAAGTCCTATGTTGCCATTGCTATTGAAGTGGTCCCCTCTCCCCGACCCTCCTCCCCCCACCCACACAAAGGTCTGCTGAGTGGCTCCATGACCACTGGCGGTCTCAGGGAGTGAGTCTCTTGGGCCTACGCTGACCTACCCAGTAAGCTCAGCAGATGTGCTCTACTCGTTTTTAGCAATTATGTAAAAGCCCACAGGATAGGCTCCAGCTCACCAAGGGAAGCCAGCTGCTTGGTCCAGAAGTTGGGCTCCCAGGTGAATCTGATGCTCCAAGGGGAGCCCGGATCTGTGTTACAGTTTGTCTCCAGCAATCGCTGCATCTGAAACACAATCTGACAACAGCACCGAAGGTCATTTCTGTGAGCGTCTTGCACCTGAATGACAACTCCCTCTCCCTCGCTCTTAGGACAGGTTGAAGGGCTCGGAGCCATGGGTCTTTTGCCTCGGGACCCCATATGCTCATTTCCTTGCGCTTGGTACCTTCACGTCCCTTCGCCTGCTCTTGTCCCCTCCCCCCACCAGCTGACCCCCTTCCTCTTATCCAGGTTTCTGGATTCCCTATACTCGTATCTCTTCCAGGCTTTGAATGGTTGGTAATTCTCCCCCAGGATCACCTGCCTGGCAGTCCTCTCAAGAGTTCCATTCATTCTACCATAACCCCAATGTAAAAGCCTACAGGGGCAGACGTTGTCCGAGCTCCCCATTGCTATCCTTCTATCCACATGTGAAACTCCCATCCTCATTAACTGCCCTCCTCTTCCCTCATCCCTTGCATCCTTCTCCTAACATGAACTCTCCCATGCATCCAGGACTTTGGCAAGTGTCCCAACTCACCCTGCCACCATCTAGTTAACTAATGTCCCAGTCACCGTCTCAGCCTCTCTCCCTCCATCTCTTTAGTATCAATCACCTCTACCTCTCTTTTCAGTTTGGGGACCATACCCAGATCTTTCCTTCATCTAGAGACCTTCATCTGCAATGACTGATCCCTGTTCTAACTAGCTCTCACTCTTTCCGAGCACCCTCTCCAGCCTCACTGAATTTCCCAAGCCCCGCTCCATCAGTCCCTAGGGCTGGCCCAGCTTCTCATCATTTTCAGTAACAGTATCACTAGGGCCTAATTCCTCCACATCACCACTGTCCATTAACCTTAGGTCGATACAGCCATCCCAAAGCCATGCTTTCTGGGGTCGCTTTAGTGACTACTAACCTCAAGGGCACCCGGCTGTCCTTTGGCTTACCACTTCTTTTCTTGTTGGCTTCCTCTTGCCCTGTCCTCAATGACTAAAGTCCTCACTTCTCTCCTCAATTCCGCCTACCCAGTGCCTAACCCTCTTATCATCTCCTACTTCAGAAAGCACAAGAGACACAAAAGACAATCTGCCCCCAAACTGGTATCCTGCCTACCTCCAAACATTATATGGAGACCTCCCCTCCTCAAAGGAAGTGCCTTTTATGTTTAGGGTCAACTGGTCCCCTCTGCCTTCTCAGTATGCTCACCCTACCACACATCTCTTTTCTCTATCATCAACCTCTCCTCCCAAATCCACTTGCACAAATGTCTTTCACACTTAAAATCAATCCCCCAACTCTGTCCCTTTCTCAAGCTACCTTTCTCCCTTCTTTTCACTTCTGTTTCTACTTCCTCCCCTCCTCCCCTCAGTTCCCCCATACTAGCTTTCCACCTTCCTGTTTTGCTGAAATTCCTTTTTTTTAAAGATTATTTATTTATTTATTTATTAGGAAAGAGAGAGAGTGAGAGAGAGCATGAGAAGGAAGAAGGTCAGAGTGAGACGCGGACTCCCCATGGAGCTGGGAGCCCGATGTGGGACTCGATCCCAGGACCCCGGGATCATGACATGAGCCGAAGGCAGTTGCTCAACCAACTGCGCCACCCAGGCGCCCCTTGCTGAAATTCCTTTTAAACATCACTGGGGACCTCCTGATTCCCAGATCTCCAGGCTTCTCTTCACTACTCATTCTCTTTTACCTCAGTAGCATTGATAACCACTTGAAATTTGAAATTCTGTTAATTTCTGTGCACCACCCCTCCTACTTTTTCTGCAAACCATCTCTGACTGTTGCTTCTCACCCTCTTTCATTCTTTTCTTCCTCCATCTATGCTGAGAATGCTAGTATTTCCCTCAGTTCCAGATGTCTTGTTTTCTTCCTTCACATACTCTTCCGAAGTGCACCCCACTGACTTCCAAATCTCTATCCCCAGCCCTGACTTTCCCTCTGACTTCCAGATCCATCAACTGAAACGGATTTTGAACATCTCCTTTGAGATGCCCTGCAGGCACCTTAGATTCAACATAACCCAATAAAAACCCCACCAACTTCTTTCAAAATTCTCGCTCCTCCTGGTCTTCACCACCCTCACAAGCCCAATACCTCAAGCCCATCATCCTCAATGTCTCCTTCCCTTTTAGCCCCCATTTAAACACAAACAATTGTCCCTGGGATGTCCAGACCATTGCTAGTGTCCAGGCTCATGCCTAAATCCATGACCTAACACAGGACTACAAAATTTCCCACCTGACTTGCCTGGAGGAAAGCAAGACCATTTCGGCACCTGTCCTTGGCACTGTGGGGTTTGGTAAAAGATACTTTTCGCTTACTAACCCCAAAGCCGTGATTGATGAGTTGGAGCTCTTACCAGCTCTTTGCTGAACAGGAAAGGGACACTGGTTTTGCTGCAGACAGCCCAATTGATGAAGTTCTGCACATGCTCGAACTGACGATTGAGGACCATGATGCTCTGTAACTGCTGCTCGAGCTTCCGCTTTCTCTCATTAGTAATGCCCTGGGAATGACAGAGAAGACAGAGTCCTTCATCTTTTCTTGGACTTCAGTCTACCTGTTTGGGGAGTCTGGCGGCCCGTGTCTGTGAACCCTGATGGGGTCAGATGAGACTGTGCCCCCGAGAGGATGACAGTGGGACAGAATGATGCTATGAGCAGCAGAGGGACATGGGAAGGGAGGGAGGAAGGTGGGTGGATTTTATAAAACCAATAGGGAATGGGTGATAAATGAATGAGGACATGAACAAATGTCTGCATCTCTCGGGCATAACTTGTTTCATGACCCTCTTTTCTGAGGCTATAAGCCTGCATAATTCAGGAAGGCAGTTGCCTCTCAGCCATAGCATTGATGGGAGTTTGAACTGACTTTCTAGCCCTTAATGAGCCACGCTCCCCAAATGACACTGGACCTTTTAAGACATAGGGGACAGGAGAGAGCTATGCAAACTGCACATCCAAATTCCAGCTCAGGCAACATTGAGCCCTGGGATTAGTTGGATGTGGGCCTGGCTTTTGACCTAGGGAGAACACCAACCCATCCGTGTGACCCATCTGCCCTCAGATACCTCCAACTCCTCTATGAGCCCGTTGGCCTGTTTGTTCAGCTCATTCATCAGAACCATCTTGGCCATTTTGATCTGGTTTTCCACCTTCCTGTGTTGATGCTTCACCTCAAAAATCCTGTAAACAGAATGGGACGAAGCATGGTGAGCTCCTCCCTCCAGGCCTGTGAGGGCCTAGAGACATCAAACATAACGGCCAACAACTTAGAGGCTGCCTGTGAAGATCAGGGCCTAGCAGACACCGAATATAAAGAAAGGAGAACCTTCCTCCACCACCCTTGGTACCACCGGGCCCACTCGATCTAAGTGGGCCAGCGGCCCAAGGCTCTACCAGGTTTTCTCCAGGTAAACCTCAGGTCCACACTCAGGTCAACCCGGCAGCTCCCCACTTACACAGCACTGGAGGCAGCACGGAGAGAAGGAGTCATGCCACTCGACAATGCCATGCAGTAAAAAGCATGGGCAGAGACAGGAAATGGGCGAGTGGTTGCCAAGGGCTGGGGATATTAGGGGGAATGGGGAATGCCTACTAATGTGTACCAGGTGTCTTTGGGGAGTAATAAAGTGTTCTAAAAGTAAACAGTAATACTGATTTATACAACTCTGTGATTATACTGAAAACCACTGAATTGTGCATTTTAAAACGGCAGTGTTATGGTATAAAAATTATATCAGTAAAGTTTTTTAAAAAAAATAACATGGGCTTTAAAGTCATGCAGATCTAGCTTTCAAATCCAGTTGAGTCACTGACTAGCTGTGTGATCTCAGATAAGTCACCTAACCTCTCTGAACCTCAGTCTCTTCATCAATACAACGGAGATAATCCAACTCAAAGAATTATAAGAATCATACAAAATCATGCATGTAGATGCCCAATCCAGTGCCTGTCACATGATGAGCTCTCAGTACCTACTAATTCCTCTTCCCATATTCAATACCAATGGTCCCATACCACCTGTAGATTTATACAGAAGACACTGGGAAAGGGTGGATAAAGGGCAGATTGCCATTGATTTACTGCATCCTCATGATAAACCCAGAATCTGCTCTATGCCCTCATTCTCAAGCACCTACCCCTGGCTATATCATGGCCATATTCAGAAGGCATGTGTTTAGGCCCAAATTCACACTGATCACTCGGACCTAGCTTGGTTCCATCTATCAAGTGATGACCCAAAGCCCTTTTAGTGGCCACAAGATCTCTTAAGTTCCAGGACATATGCCTTCTGGGACATATGTCCACATCTGCTTAACCCTTGCATTCTTCCTAAGTACTACATCTGATAGCCTGGTATCAGGATCCAGGATGTCAGGAAACGTAGCATTTCCAGTGTTGGCAAGGGATTCAGGTGTGTTACCTGTCCTCAATTTGTTTTGCAGATGTCTGTAGACTGGATTTCTTATGAGCCACCTGTGTAGTCACACTTTCTAGAAGCATCCTCTGGTTTTGCAAAACTTCTTCAAGATGTCTGCACCTAAAGGAGGCAAAGAAAAAGCTGAGGAGGGCCGAGTCTTCTTCCGAGCATGCCAGCCGAGCAAGAACCCCCACTGTGTATGTCTCAGCCAGGCCCACAGAAGCTAGGATTACATCTAGGGAAAGTGCTGAGTCTTCGCCCTTCAGGCCCTCGCCAGAGAAGGTCCACAGCGGGAGCAGAGAAAAAACACTAGTCTCAGGGCCCCAGACTGGCACAGGCAGGGGGAACATTTTGACATACCAGGAGCCCAGCGCTAACAAAGCGGAGTCCAGAGCCCTCCCGCACCCCCTCTGGGCAGCTGGCCGGCCGCACCTGTGTTCTTTGTGTTCCACCATGAGGCAGCTATGGCACGTGAGCACATCACAGGTCTCGCAGAATAGCTTGAGCACTTCCTGTGTGTGTAGAGGACAGTACAAGGCGAAGTCCCCAGAACCACCACTCACTCCTGCCAGAGAAGACAGAGAAAGCGGGTTTCTCTTGCTCGGGAAGACCCTCAGGGAAGATCCACTGGGCAGCGCTCAGCCCTCAATGGACACAAGGCAGACCCAGAACGTGGAGGGAAGGTGATGCAGACAGGAGGGGCCTCTCTCTGGGCCAGCGAGGTTTTCGGGGCACAAGGAAGAATGTGAGCCTGGTGGGACTTGCCCAGCTGTGCAGACATCACACATGGCCCAGCCCCAGGCATCCCACTGACTACCCGTGGCTGAGGAAGATGCTTGCTGCTGCAGCACACAGATCTCCTGCAGAGTGGTGAATCCTCTACAATTTGGCCTAAACCTCTTCATTCACCAGGTGGGGTGGGGGGTGGGAAGCAGGGGCTCCAGGCCAGATCACATGGATCATTAACTCTGGTTCCTGTGGGTGTCACAAAGGTAACCCACCCCGCCCAGTTCAAGGATCTTAGGCAAAGAAGGTCAAGGAAACTGTCATTTAAAACAAATGGCACTGGATAGATAAGTGGATAAGCCCTGATCCGGGCTGTTTAATTAGGCAAGTCACTAAACAGAAGTGAGGCATGACTGCTCTAAATGAAGGTAAAAGTAGGGAACTCAGCTAGCTCCCACGATAATTCATGACTACTCCTCCTCCCTGCACCTCTCCTCACACTCACCCCTCCCAGCCCCGCCCCCAACAAGGGAGAGCCTGGCGTGAACTTGTGTTTCCTCCGGGGAAAACCTCGGAGGCCACCCTCAGCCTCACCCCCAGCAGGGACACAAGGTGAGAAAGAGCCATTCTCCAGAAGTCCACGGTCTAGCGCTGGTTAGGGCACGTGAGCTGGTGCGGACTGAGGGAGAGCTACCTGGCGGTCCCTTGTGGGCCCGGGGAAAGAGCGGGCCGCCGGGGGCAGGGCCGTGCCGGTGCTCCTCGGTGCATGAGCTGCACAGCCAGCGGTTGCAGTAGGTGCACAGGATGTGCGCGGCCCTCTTCTCCTTGCACTCGGAGCAGTTCTGCAAGCACAGAGGTCTGCGGTTACTGACCCATCGGCCTCTGAGTCAGGGGGCAGCCTCTCAGATGGGCTGGGAGTCTGGAGGGTTGTTCCCTGGAGGGCAGTCAATTCTGGAGAGCTGCTGGGGTGGGCTGCATGGTGCCTTGTGAAGCAAAGCATCCCCTGTGACTGAAACAAGAGTGGCCTCAGGGGCTATTTCCCCAAGTCCCATGCAGCAGATGAGGACACCCGAGTAGGTAAGGCAAAGGGGGGATCCACAGGCACGAACAGCCCGCATGGGGTGGCAGACCGGCAGGGTCAGTGGGCGATGCTGTGATAAAAGGCCACACCAAGTGCAAAGGAAGCAAAGTGGGGTTTCCCAGGGGCTCAGCCTAGGACGTGCCAGCAACTATTTCATGAGGAAGTGACTTCTGATCGGATAGGGAATGACAAGTAGGAGTCTGCCAGGCAGACGAGGGAGTGAGATGGGAGAGCACAGGCAAAACAGAAAATTCCATGTGCCTGCAAAAAGGGAGAGACACAGCTGTGGGAGAACACAGAGCTGATCATATACGACCAAGAAAGAACAAGTACAGACCAACTCTCAGAGCTGTGCCTCCACAACTGGGGCTTGCTGGGCCCCAGAGAACCTAGTCCTCTCCTAGTCTAGACGTTCATTCATTCAGTCAGCAAGTACTTTGCAGGGCTAATGTAAAAACATGAGTAAAAGAGGAGATTTGGAAAAAATTGGGCCTGTTTGGGCCTGAATAACAGGCCGTCAAAATGATGTGGATTCTGACGGTGTCCTCATACTGGCATCTGATAAACCCACTGTGGGGGGGGGGGGAAGAGAAGAGAAATACAAGTTTTACTAATCAAACTATGAATTCCTTGAGAGTAAAGAACATAGGTGTCTGTCTCCCTAGCACCAGCACAAGGCCCAGCACGTACCAGACATTAAGAATTTGAATATAGGATCAAGCAAGTAGATTGGCCAAATGGATCAAATGCAGTGGCAACGGTACCCCAGGGGAGCGAGGAACAGGAGGTGCTAGTCAGTAAGCGATGTGAAATTTCAGAAACTCGGGAAAAAGGTATTAGTTGCTAAATACAGGCAAGATTGGTGAACCCATTTAGTTCAAGTTGGTATATAAGTTTCAACTCGGGGAGAAAACAGGGAATAAAAGCTCAGTACTAATATTTTCCAGTAAGAGCTATAAGAGAGAAAATACCCTCATTTTACTTGCCCCATTTACTTGCCCCATGCTCTTTGGATAAAAGGAAGGAAGGAAGGAAGGAAGGAAAGAAGGAAGGAAGGAAGGAAGGGAGGAAGGGAGGGAGGGAAGGAGGGTAGGTGTTTAGGCAAATTGATGGAGGAGAAACAAGTCAGATGAAGTGATGGGTGAATAGGGAATTTATGAACAGGGGCCCCAAAGATCTCTGAAAAGGCTCAGCTGTTTCTTTACTTGTCCTGACTTACCCTAGCCATCTTGGATCGCCCAGTAGAAACGCACTGCAGAAAAAAATGTTCAGTTACATCCTTGGTAAGGCGTACTCGCTTACACTTAGGACAGGAGATGAGCTCTGGGAGGGGGGCAAAAAAGCAGAGTCAGGGCAACATGGAAGATGATATATAAGGCCGAGATACAAGGCTTTTTAATACACAACACCAAGGCATGTACCAGTACTACTTATGCCAAAATGAACTACGTTTGATGTCATGGCCTGCACTTACCACCGAAGTACTCTGGACCTGTCAATCCCAGTAGGGGCCAGCCCTACAGACCTCCTTGCATCCTTGTCTTGGCCTGGTCCTGCCCTCCTCACAAGCCATTCTATCACAGGCCCAACCCTGTGGTTCTGATAACTGGGTGCCTTCTTGCTGCTCCCACTCCTCATTCCCCAGCTCTGAGAGCCCAGTTCCTGTTACTGGTCAAGCTCCAAGGGGCCAGTTTATCCCAGGGCATAGATCCAGCCACTAAGGTTCCCACATAGCGGAACGACTTTAAAGATCTCACAGATAGAGCAAGCTCTCCCCCAGAGAAAGCAAGGCCTCCCTGCCTGCTCATCTAGGAGGTAGTTTTCTCTTACTACTGCTGATACCAATCAGTCTGCCCATGAGGCTCAGAGAGCTTTTGTTGGGCCTTCTCCATCCAGCCACGCTGCATGCACTGCACATGTGTATGTCTCACCCCTGACCATGAAGACTTAGTCCTATCCCCTTTCCCTAGAGAAATGTAGCAGTCTCTAACACTTTCCCCAGCATAGGGGGGACCCGGACTACATAAGCATCATGGGACTGCCATCCTGGAGACTAGAGTACTTTTTAGGCCCACCTCGGGAGCAAGAAACCCACTGAATGCATGGAAATGAGGCTCCTGAGTAGGGCCAGGTGCCTGTGGCCAGGCATGAGAGCCACCTGGAAAGCGGTGGCTATGGCAGTGAAGGCAGCAGGACCACCACAATCTTCTCAGCTTCATACCATTAAAATGATACAATGGCAGTTGCGGTCAGACCAACTGAAGTCTAAATACCAGGTTTACCACCCAGTGACCTTGGCTGGGCTAGACTTAATCTCACTTAGCACCTCTGTGCTCCGGTTTCTTCAGATGTAAAACAGGGAGAGAAAAGCAGAGTCGCCACAAGGTTTAAATTCTATAATACTTGAGAAAGCACCCGATCCTCTGCAAATGTTGACTTAGAATTCAAAAGTTTTCTCATATCCCATTCACGGCAAGGCCAGGACCTCAATTATCAACTCTCCCAGGTGATTAAAGTCAGAGAGTCTGAGAGGTCGAGCGAAAACATGGCCACAAGCTTTTCCACCCCTGCATCCATGCACGTGCAATCCTAACCATTAAAAGGGGGAGTCTAGGGCGCCTGGGTGGCTCAGTTGGTTAAGCGACTGCCTTCGGCTCAGGTCATGATCCCGGAGTTCCGGGATCAAGTCCCATATTGGACTCCCGGCTCTGCGGGAAGTCTGCTTCTCCCTCTGACCTTCTCCCCTCTCATTCTCAGTCTCTGTCTCTAATAAATAAATAAATAATCTTAAAAAAAAAAAGGGGGAGGGAGTCTATCTTCCATCCTTGGAAGCGAGGCTACCTTTGTGACCCGCTCTGGCCAACAGAGCCCAGCAGAAGTGACACTAAACAAGTTCCAAGCCTAGACCTCAAGTGGCTTTGTATGATTCTGCTCTGCTCTCAAAACTCCACCACCGCCCACATGGACAACCCCAGGTTAGATCTGCTGGAAGATGCGAGACCAGGCAGACTGACATCTTGGTCGTCTCAGGGGCTCCCTGGAAGTCATCACAAACCAGTTAGCCCCAACTGCCTCACCAGCTGCACACAGACACAGGAGTGAGCACAGCCGAGGTTAGCCCAGCCCTGAAGAACCGCCCGGAGAGTCCCAGTCCAAATTGCTGACCTATAGAATCATCATCAATAAAATACAGTTTTTGCTAAGTACTAAATTTTGAGTGTCTCATAATGCAGCAACGGCTAACTGATCTATCATGGGAAAATCAAAATCCACAATATCATGCAAAGTAATAATTCAATACTCTTTCTCCCCTTCCACACCCAACCCGCCCCCCCGCCCACCAAAGAAACCCTCCCAGCCTTGACAGAGCTACGGAGCTACCATTTCCCAGATATTCTCCTGCCTGTCAAGAACAGTGGCCAGAGGTGGAGAAGAACACTCTTCGCAGGTGTCATCACCCAGGGGGATCAGGTGACTGTTCCTCCTTTCCACTTGGCTCATCCTGGGGAGACCTTCCTCATCTACCCCCAGGTCAGAAATGCTGCTCTATTTGTTGAAAATTATTTCCACAAGGCTTCTAAGCCCCTGGCAGCAGATGCCCAAACATTAGTCTCATTTGCCTCATGAAAAAAGAGAACTAACTGAAGAGATCAGATAAGGCCTCATAGCACATCCCCTCATAGCACATGTCCCCCATCCTGGTGCTCACGGCCCCTTCCAAGCTGGCCTTACCCACCTCTAGTCTCATCTTCAGCTTCCCCTGCCCCACACCCTGTGTCCTCGCCAGGACAAGTATCTCTGCTGTCTTCTTAACATCAAACCTCTGGCTAACTCTGTGAAAATGCTGCTCCCTCTCCCCTCCTATTCAGATAAACTCCTATTCATCCCTTCGAACATGTTTGAATGTTCTACTTTGGAGAAGCAAGGTTGATTTTCCTCAGTGTGAGTTAATTATTCCCTCTTCCGGGTTCCCACAGCACCCTGAACGTCCTTCTAGTATGACAAATATCACATTGCATTTTAACTATCTGTTCATATGTCTGCATACAAAAATAATCCACGATTGGCACTAAGGGATATTGCATAATTTTTAGCAGATTGGACAATTATATTTCTTTTGGGTTTGGGTCTCCCATGCATATTCCTTGCACTCACAGCCACTGAAAGTAGTAAGAAGTCATCTGGAAGCTTTAGGGTGATGAGAAAAAAAACAGCCAGGATGATAAAGGAATCAGGTCTGATCCAGAGCAGAGGTGCAGTGCTTGGGAAAAGCTGTGAATGGGGAGATGTGGGTTCCAGGCCCAGGGCTGGCACTATCTGTGTAACCTCAGGTAAGTGACTCATTTCCCCCTGAATTTTACTTTCTACCTCCTTAAAATGAAGGGAATAGGAATAGCAGGGAATTGTGGATTATCCAACCCTCTTCCTCTGCCTCCTGCACCCAAGCTTCAGAAATATTCGCCTGGGCAAGACTGGGTGGGACAGAGAGCCAAGCAATGACCTGCCTAACCCCTTTGTCACCAAGTCAGGGGACAGGCTTATGGCTTAGGAGAGGCCTACATCTAAAAGCTCATCTCGTTGAAGAGGGGCAGCTACGGCAGACAGCAGAGCTGGAGAACCATGGCAGTGGTATGAGCAGGTCCCAGAGAGGCTGTAGGGCCCAAAGCGGACACAGGGGACATGTGCTCTCTTTGGGTCACGACATCTTTTTTTTTTTTTTTTAAGATTTATTTATTTTAGAGAGAGAGAGAGAATGAGAGAGTGCAGGCAAAAGCGGGAGGGGCAGAGGGAGGAGAGAGAATCTCAAGCAGACTCTGTGCTCAGCATGGAGCCTGACGTGGGGCTCAATCTCACAACTCTGAGATCATGACCTGAGCCAAAATCAAGAGTTGGACGCTTAACCGACTGAGTCACCCAAGTGCCCCAGAGGTCACAACATCTTTGTCCAGAAATTCTTACCTTCCTTCAGAAGGTCCCTAGCCCCCATCAAGCTGCACTAACCTTGAGCTTTTGTTTCCACAGGGTTCCCCATTCTTCAATGTGAATACCAAAACAAAGTTTAACTTTATTTATTTTTATTTTTTAGTAGGCTCCACACCCAGTATGGGGCCCAACACGGGGCTTAAACGTGCCATACTGAGATTAAGCCCTGAGCTGACATCAGGAGTTGGACGCTCAACTGACTAAGCCACCCAAGCGCCCCCGAAGTTTTATTTGAGACAACTGGAGTACATGAACCTGTAGGGCTGCAGATGTACATATAAAATAACCAAACGTCTGCTTATAATACTAACATTTAATATTTAATACTTAGTTATTAATACATATTTAAATCACATATTAAATAAATATTTAGACGTACTTCCTTTTTCCCATTTGGATTATTCAAATAATAGCCTTAAGCTTTTATTTCATAGACAGGGATATCAGTTCTGAGCAATGTAGAGCCAGGACCCAAAGGTCACACACAACCATTCCTAGAGCAAGTGGGGCTTCTGCCTCCTGAAGGAAGAAGGCACAGGCACCAGAGTTCTCCTGGGGGTCTGGGGGCCTGAGAGAGAAGCTCTGAAAGCCCAAGGTGTTCAGTCCTCCTGTCATAAGAGTGCGCACTCTGGGCCCTGGGAGGTGTGGGGCAGATGATCCTTTCACCACCACTTCCTGCACCAGACTTTCATGCACTTTACCTCACTTAATCGTCAAACCACCTCGGAGAAGCAGGCATTATCCCCATTTCATAGCTGGGGAGACTGAGGCTCCGAGAAGTTGCCACCTGGCAAAGATCATACAAAACAGGGGCAGAGCTATGATTGGAATCCAAGTCTCTCTGACTCTAAAACCCAGCCGTTTCTATTATGCCATAGCTAATGTCAAGTCAATAATGTCATAGTCCAAGTGTCAACAAGGCAGTTTTGTTTTAATTAATTCGATAATTTTATTATAAGTAAAATATTCCATAATATAATTCCATAATAATGATCAGACTCTAATGATGACCTGAAGCCAGCTTTGGATTATGGGACTCCAGAAGGAAGGAACTGGGAGCCAGCCCCAACTGTGCTTCAAGTTTTAAGAAATATGATCTTTGAGAAAAGGCAAGTAAGAAGACTTTTTCCACCTGGAAATAAATCTGGGATAGTTTCATATTATAAAACCAGTGGTTCTCAAACTTTGTTACATATTTGAATCGTATGGGGCACTTTAAACATCCTGATGTCCAGCCCATATCAACTAAATCAAAGTCTTAGGAGGTGGAATCCAGGCACAAGTAGTTGTTAAAATTCCCCAGGTGATTACAATATACAACCACGTTTGAGAACCAGCACCTCAGAGAGAGCATCCCCTGGTCCCGTACCTGAGCCTGATAGCTCTTTCCCCACACTACGCAGCTGAGAAGGGCAGGATCACCCAGTTTTAAAGAGGATCCACGAAGTCAGGAAACATACTGAATGCAGCTGTGATGTATCTCCCCTTTGGCAGGGAAGGCAAGAGGGCAGACTCCCGACAGACAGCAGGGTGTCCTGATACCTAGATGCCCTGGGGATTGGTGGTGAGCTGGAGCACACATCCTGATTCCCCTAACTCCCAGCTTCACTGAAGGACCCACGAGCTAAGGGCGTGGGAGGCTGCCTGAACTCTGGCACGACAACCACGGCTGCCGGGCCTAGAGTGTGCTGAGCTCAGGACTTAGCGGGGCAGCAAGGGAGGGGATCAAGACTGAGAAGTCCACCCTTCAGCATCAAAGCAACCCGGGACCAGGGGGCTAGGCTGGGAGAGAAATCCCGAGGAGGTGGTCAGCTCAGCCCACCAGGTAGGGACACATGAACCCCAGGCACCTAAGCCTGAGCCCGGTGTTACACAGCCCACCAAGGGTTAAGAAGCCCTTCATCCTGCAGCTCCTGTCCACGGCCCCAAGGAACTTTACCCAAGCTCTGACTCCCACAGAGCAGTGGCATCTTCAGAAGCAGCCTGACGCTCCCCTGCCAGCTCTCACCTATAGAACTGAAGCTGGACAGACCTAGCTTTTGCATGTAGCCAATTCCCTCACCATACAGATGGTGACGTGGATGCCCAGAGAGAGGGAGGGACTTAGCCGGAAGCCACGGAGCCCTTATAAAATATAGGTGCTACCTCGAACGTGCTACCTCGAACCACTGAGCAGTCCCTGACGACCTACCTCTGTATCCACAAGTAAGACATTCTACCTCCTTAAGTCTCTGTCAGTCACTAGGCAAAGAGAAAAAAAAAAAAAAAAGAAAAACAAACCCTCTAGTGGTATCCTCTAGCATGCTGGCCATCCTCACTACCCATTCCTGCCATCCCACCCAACGGCAGCCCCAAGGCACTAGGCACCAGCTAAGCCCCCCACCGCACAAGCCCCTGCAGCCTTCCTCTAGCCCGTAACTCAAAGCAGCGCTCCCCTCAAGAAACACATTGCACCCACTCCCGAGATGCCTAGTCCCTACTAGAAAGGCAGATTTTGATCCTACGGGGACTGCTGCTCCTGCCCCTGGCTGCCAGCAGGCTTACCCGTGGCCCTGCTGCCCTGAGATGAGAGCAACACCTGGGAGAGAAGTCAGAGAGCGACAGGTGAGACCACCACGGGTCCCAGAGGACAGTGCTCACCAAGTGCCCAGGCACACCCACCCTGCGTGCTGCAGCCGACTGGGCTGCAGGGCCTAACCCTTGGGGAACTGGGTCCTGGGTGGGGTAAGGGGAGCACCCTGGGTCCTCTCCTTTCTCTGATACATCCTCAGCCAGGGCTGCATTTCTCCAGCTCACCTGAGACGCTCCTGCAAGAAAAGGTTGGTTGACTCCTCCTGTTCCTGTTTATCTCGAAGGCTCTGCAGCAATTTCCCAAACTGAGCAGCAAGAGGGAGACCTCAAAGAGGCGACTCTCTTCCTAGCTGCATCTCCTTCCTAATCCTCTGGGTGCCTTGGAATAGAAGCTCAGGAGGAAGAAAACGAGATTTTCAACTTTCAGGAACTAGCTCTGCCGCCCTCTGCACGGCTCAGGAGGCCATCACTCTCAGCCTTTTAGGACTCGATCCAAAAATCCTTCAGCCCTCCATGTTCCCCAAAATGACAGTGCTCATGTATGGCTGGAATCTGCCCCGATCCGGCAGCTCATTTAAATAGAGCTCATCACAACAACAGTGTTGGTGGAGAAGTGAGTAGCTGCAGGGCCCTGGGGACCCCCTGTTTATACGTAGGAAGAATGATGCAATCTGGGTATCAAAATAGCAATCCAGAACGGAATAGCAGGCTCACGCAGCAGCGGTGCCTGCACACCCAGAGCTCAAGTTGACACACTCTGTCAGCCCCACACTGCTGCAGCACGCAGATGCCAGGCACACGCTCTCACCGCATCATTTTAAAAATCAGCAGGAGCCCGAGATAGCCCTCCGTGCCCCCGGCACGGAAGGAGGGTGTGGGGGGGAGACCTTCGACAGACATTCAAATCTATCTCCTACACACTCACCTGCTCTTGCCACTTCACCTGAAGTCCTTATCCTGTGACGTCACAGTCAGTTGCCATAGTGACCAATTGTCCGTCACAAGTGGAGGATTAGGACTTCGGATGGGGAAGACACACGTTTATGATGCACAAAGGTCCTGGGAGGTGTCCCCTGGCAGCTAACTCTATCCTCCCCGCCCCCACCCCGGGGGAGATACAGTCGAACACAAGCAGGGAGAGAAAAGGGAAGGAAAAGCAGGGTTGGGTTGGAGGGAAGACATTAGGAGGGGGCAAAGCTACAAGTACAGGATGATTGTAAAAGCACAGAGCACAGGAAGATTACAAAAGCATGGGTGGGGAATGGCAGGGAATATGCCTGGAAAGACTGGCAGGAGAGTAAGTTCCTGAAGGGATGTTCCTGAATGCTAAGCTAAGGAGTCTGACCTTTATCCTAAAAGCAAAGGCTCTGGAGAGGCACAGAGCTGGGCTTTATGAGTATCTTGATGAATTGGGGACTGGGCGGGGGGGCGGGGGGGTCAGGGAGAAGGTTTGTCCAGTTTAGCAGCAGTGGGATCCCGAACAAGGGCAGCAATGGAAAGAAAGGACAGAAGAGTTGTTTCAAAGAGAACCAATAGGGCATGACCAAAACAGGACGTGGGAGGGAGTGGTGGTGTGTGAAGAAAAAGGAGCCAAACGGAGGGGCTGTCAGGACCAGAGGTGAGAAGGAGGGAGAGGGCTGTTGCCAAACCCCATCCTACATGTGCCCTACTTTCTCTGGCATCCACAGCCTCTTTAGGTCAGTCCTGCTTTTCCAGACCAGTGATTCACAAATCTGGAGGGGCTGTTAGAAATCCTGAATCTACCAAATCCAAATCTCTTGGGTGTGGGTGTGGGACCAAGAATCTATATTTTTGGCAAGTTACCCAAGCGATTCTTGGGCATTCACACCAGCACTGGCTCAAGGACCAGTAAGCTAGAAGCAATGGCTAGGACGCCTGCGGTGGCTGCCCAGCAGGGCTTTCTGTATCCAGCCTTGTCTCCTCCAATCATTCTTCTAAGCCAGAATAACTTTCCAAAAATACAGATTTGATTGTATTCCACTGACCAAAAATATCCAGTGTCTCCTCACTGCCTACAGAATAGCTTAAATTGGTCATGACCCTTCACAATGCATCCCCAAATTTCCCCTCTGGAGTTCCCACTTCCCTCCTTCAAACAATCCTAGACTGCAGCCAAAATTAACTTTGTCTTTTTCCTCCTGTCATTTCTCCTCAACAATGCCTCATTCTAATACTATTCCCTACCTTCGGTTCCCATCCAGAGTCTGGCCCTGCCTGGCTCCGACAAAGATATTCCTACCTGAGGCCATTCACAGGTTCAAATCCATCCAATTTCCCCAGCAGAGCCTAAACCAGGGGTCAGAAAACCACAGCTTGCCCGTTTTTGTAAATAAAGTTTTACTGGAACATAGTCATGTTCATCAATTCCCGGATTATCTGCTTTGCAGTGGCGGCGCTGAGAAGTGGTAACAGAGCCTGTAGGACCCACAAAGCCAAAAATATTTACTACCTGGCCCTTTACAGACAAAGTTTTCTGGTCCCTGGCCTAAAGCAATGGCTACTTCAATTGTTCTGGCCTCATCCTTTGGGGTTCAATCCTGGTAATGGGGATCTTGCTTATTTCCAAGTCTACCTCCATCGCTGTGTGCTCGAGTTCTGATAACTGGGTCACACCTCAGCCAACCTTCTGTTTGGGGTAGGACGCTAGGAACAAGAAGAGGGTATTCCAGGAGGAGGGAAAACTATAAACAGAGGATTGCGGATGTCAAAATGTGGGGCCTCTAGGGGAAAGATTGGTAAAGCTGATTCATGGAGAGGAGTGACAGAGGTGAGGTTCTAAAGTTAGTTTGGAATCAGACTGGGAAGAGCCTTGAAGGCCACGCTAAGTGTCTGCTCTGAACCGTGAGCAATCGAGAGCCTCTCGGCTAGAGCGGCAGGCCCACACCAGGAGGGAGTGATCAGGGTTGAAGCTAGAGGATTTGGGAACATAACACACAGAGGCAAGAGGTAAAGTGGGCTCAGTCGAGGGGATCTGGGGAGTGTGCGGCAGGGCCAGGCAGCCCATCTGAGCGGGAGTCAGAACATGGGCATGAGATTAGGTGACAGGCTGAGGCAGGAGATGATGGTCCACAGCGTTCAGAGCTCATGTTCGTGCGACCACCGGCTGTGAAACAAGCTTTCGGGGCCAAGAAAGAGCCCACAGCGGAATGCAGAAGGTACAGGTTGGATGGATCTAGCCTCGCCCATCTCATCTGATAGACTGGCACCTCTATTTCTTTCACTTCAAATCTCAAAAGTCAATCCAAGGACTGCACTGACATACTCCACGCAAAGCCCCTGCCCCCACTTCCTGCTGGGTCTGGACAGAGTGATGATGGGAGAACCAAGAGCAGCAGCCTACTCTAGGTCTGCAGTGCCTACTGGCCCTCAAGTCCAGGCAAGCCCCGGATTGGCAGACAAAGGAGCTGAATTTTTTTTTTTTCAGGCTCTGTAATAACTATGGGATTCGGCAGGATTCTAAGGCTTTCTGGACTCCTGATGCTCCCTTTATGCAGTAAGGGATGAGAGATAAGCTCCAAGGGTCTCCTGCTCTCTAGCTTCCACAGCAGTCAACCATGATTAGTCCCCTTGACTGAGAGTTCCAGTAGACAGGGGGCCCCTCCAAGACCCTGTCCATCAATCACAGCTACCTTGAATGGAGGGAAGTCTCAGCAAATCTACTCTAGCTATATCCTTCCGAGTAGTGCTGGTAGCAGCTAGCACATCCCCCAGAACACAGCCTGCCTCCTTCCCAGTACCAGGGGAATTGTTCTCCCAGTAACAGGTACCGTTCTGAGGTGTCAGTGCTACTCCTGGGGCCCTAGAGAGCCAATTAGGGTGAGGACACTGTTCATGAACTACAAAGCTATCGTGCTGATAGGGCTCGGGAGCTCCAGCTTCTGCACCTGCTGCACACCGGCGCAGTCCAGCTCTGCTGCCCGTCCTCCCCCTAGGAGACTTGGGTCACGGCCCACAGCAGACCCCACAAGAGTTGGACACAGCGATCAGCACCTGGACAGAGCAAATAGCAATCACTTCACCGTCCAGACTCCTATAGCTGAGCTCTCATCCCCCTGCCTCCCACCCTCACCCCAAGCCATTAGAGCCCCTCCAGCTGAGCGCTCATTAAGATCATCATTTCCTTCTCTGACTCTGAGGTTGTAGCATCTTGCATCAGTTACCTCTCTTTGGATCTTCCCAAAGTCCCAAGGCTTTCCCACTGAGGGACAGAGACTGCCCCCCCTTTCAGCATCTGTGGTTTAGAAGAGACATGTTGTCACCCATCATTAGCTTCAGGAAACATGAGGCCATGGCGGTTATTTGGTGTCCTCAGAGCCCTTCAAGTCCAGCCCTGAAAGCCAGAGAAGACCTGGGATTGCCCAGTCAATTAGTGCCAGAGTCCAGACTGAGCTCCAACGGGCATGACTTCCAGACCAGGGCTCTGCCCACATCTCCCATTACCAATGCCCACATTGATAACGGGAAACGTAAGATACTAAACAAGTAGATTCTAAAACTGTGATATCAGAGTCAAGGTCTCTCAGCTAGGATTTGTCTTTTAGAGATCGGAAAAAGAAAAATAATGTTCCTTTTACTTACATGGGGAAGGAAATATCTAATTAGTTGCCATTCTCCCTTAAAACAACAACTAGAGTTCTAGGAGTCCTGAGAATTTTGAAGACAAATGCAGTGCATAGTAAATGTCAGTTTGAGGGAGCCAGCTCCCTTCAGAGCTTGCTACATGAATTAAAGTATTACTTTGCCACTCAGAGGCCAACTTCTCCATAGCGTTTGACCTGGAACCATTTTCAGTTAGGCTAAGAAGCAGCGAGTCCCACACATACTGGCCGCATCCACCCATTTCCCAATCCCAGCCATTCTGCACAGAGCCTGCGGCTCCAGCCGCCCCACTGCTGGCTGTGCCACTGTGCGCTCAGCACACTGCTGCCTTCGCTCCGGGCCCCGCCACTGGCTTTTGAAGACCTTGCCCCACTGGTTGCCTCGGAGGCGGAGACCTAACCAGACACATTTCCTAGTGTGACAAAGCTGCTGGGGAAAATCTTCGCAAGGCCATGGCCGCATTAAAGAGGTGCACCTGAGGACTTGGGCTGCAGTGCTGGTTCTTTCCTCAAAGATTCTCCATGGAGTCTCCCCATCCATTCAGTGATTCCACGTGCAATCTTCCCCTGAGCAGAGAGCTTACAGGGCTGATCACAGGCTTTGAACATAGGTTTGACCTGACGTGGCACTTATGAGATGTTTTAGACCCCCGACCCGACAAATTCACAATACCCGGGGTTTTCATCTGTAAAATGGGAAAATAGCCTATTATAGGGTCATTGTACGGTTTTAAAAAGATGATACAGTCACAAGCACTCAGTACAGTGTCTGCCAACCAGCAGGTGCTTGATAAACATGTTGGCCCCTGGCAACCTGAGGGACAGAAAGGGCAGTGTCACAAGTGGAACAGTCTACCTTCCATGTAAGAGCCACAAGAGATCTCTGCAGATTCACTGATTCAATCATTTGTTTAAACAAATATTCACTGAAGCCCCCATCCTGTGTCAGGTTCTGGGTCGGGCTGTGGGAGGTAGAGATGAAAGGCCCAGTCCAGTTAAATCAGATGCCTCCTCTAGTGCAGACGTGCAGGCCCAGGGCGGGCGGCTCCCCAGAGGGATCAGGGCTGAAAACGTCCCAGCTGGACGGCCCCTGACCCAGGCACACAGCCTATTCAACACGGCAATGCTCAGCTCTCCCCGAAATCAGCAGACTTGGATTTATGCAAGTGGACTTACCCCATGCACTGCTGGCCCATCTCGCTGGAGGCACTGATGGACCCTATTCTTTAGCCTCTACCCATCTCTCTAGCTGCTTCCATATTTTACTTTTGAAAACTCCAGACTGGCAGAAGTAAGATAAGTGTTTTAGCAAGTCTGGGCTCCTGCTCTGCTGGATAAAGTGGCAGTGCTAAAGGCTCGTTCCAAAGAACCAGACTCCCAAGTAGGGCATCTCAAATTACAGACCAGAAATCAAGTTCAGGTATTGGGTCTCTCACTAGACTAACTAGAGATAGATGACAGCTCTCCTTCTCTCCTTTTCAGGAGATAGCTCATTTGGGTACCATTCTTTCAGTTCTTCCAAAAACATTCAGTGAGCAACTGATATGCACCAGGCCTGGGCCACGGAGAACCTCCCAGAGGCACTGCTTCTTTGCCTGAACTTTTTTTTTTTTTTTAAGATTTTGTTTATTTTCTTGACAGAGAGAGAGAGTGCATGTACGCATAAGCGGGGGAGTGGCAGACAGAGGCAGAGGGAGAAGCAGACTACCCACTGAGCAAGGAGCCTGATGCTGGACTCGATCCCAGCACCCTAAGATCAGGACCTGAGCTGAAGGCAGACGTTAACCGACTGAGCCACCCAGGCGCCCCTCTTTGCCTGAACTTTACAATCTTCTCTTCACATCCATACCGCACTGTATTATTATATGTCTAGTTCTCTGCCCTTCAACAGAATAGGAGTTCCTTGAAGGCAAGGGCCCTGTCTTCTCATCTCTGTACCCTAAATGCCAAAGAGCCCGGTACACAGAAGTCAAATACCTGTGAAGACGACAGACATACACAGACAGACAAACCAACAAACACCCACACAGTATAGAAGTCCTAAGATCTCCAAGTAGTCATGGAAGCTGATTCTACTCTTCACCCATAAATGCAAATATGGAAGGTAACAATGGCCTGGCCAGGTCATAGGACAGACTAAAGAATATAAGATGCCACATATTTAAGAAATTGCCTCTCTTGTTCCAAATTAAACATAATCACATCTGACCGATTTTTTTTTCACTTCAGTTTCAAAAGTTCTAAATAATAGTATTTTTTCAAGTTTCTCAGCTTCTTACTATCTCCTGTGAATAGTACAGAGTGTTCTACATGTACATGATCATTTAATCTTCCTAAAAATCCTATAAGGTAAATACTACTATCGCCATCCCCATGTTCTAGATGAGGCGACTTGCCCAAGCTGCACGACTAGTAAGTGGCAGGCAGATTAGAACTCACACTCATGCCCACACATACTGACACCAAAGTTTGTTTTTATTCTCCACTACACTCGGAATAACTTGGCGAATGAACACTACGATTCAAATAATTGTCATTAGTATGATTTAGTTTTCTGACTTTAGAGCCATACAAAGCCTTGAAACATGCATAATTAGTTCATGTTAAAAATCCTAAATGAGATCAAAGACTTAAACATAAGAGTTAAAGTATAAAACTCTTAGAAACCACAGGGGGAAGGCTTCACAACAACGGATTTGGCAGTAATTTCATGGCTAGGGCATCAAAAGCACAGGCAATGGAAGCAAAAATAGGTAAACTGTACTTAGCAAAATTAAAAACTTTTGTGCATTGAAAAACACTATTAATAGAACAAAAAGACAACCCATGAAATGAGAGAAAATATTTATAAATCATATATCTGATAAGGGTCTAGTACCCATAATATACTTTTTAAAATTCCTACAACTCGACAACAACAACAACAACAAAAACCCAATTAAAATGTGGGCAAAACGGAGACTCTGTACCATTATACAACTCTCTGTTCCACCCTCGTTTCCCGCCCTTGGCAAAAACCAGGCTATTTTCTGTCTCTATGACTTTGACGACTCTAGGTGTCTCATGCAAACAGAATCACAGCCTATTTGTCTTTTTGTAACTGGCTTATTTCATTTAGCATAGTGCTTTCAAGGGTCATTCCTGTTGTAGCATGTATCAGAATCTTCTTCCTTATTAAGGCTAAACAATATTCCACTGTATGTATATACCACGTTTTGGTTACCCATTCATCTGTTGACGGACACTTGGACTACTTCCACCTTTTGGCCATGAGAATAATGCAGCTATGAACACAGGTACACAAATATCTCTTTGAGTCCCTGCTTTTAATTCTTTAATTCTTTCTGGATATACCCAGAAGTGGAATTGCTGGATCATATGGTAATTTTATTTTATTTTTTTATTTTTTTACTTTTTAAAGATTTTATTTATTCATTCATCAGGAAAGAGAGAGAGTGAGAGAGAGCAGGTCAGAGTGAGAAGCGGACTCCCCATGGAGCCGGGAGCCCGATGTGGGACTCGATCCCGGGACTCCGGGATCATGACCTGAGCCGAAGGCAGTCGCCCAAACAACTGCGCCACCCAGGGGCCCCATGGTAATTTTATTTTTAAAAATTTTTGAGGAAAAGCCATACTGTTTTCCACAGAGGCTGTACCATTTTATATTCCCACCAATAGTGTACAGGATTCCAATTTCTCCATGTCCTCACCAACACTTGTTATTTTCTGTTCTTTTTTCTTAATAGTAGCCATCCTAATGGATGTGAGAGGTGGCATCTCGTAATTTTGATTTCTATTTCTCTAAAGATTAATGATATTGAGCATCTTTTTGTGTGTTTACTGGCTCTATACCTTATATATTTTGTTTGGAGAAATGTCTATTCAAATCCTTTGCCCATTTTAAAATTAGGTCTTTTTTTATTGTTGAGTTGGAGAAGGTCTTTATATAGTCTGGATATTCACCCAACAATGCTGGAACTTTTTAAGACATACTTAAGATTCAACATGCTTATAAATTTAACTTATTAGATTTCCAAGTGTCCTTTAATTAGCAACAATTATTTGCTAGGCAACTGAAATACTTAAAAAGAAAACAAAATACATTTAATTTATAAAAGCAAATATTAGCTATGCTTGTAAATACGTTCAAATATTAATAAAAACCCCTTTAAAAGTGTTAAAATTTGCTACATTTATAAATAGAGTAAGATGTATAAGTTAAAATTAAAAGTTTAAGGAAGGACTAAATTTAAGTTTAAAAATCAGATTTTAATTTTAAATATCAAACTAGATCATCTTTTCTGGGTTCTGAACTCAAAAAAGAGCCCAGGGAGGTCACACAGCTTGCCCAAGGGTTTAGAGGGCCCCAAATTCACAGCTAAAGACAACTGTGCCACTGTAATGCTTCAAATTTGTAAGCCTAGATTTAGGCTACAAATCACTTCAATAATACTGCAGACAACAAAACAAACAGAGATGATGTTTCTAAATGTTCACAACTTGTTAGACTTTCTCATCCTCCAAGTTCCTCCAACAGAGACCACATCTCGGTTACAGGCCCGCGCTAGAATGCAGAGCTGAAGAGACCTGGTTCACGCCTCCAAGGACTCACAGTCCTCAACAGACTGTTCCCTAGGAAACCTGGTATTTCGGAGCAAGGCACCAGCTCCTCCCGCCTGACGGTAACTTAAATGGTGAATGGTTCACTAGTCCAAGGGAGTCTGTTCAAAGTTAGTTCCCAACCAATCCTAGGGGGGCAGCAGCTCTCCCTCTGCCTCAGAAGTTTAATGAATGAGGACAGTGTCCTCTCCATCTGGGGAGTCAGCCAAACCTTGAATCAACACCTTCCCAGGTTTCTCAGTTTGCCACGAACTCAAGGAAACCCCAAGCATGCAAAGTCCCAGCTTACAAAATAGATACAGTAGGCATCAGGAGGATTGCTTTGTTTCACAGATTCCCCAAAGAATTGCATTTGGCAATGCGTATCCCTTGGGCATTTAAATTTTGATTCTTTCTACACCTGAAATTCAGTTCCTACGAAACAGGAAGAGACTGGCTACGTGGAAGGAGGGGAACCGGCAGCACTTTTACTTTGGTACTTACCATCTGGGAGACTCCCGAGAACCTTGGCCACCTGCCTCAGCTCCTGGATCAAGCCCTGGAAGCAGCCTTTACAGAGCAAATGCTGGCAGGGTAGGAACCGGGCCCCCACATCATGCAGGTTCTGTCGGCACACCGAGCAGGTCTGTACTAGGGCCTCCATCTGACCACTCCTGTGTTTCTGGTCAACTAGGGGCAACCCCATAAAGCTCATGCTCGTATCGGTGCCCATGCTCATGCCCAGGACCGGGGCTCCTCCAGTGATATCCTCAGGTGTGAAGCAGCGTGTAGAGCGAGCAAGCTCCACTCCCTGTAAGTGAAGCACAAAGCAGAGCGATTCATTTCTTTTGGGTGGTGGATGTTCCTGGACAGGCCAGGGAGGACTCAGAGAGCTGGAGGCCCGTGCCCTGTAGCCTGCAAGTCTCAGCCTCACACCCTCACCTGAGCCCAGAGAGAGTCCAGCATCTCTGCTGTAGAAAGCAAAGCCTGCAGAGGTCTGCTAGGTTGTGTGCTTCTACGCGGTTTGTTTGCCTTCAAAAGTGTCCAATATCTACCTGTGCTTCTCTTTATTAATGGACAGGCTTGAGCTGAAATCTCACTTTGGAAAAAAGAAGGAGATGTATTAAAAGCCAAGTATGCCGGGGGCTTCCTGTGCTTTATCTCAGTCCTCACAATTACTCTTGGAGATAGGCATTATGATACTTTCACAAATTAAATAAAGCCATGAGGGACAGGCTGGGGAAACTGAGGCTCAGAGATGCTGGGTAATTGTACAAAGACAGGTGGTAAATAGAAAAGTTCAAATTCAAATTCAAAATCAGACTTCACACTTATTTTGCAGAGGGTAGCACAGTAGCCCCGTGGAGGCAAGGGCAGTCTGTCTTAGAAGGTTTAAGTGTGGCCGAGTTCATTTCATTAGGCTTTGAGAATATCAAACTCTTTGGTCTCAAACCCCTTTATGTTTTTTAATTATTCAGGACCCCAGAGAGATTTTATTTATGTGAGTTCTATCTGCTACTATTTACCATATTATAAGTGAAAACTGAGAAAATTAAAACTATTAATTCATGCAAAAACAATAAACCTATTATATGTCAACCTGAATAACATACTTTTTAGGAAAAAAATTATTGTCAAAAAATAAAAATAAATAAATAAATAAATAAATTTAGTAAGAAGAGTGACATCATTTTTCCTTCTTGTAAACCTCATTAATGTCTGTCTTAATAGGAGACAACTGGAATTCCATACCTGCTTCTGTAGTCAGTCTGCTCTGTGTTGTTTTGCTTACAGTGTATGAAGAAAATCCAGCCTCATGGGGCTGTACAGTTAGAAAAGAAAATGACTATTTTTTTTTTTTTTTTTTAGAAAATGACTATTTTTAATAGCCTTGTCAGGTAATTGTGGACATTCTTTGATTCTACAAGTAGTAGTTTCTTAAAGGCTGGTTGTAATGTGGAGTCTAAAACTACATCAGTGAACATTTCTTACCCTGTTACATTAAAATCCACTGGCCTATCTTGCACTGTGAACTACTCGTTTACCCAGGCATCATTTTATAACAGTATTTGCCATTTGGAAAATACTGGTTCAATGACGTATGCAAATGCTCCAAGCTCTGACGTTTCATTAGACAATAACAAGACACCACACTCTTTCACATTGCCTCAAATCTCATTGGAAAATTCTTTACAAAGAAGACGTCAGACTCAAATAAAGATGTCAAACTCAGAATACCTTTACCAGAATTCTAATTTTTGCTGGGAACTCTAATTTCATCATTGGCAACAAATACTGTAGGGTTTTTCCCCTGAAGTGACAGGCTCACTTCATTTTTGAGAAAATACCTGCCAAATTCCCAAGGCTGAATAACCATAGTCTGTCAGTTGTTCTTTCAAGTAAAACTGGCATCGTACAAAAAACAAAACAAAAAAGGCTAGTTCAGCTTGCAACTCACACTACAGCACATGTACAGGTCCTCACTTTGATAAGCAGAAGTACTTCATGCATTCTCCCACTTTCTTCACACAGAATATTAAAAACCTGTGTATTCAAGGACTGAAATGTAGCAAACTACTGCTTCATCATGGACACTCCTAAGTGAGACACTTGCAGAAGAGTCTCAGGGACCACCCCCATCCCCCATCTGTCATAGGTCTACAGATGGCACTTTCAGAGCTGCTGCATTAGGCTTTAAATAATAACTCTGGGGATTCAAGGAGGTGGGCTTTCCAACACCAGTGGGTACTGCTTGGGATGAGTATATAAATAAATATTTCATTTCTGTCTTAGAAAAGCAACTGAAGTAACTCTATGAGGGTAAAGTTTAAACGCACGACCAAGCAATGGGGTCTCTGATTTGAGGATGGGAGGGGTCCAAATGACCCTCTTCTACCCCCTTCCTCTGGCTGCTTTTCACTACCCCTTAGTTCTTCCCTCTCCTTCCTGTCTCCTCTGACCTGGGGAAGGGGATAGAGGATGGCAGAAGGTACTTAAGCCAGGGGAAGCAAATTCAAATGCCTATAGAGACTAGCCACATAAATAGTGAAGTGTTTCACCTAAAAGAATGTGGGTCCAGTGTTGCCAAACCTTAGTTTTCCAAAACATCGGAAATTCACATTTTTACTTAAACTCTGAAATGCTGGCAACTAATTACATTTTAAAAACATGAGAAACAGCATTAGGCAAACAAAATATACCAGTCATCAGCCTGTGATCTCTGCTTTAAGTTCCAGAGAAACATGGACTAAACGAACAGCATGTGAAAGTCTGGAAGGACAGAAAATCTCCTGTATAACATAATCTTGCTACAAATCCCTCCTTTTAACACCTCACAGCCTGATCTGAGGGTTTCTATAACCTGGCCAAGGAATGGCAGAGCAAGCCATTCCATGCCGTACTGGGAGTAAGACTTTCGAAAGACTGTCTGCATGGGTAGGAGAGAGCAAACAGGTCATCAAAGCAGTGCTTCTTTCAGGCAAAAATGGGGAGAAAGACACACTAGGTAATGAGAAAACATCCATTCAAGCTAGACAGTGTTAAATGTGACATATTACCTGTGTACTTGTTCACTGTCTCTTTCAGACACAGTCCTAGGACAGGACTTAGTCTTTCTTATCCACTCTTGTCCCTGCTCCTCACCGCCTGGCAGGCATATATAGTATCTGAACATAGCATGCACTCAAGAAATATTCCTAAAATGAAAGAATGAATCTCAGCGTTTTTCAACAAGAAAACTAAGATCCAAAGACAATATGCTGTTTGTTCAATATCATTTGGCTAGTTGGGAAAGGACCTCAAACTTCTGTGTTCTTTCTGCTAATTTTATCATCTGAAATTAAATGAAAACCCAAGTATTTAAGCCCTTCTTTGTTGTGCTATTGGATAAACAGCCCTCTAACATCCAAGAATTCCTCTCTTCACGTTTTGCTATTCTGAGTTTAATGGCAGTAAGGTTTTCCAACCCAGCTTCCAACAAAACTCTAGGAATGCATTTTCCATGTAGTACCATGATATTTTTAAAAAATCTATTCAACACAGTATGGAAAGACTTCCACAGTATGGAAATTAGATTATTTTTACTTTGTGCTGAAGACAACCCTGTAGTCCTATGGATTTTCCTCCAAATGCCATATTGCCATATATCAACAACCACTGATAGAGGCAAAAACAACCACAACAAAAACAAAACAAACAACAGCAACAAACCCCCCTGAACCTGGTATAGTTGAAAGTGGTAACTATACATGCTGCTGATGCATAAATTGCTATAATCCTTTTGGGGGGAAAAACAGCATAAAATGAATTATAAAAGTGTTCATTCCCTATAATACAGCGATCTCACTCATGGGTATTTACCCTAAACAAGTTATTCAATAGAAGAAAAAACCACATACACACAAATGTTCATTGCATCACTGATAGCAAAGGACACAATAAGAATAACAACAACAACAAAAAACAAACTACAGGAGAAAATGGCTTGGTAAATTATAGTACTTGCTGAAAATAAATAAGTCTTAAGCTGTTAATAATAATAATCATGAAGACCAGGTAGTGATTCAGAAAAATGTCATGATATTAAATGAAAAGCGGAATACAAAAGGATTTGTGTGCTATGATCATCAGCTTTGTAGGTAGCTCTTTCTCCATGTAGACAAGAGCTGAAAGGTAATATATTCAGACATAAAAACAGCATTGTAAGGTATTATGATTCAAGATATTTATAGTTATATTTTTAACATTTTCTTTAATGTTTCATTGGCTTTTCTATTACATGCAATTTTTAAAATCCTTTCTGAAATAAATTCGGATTTCTCAGTTTTCTAGCATTCTCACTTAAAAAGAACAGAAACCTTGGCTCTTCCCATCTTAAATTAACAATCCTCTACTTGAAAAAGGAAAGCAACATACTATGTCCAAATGTCCAAACAATGGAGTGCAAGCAAACAAGCCTCGATTTTTTGTTGCTGTCTGAAGGACTGCTGAGGAACTCAGGAACCCAGAGGGGAAAGGAAGAAAGAGGGATCACAAGGCCATCTTCAGGGTGGGGGTGTGTTCATAAGGTCCCCTGGAGAAAGGTCTGGGGTACCAAAAAGGTCAGCACATTTACCTGTCTCGCCAGGTTGCTGCCTGGCATCATCTCCCTTCTGCTCATTTCACAGGTATTTTCTGAGGCCCTGACTCTCTGGGGGAGCCCAAATGCCTGAGATGTCACAAGGCCACGCTCTACTTCAGAAGAGATGTCACAGAGAAGCAGGCCTCTCAGAGGTCAAGTCTCAGGGTCATGTCCCGTGTGCCTGAGTGGAGAAGGACAGGTCACCAAATGCCTAATGTCTGGATGCTACTCAGCTTTGCAAATACAGAACTCAAACTTCATTTGCCCTCTCAGAGCTAGTCAACCTAGGGAAACTGACCTGCACTGACGAAACGCACATGAGCCTTATGTTAAAGCTATAGGATTGCCTTGGGAATGAAAGGGAGCCTGCTAGAAACCAGAGCAAGACAATCGCCCAGGGCATGTCCTCTACCCTGGAGATCAAATCACCAATGAGAAGAATGTTAGGTGAACACAGAAGCCAACAGAGTGCTGGTCCACTCAGGGATAATTTCCATTCTGATAGATGGCCTGAAGGATAGGATGTAGCTCCTCTATACCCATGGAACCTGGCAAAACTACCCAGAAGTAGTGCCCATGACCCAGAACCCTACCTCTTCCCCCTGGACAGTCTTGGTCCTTCCTCTAGTCTTCCTTACAGGACAATTGATGGTTACCTTTCATTCCCAGAGCTCTGCCCAGCTTACCTCCATTCACAGACCATGTTCCCAAGGGTATCGCAGTTCGTCTCTTGTGCACTTACTGGCCAGATCTGATCCAAATAGGGGGTGATCTCTTCTTAGGCCTCGCCTCCCACTCTCAAGGCCCCTCTTTCTGCTGGTCACAGGCAGTATGTAATCAAGGACTGAAGGACTGATGAAGACCATAATGCTGTGAGGTCAGAGAGGGAGTGGTCACTGAGGTAAAAGCAGATCTGGAAAGAGAAAACTAAAGACTAGGTAGGCCCAGGCTCTGTGTCTTGGCAGCTCTGTAGCTTCTGGCAAGTCACTCAACCTTCTGTGCCTCAATTCTCTCATTCTTATTCATAAAATGGGGCTGGTAGTGTTGACCTCTCAGGCAGATGCATTCTGTAAACTGCAAGGTATATTTGGCTATTATCACTGTGGAAGAAGCAGAATATAAGGTGGGCCTTGAAGGTTAAGGAAGATTCAGGATATCTGATCAGGAAGAAGATGAGTACTACAGGCATGAGAAATGGCACCAGCCCAGGCAAAAAGGCAGAAGGGATGTATCAAGTCTGGCCGCAGGAAAAAGCTCGTGTAAGAGGAGAAGCTGAGGTTGGTTTGGAAAAGCAAGTGGGCTGTATTCTGTTGTAATAGGGAGCTATCCAACTTTTTGATTAAGTAAGTGAAAGGATGAAAGCCATGTTTTGGGAAGATTAACCTGGCAGAGATGTGAAGGATGAAGGGATTGGAGGAGGGTTAGAATCCAGCCAGGGAGGCCACAGGAAGCTGCCGAACTCAAGAGACATGATCAGGGTCTTAATAAAGGCAGTGGCATGGGGGCTTAACAGGAGGAAGCCGATTTGAGATATAGAAGAAAAGGATACGGTGACAGTGTATTAGGGGAAATGAAGGCTTGGGAACAATCTTCAGGTCTCCGTGACATCACTACCTAGGTGGACAAGGGTGCCACTCACCAAGATATAGTATAAAGGAGAAGGTACCAGTGAGCAAGGAAGATTGAGGTCTTTGAATATGTTTACCAAGTTTGTCTGTAGAATGTTCAAGGAATAACAATCAGAGATTAAGTAAATACATGAGTGTGGAGCCCAGCAATGTGAAGCCACCCAAAATAAGCTCATCCAAGAAGATTGTGTACTGTGAAAAGTTAAGAGAGGCAAGGACCAGAGGCTGAAAAATAAATGGCGAATAAAGTTAGAAGAACCTGTAAACACTGAGAAATGGCCAGAGATAGGAAGAAGGGAAGAATTTCTGAAAGGAGTGAAAGAGGTGAAGTACAACAGAGAGAACAAGTGATAAAAGGAATGGGAAGAGTCCATTCAATTTGGTATTTGTTTAATTGATGATTTAAGGCAGAGTGGTGTGCCTGAGGGCTAGATTGCTGTGGATTAAACAATGAATGGGAAATAAGGAAACGGACAGAATTCACAGACTACTCTTTTGGGGAGCTTGGCTGTAAAGGAAAGAGCAGGGGTGGTAGGTAAAGAGCACTCAGGGAGAATTTAGGATATTTTCCCTAAAACATATGTTGCCTGACAGGAACCGGGCAGGGAAAATACACATGCAGAGTAATTGAAATGGGATTTTTGGACGCCAGTTGAGACTTGACAAATGGCTCTTCCACCGAGTGAGGTGAGAGTAAGTACATTCAGTCACTTAATAATTTGTTGAACATGAACTGAGAGTGCGTAGATAGAAGAAAATAATCCTGAACTATTACGGAATTTGGTGGAGTAGGGAAGACAAATGTGGTTGACAATTACATAAGAGCTATGTACGAGACTGCGTGGGGGCACAAGTGGGAGAATTAAGCAATAATGACCAAATGGGTCAGAGAAGTTTATTGGGTCGAAGTTGAGCAGGGGTTCCCTGGTCCAGGAAAGAGGGTAACGACCACGTCGAAAATTAAAATTTGGTGGTTAAAAAAAAGTATTTAGAGTCTGGATTAAAAGGGCCATAAAGCAACCAGGTATACAGGTCCCTGAAGTATGAAGTATTGTTCAAACTGGGGATGCCCAGGATAACACAAAGGCAAAGGTGGAATTAAGACCGAGCGCCACCTTGGAATGTGGGTGAGCAGTTGCCGGTGGGTGGCAGACACCTAGGGAAGGACTCCAAAGGGAGCAGAGCGAGATACCCGGTGGGCACACTGAGGGTCAAACAGTGCCTCGCGAATCCTCACTGCGGCCAGAGAACAAGCAAGCAACTGCTACCGCCAAAGCCGAGCAGACCACAAAGAACACGAGGCGCGAGGGACGGCTCAGTATTGGGACGTTTGGCGAGGAGCTGAGATACGGTGGCCCGTGCGGGTTCCAGGACCAAAGCGCCGCGGTGGCGTGCACCACACAGCGTCCCAAACCGCCAGTTCAGCGACAGCTCTCAGCCTCAGAGCCTGAGAGAACAAGGTCTGCGCGCGCAAGGAATTCCGGCCTCCACCGGCACCCAGACTCCGCTGAGAGAGTACAACGAGCTCAAAGAGGCGAGGAGCCAGTCTTGCAATCACGCGAGACCTGCGAAACCCGAGAAACCCGCGAGACTCAAGAGACCCCGCCCTAGGCCCGGCCTCCCTGCCGGAAGTGAATCTCATTGGCTCCGCCCCCGTTATTGGTACCTCGCGATATTTCGCTAAGGCCTCCCTTTTCCGTCTGGGCTGCCGACATGGTAGGTGGTTTTTTTCGTGCCTCCGCTTAGTTGCGGGTGCAGGCCCCGAGCTCTACTCGCGTTGCACCCAACCACCTATCCCCGATCTTGGCCAGGTTCCAGGCCGCCCATGGCGGGCCTCAGGGCAGGTGGCCGGCATCGGCCCTGGAGTCGGGCCGCGTGTTCTTCCCAGGGTTCGGATCTCTTGAAACACGCGGACCTGCGCGCTCGGGCGCCGCCCAGATGAGGCAGCATGGCCCTGGCCCAGTCCGTAACATCACCTTTGCTGAATGTGACCCAGCGCAGATCCTTGAGCCCCAAAGCGTACAGACCCTTCGCAGACGATCAAGTTCGCCCTCTGCCCCACCTCCCTTTGGCCTTATCACCAAGCACCTTTTTCCATACAGCCTTCCAGACTGAGGAAGACCCGGAAACTTCGGGGCCACGTGAGCCACGGCCACGGCCGCATCGGTAAGTGCCGGCATCGCATGCTGGTCGCCTTTGAGTTCTCCCCGCCGGGTGCTTATCTAGCCGGGAAATGGGTAGGGTAGAACTGGGTTTGCTTTGTGCGGTCAGTCAGGTTGAATTTGGCTGTTAGCGGTTGGTTGGTTTTTTTTTTTTCTCTCAGAATTTTCTACAGTACTCTTAAGAGAATTTAACATCACTTGGGGGGATGAAATTTGGTGCAGGGTATTAATTTGTCGAAGGCATGGAGTATTGTGGATAGTGCTGTGATGTGGAACATTACAAAGAGATATTTCACCCGGAAACTTGAGGGAATAACCATGCTTAAAGAGGTATTGTAGACTCGAAACAAGACAGGTAAATACGTGGAAGTGTGGGGAAAGAAGAATTGAGGGGCTGGAGAAGGCTATAGCCATGTAGCTTTGTATTCTTGCAGGCAAGCACCGGAAGCACCCAGGAGGCCGGGGTAATGCTGGTGGCATGCATCACCACAGGATCAACTTCGACAAATAGTGAGTGTTATTTGGCCTTTACTTTTACTGGCACTGACAGTTGGGAGTTAGGGGCAGAGGGGATGGCTTAGGACACCTTCAGTGGGAAGAAAGCCTCTTACATGGAAAACCTTGTGTGTTGCTGGGGTTTACCAAGTTAATATTTGATGCAAACGGAGAACTTTTCAGCGAGGCTAGAGTCACGCTTGGGTATCAGCTTATTGCCTTAGTGTGCTAGAGTCCTCGAAGAGTAATTGCTGACCTTATTCACTGGCTGTGATCCTCATGGCATAGTCAGTCACCGGGTTAGTGACATCAGATTAACTATGCACCTGCTGGACTGGGTTATGCCCCCAAATTTGCTTAGAAAATTTCTATGACAAGAATGTTTAGTTTCCAATACTGTCAAGTCATCTGGAAGACCTCTTCGTCTTGGCATTGCCTCTGACTTTTTCAGTGACTTCTCCTGGTACCATGAAATAAGGGTAGTTTCCTGCTCCTAAACATCCTCGGTGGCTTTTTTTTTTTTTTTTAAGATTTGTTTTAGTTCAACAATGGATGGGATACCTGCTGTGTCACTATTGTGCATCAGTGAAAAATTTACACTAAAACTGGGAGAGATGAACTATGATGATACACATCACTTCTTAATTGGAGCCAGGTTATGAAAGTGATTGCCCTTCTCTTCCTAGTCACCCAGGTTACTTTGGAAAAGTTGGTATGAGACATTACCACTTAAAGAGGAACCAGAGCTTCTGCCCAACTGTCAACCTTGATAAACTGTGGACCTTAGTCAGTGAGCAGACACGGGTAAATGCCGCCAAAAACAAGACTGGAGCTGCTCCTATCATTGATGTGGTGCGATCGGTGAGTGAAGGAATAGTTGTTGACTTTATATGGTCCTGCCTCTCAAAATTCTGGATAATCTAATCTATTTGGTCTCCTACCTGGAATCTCTACCCAGTTACCTACTAGACTAGTTCATCTTTTGATAGAATTTCCACAGGTAACTCACCAAAATTGAACTATTTCAGTTGTGATTCACGGAAAACATTTAAAGAATAATAATCTTTCCAGTCCCTCATTCATTCAGTTACTTTGTTATTTCTTGAATGTTTTCCAATCAGTAATCTCATCCCCACTGTTACTGCCCTGATTTATATAGGTTTGCATTTCTGGCCTAAGCTTTTTGGCAGTATTTTCGCTCAGCTGGCTCTGATCCCTTTTAAGAAAACCCAGCTTATGTGAGGCATAGCTCCTGGCCTTTTATGTCCCTTACAGAATAAAATCCTAAGATGTTTTATTGTTAATTGATGGATCTGCGTTATCTGAAGAGATTTCCACACACCCCAAAACAGTGATGACAAATCATTTTTGTATGTCTTTTGGAGTTCTGGTGGTTGTGTCAGTTTTACCTCCCATGGGTATAGAGGTAGTTTAAACCCTGAAGGGGCTTTTGGTTAAGTTTTAAATCCCTTTTCCCAGCCTACTTAACACTCCTTGAGCAATTTTGATGGTCAGGACTTCTTGGGACATTGCTGGGAATGTGGTCTTTCTTTTTGCTTATCACCTGGTAATTGAATGGGGGGGTGCTTTGCTTGAGGCTAGAGTCACATCCTGACACATCTCTTGTCCTGGTGTGCTAGAGTCCTCAGAGAGAATCTGCTGGTCTTGATTCACTGGCGAGGGCAGTCAGTGCCCCCGGTAGTGCCCAGATCAGAAACATGCCCTCCCAGCTCCTAGATGGCGTAGATTGGCAGACATCTTTCTTCATACCAGGGAGTTGATATTTGCTGTGGTGTGTATTAAAACTTTTTTTTTTTCTATTCCTCTAGGGCTACTACAAAGTTCTGGGAAAGGGGAAACTCCCAAAACAGCCTGTCATCGTAAAGGCCAAGTTCTTCAGTAGAAGAGCAGAGGAGAAGATTAAGGGTGTCGGGGGTGCCTGTGTTCTAGTAGCTTGAAGCCACATGGGGGGAGGTTCATTAAATGCTAATAAGTGCTTTTCTTTTCTGGTCTGGGTGTAAATTCTTCAGCACCCCTACCTCCATACTTGCATATCAGAAACCCACCTAACAGATTCCAGGAGTAAGGGTATGGGGGGTCAACTCTCCTCAGAAAGCGTGGAAGGGATAGCACAGCACTCAGAGGACTTGGCCCAATACCTAACTTGGACATTTTCATTTATAAGGTGAGAATGATAACATATGTATGTATCTTAAGAGTTGAAAGGCCAGTTTGCATTGTATTTCTGAATTTACAGTGAGTGGGAGAATATACCCTTTAACTGTAATGCATGGCTCAGAAGGGAAGACTTGGGATTTGTTATGTTTTAAGTAAGTTCTCCACCCAACGTGGGGCTTGAATTCAATGCCCTGAGATTAAGAGTTACTCGCTCTACCAACTGAGCTGGTCAGGCACCCAAAAGGGAAGACTCAATTTTGATGAGGCACATTCTAAAGAGTGGACAGAGTGATAGGATTGAAGTGATTGTGAAGGACGTAATTCCTGAGTCAGTTTTTCAACCTTGACTCCCTCATCGTTTGCCGTATCATGCCAGAATCTTGAGATGTGTCCCAGCAGTCTGAATGTTAAACACACCAGGGCTTTTACACATGAAAACGGTTTGGAATCTTAAAAAGCACTTGTCAGGATTTCCATATCCCTGTGCATTAATGTTCAGAGAACTTATATCATGAAATGCTAAAGATTGTAGTCTGAAATGTATTTAGCATAGAATTTGAAAAAGCCAGAAGCTGGGAGTCAGGTTTTCTGGGGTTTGTATCTCCTACAAAAACATAATAATGACCAATGCTGTGTGCTGTTAGGACCTGCAGATCTCAGAGTAAATTATAATTTACTACAGTTTTTCTAGTTCTTTCCAAAACTTAAAATTTTCTTTGGCTTCAAATGAAGTTGCTATCTAGAACCCTAGCCAGAGAAATAGGATGACACTTAAAAGTAAAACTAGGTTTCATTTGGCAGAGTGGTTTTCTTAGTCCTCTGGGGTGATACATTGGCTGGGAACCATGACTTTCTATGGGACAAGTATGTGACAACCTTAAGAGGATTTTGCAGACCCTCAAGTAAAAGGAAAATGGACAGCAAACTTAGCTGATCTGGTTAAGAAGGGCTGCGAAGACTTTACTCAGTTGGACAAACAACTGGATAATTCAGATTTGATCTTTGATGATGGGCCTGATAGAAAAATGTAAAACTGGTTGTCCCTTAACTGTCTTGGAGGAGGGCATACAATATGGAGCTGAGGTCATGCATCTGAAATGGGTTGTAGTTGATAAGAGAATTTAAAGTCTTGATTATAATTACACACTGAAGATACAAAAATGTCGACTTTTTAAGATTCAGGTGGGGTTTGAGCTTTTGACCCAAATTCTAACAGCTGTGTGTGGCATCTTTAAATTTTAAGGATTGTGTGGATTAAGTAAAATGGAAGTATTTCCTGAACCTTTTTGACTTACTGGGAACGATTATGGGACCAAATTAATCCCATTGGTCTATTAAGGCAAAATGATCCAAGCAGAGGGAAGAGCAAACATGCTAACCAATTTGGAAAAGTTAAGCAAAGTTAGTGAGAATGTAGTTGGGGATTGGGCTGCAGTGGGAGGTGGGACAAAGAAAATGGGAATGAGAGAGCAACAGGATTCAGAAAACCCAATGGACAGGCCTTGGCAAGTGGATGAATTGGGGTGGGGCTGATAGCTATATGGTTAGGCCCAGACAGGTGGGATTTGGTGGCCCATATGTGAAAAATACTCCCTTAGAAGCCAGTTTCTTACCCAGAAATTACTTAGCACCAGGTAGCATTATTCATAAAGGGGATGGGGTTAAGTGGGATAATACTCATTCCAATCCTGTGTAGGTGGCCATGCTGAATGTGAAAGTCCTTCAGCCATTTTAAATAGAAAATAGTCCCGATACCATGCCATCCCACCTGGCCTGGGAAGGACAGCTGAAGCTGCCTCTCCAGCTTGCTCACTCAGGTATCTACAACTAATAGCTGTCAGATGCTTTGATTCAGGTGTTAATATTGCCAAGAAAGCCAAGAGACAGCCTTACTTTCATGTTTCAAATGAAAGGCACAGACCTATACTGACTACTTGGCTTGTTTCATGGGACGAAGCGCAAACCTTAGATTTTGACTTTACATTTGCATGAAAGGGGCCCCTGCTGAGATAGTCTACGCTGAAGAAACAAAATGAAGCTGCTAAGCTTTGATTAGTCCGCTGCAGGCACAGAGGCCCACACTGCCACTGGTCTCTTTAGTGGCTGATACGTGCACAGGGTTAATGGAAGTCTTCCCAATATACGAAGACCAGAGCTTATTTAGATGCCCCTGTTAAGTCCGTGGTCTTCAACCATTTGCTTATCTTCCTCTTCAAACTGGTAAAATAACATCACTTAGTACATCAGGCTGACCTGCTTATTTTCTATAAGCTTGAATTGCTAAGGATGGAATTTCTAGCCTAATGTACATGTGCTTTAGATACATTTTCAGGCAAACCTCGGAGCTGAAGCTGTAAGATAAGTTGTCGCTATCGGACCCGACCCCATTATCAAAATCCGCTAAATCGAATTTAAGGTTTCAATTCAAATATGCGTATTCTTACTTGATGGCTAGGCCAAACGCTGTCAGCCTCTGGACTGAAAACAAGCCTAAGGGCGCATCACCGGCGGAGGCGGACGACAACGTCCGCAGTTGCCCTTGTGGTTTTACACTGTCCTCTGCGACACAACACCCCCACGGATCAGCTCTTCTCGCCTCAGCCCTGAGAACCACTTCCGGAAGGAATAGGTTCTGGTTCCGGGGTCACATTAACCTTGCCCACTCCCACGACCGGAAGCACACTCGGCGCTGGTTCCCTCTGTGGGCGCAGCCAGTTCCGGAAGGGGCGGGGCCGAGCTCGTCGCGCGGCAGCGAGACTTTCCCAGGCGTGGCGGGAGGTTTAACTCGACCGGCTCCCGGTGGGCGTGGGCCCTTTCAGAGCTGGGGGCCGGGCCAATCTTGCAGCGCTTACGGAAACAGTTTTTATACACACGTCAAAGACGGGAATTTCCAAACTTATCAGAATTAGCTTATTAATTAGTTGTCATAAAGAGGAGCGCCAGCAACGACGTTCAAGGTACCTTGGACCTCCTTATACGTACATGGAAATAGCAATGTTCTGGGAGGCATTTCTTCATGAGCTGTGGGAGGTGGGGGAGATGTTTTGAAAGTTTATTGCTTAACCAAATGCGTATATATATTAAAAGGCACTATAAATGGACAGAAAATAATTTCCAAGTTACCAGCAACTTGCCAGTACCGAAAAGTAGTATTTTCTCTTGCTCTAGTTTTCAAGGCTTTTTAAGTGACACTCACCCACACCTCCACAGGCAAACAAGATGTTTTGGAATGCATACCACCACTTTGGCTCTAGAAACTAATTTCGTGTGTCACCCTTAGTAAGAATATAAGTTCAAGTGTATGTTTCATTCTGGCTCTATTTTATAGCCCAATTTTTGTTTTACTTTTATTCCCACTTTTTTTTTTCTAATACTACTTATGTATCTTTATAAATAGGTCACTTGGGTACAAGTTACAAGTCTCTGTGTAAAATAAAGGATATTATTTTTAGCAAAAATTTGAACTGAGATCCTTTTGTAGTTCATAAGCGTGATGATTGGGTGTTCACGCGACTGTGTGACATGTGCCTCCTTCAAACCTTGTTAGACACCGGCACATTACCCATCTGACGTGAAAAAAAAAAATTTGAACTGAGCTGTGATTATAATTAGAATGCTTTTGGGGGAACCCTAATTCCAATATGAGCTGGAGTTGGAATATGGCTTTCCAAGGGTACTCCTTCAAAATATTGCCTTTAAGGAGCCTAGACTCCTCATTTTGACACTACAGTTTACCAGAGCACGTGTATTTAGATTAAAAAAAAAAAAAGCATTTAGGAAGATGTATTGGGCAGCCTGCCCAGCTCAACAAGTTACCAAACTGATTAAGGAGAAAACCCAGGGCCTTTCTTGACTCCGGAATAGAAGACGGCTGACACTCCCTAGGCAATGGGGCTTATGGTAGAGGAGACAGCATTGTGTTGTCCCTGAGTAAGTGCCCTAGGGTTGTCAAAAAGGCTGTTTAAAGACACTTGTTCTCATTGGTGGCAAAACCATCCTCTGGGGAGCAGTTTGGAAATGAATGGGGCAGCTTTTGTTTGTCACAATCATGGAGGGGAAGCAACCAAGGTTGCTAGACATCCTGCAATGTATGGGTGGATTCTAAACAACAAAAAAATCTAGATCTACCTCCATGTTACACATAATACCCCCCCCCCCCCGTTTTCATATACTTCTCAGTTTTCCAGGATTCCAAAGGCTGTTTAAGTCAAGGGAAAGCTCATACTGTGTTTTGCTCAGAACATTGCCAAAGTTGTTCAGTTCTCTGGGTTGCCTGAGTGGCTCATTTGGTTCAGCAATTTTGACTCAAGTCATGATCTCAGGGTCTTGAGTTTGAGCCTGTGTTGGGCTCCATGCTGGGTATGGAGCCTGCTTAAGATTCTCTCTCCCTCTCCCTCTGCCCCTCCACACTCTCTTAAAAAAAAAAGATAATAAATCTTAATAATAAATAATAATAATAATAATATTATTTTTATTTTTCAACTCTCTTACCAATGGTAACACTTACTCTAGAATCTGAGTTGCTGATACAACACAGTTTTATCTGTGCTTGTGTAGCTCCTGTATTCACAGTAATTCTATGTACAGGTGTAAACATCTGACCTCATTATATCTTCTAATACAGCTGTACCCAAGTATTTACATATTTAAATACATGTTACAACAAAATACTTCCTTTTATTTCTCCCTATTTATATGAAAGTTAAGGTGTGTTTAGGTAGGTTACATTATATACCAATTTCATTTCAGGATAGTAAAGGGGGGATTAGAATATATGCTATAGAAAAGGAGAGTGTTAGATCCAATAGGGTTAAGAACTATCAGTTTAGGGGTCAAGAAATCATGTAAAACAGGGCGCCTGGGTGGCTCAGGGGGTTAAAGCCTCTGCCTTTGGCTCAGGTCGTGATCTCAGAGTCCTGGGATCGAGCCCCGCATCGGGCTCTCTGCTCAGCGGGGAGCCTGCTTCCCCTCTCTCTCTGCCTGCCTCTCTGCCTACCTGTGATCTCTTTCTGTCATATAAATAAATAAAATCTTAAAAAAAATAAAAAAAAGAATCATGTAAAACAGACCTTGGAAGAAGTCCTGACCACTTTTTGTCAACCCCATACCAGGCCCCCTGGACATACCCTCTTCTATATTCCCTCAAAGTCTTCTGTGACTAGCCCATAGTACTCACTGGATGGACCCTTGCAGTCCAGTTAGAGCCATTATGGGCCAGTATTGATTTTCTGAATTAGGGTGAAACTGTGGCCATTATAGGAGGAAGGGATCCTTAGGGTTAATCTTAGGTATCTTAAGATTTTAAAGATACATAAAAGTTTCAAATTTTATTTTAAAAAAGGAATTTACACCTATATCTCTTGTGATCTGATCACATATCTGTGAGGATTCTTTGGAATCACATTAAAAAAGAGAGGGGAGTGAGAGAAGCAAAGGAGAAAGAAATAGCACCTTTTGGAAACTGTATTATTATTATTTTACTGTTAAGGAATCTACTTCTGTGACTGTCATGAAGCCCAGGCTGGGTTAGCAGTAATGAGTCCTGGAGGTAACTATACCCGACTCTGGACTTTCTATTGATGAGCACTATCTTCTCTACTTCAGCTCATGAGGCCTCAATCTCTGCCTCCCTATTCCTGGAAGATGCCAAAGCCAACTATGTAGGAGGCTTTTTCAGAGGAGAGGAGAACTTTGTCTTCCTTTGTCTTCTTAGAAGACAAACACTCCACTTTAGGAGGCAGATAGCAACCCCAAACCCAACCCCAGACAGGTTGGGACCTGCATGGAAGGAGGGAAGGGAATTCAGGATAGGGCTGTCTCCTGTTTAAGGAGGCCAGGATGGAAGAACAGGAAAGATCTACTTCTTGGTTCAAATCCTGCCCGTGCCAAACTAAATTCCAGCAGAGAGAGTTCCAGCTTACGGCCTCATCTCTCATCGTGGAAATTTTCACGGTCTCTGCTCTGCAAAGGCCTTGGGTGGGTGGAAAGCCTAAGCCACCCATATTCCCTGCCCTGATTTTCTTGCTTTTCCATGGAATATTGCAGAAGTTTCTGCATGCAAGCCTAGGGTTCCAACAGGAGAAAAATAGTCACAGAATGACAGAAGAGCTATAGGCAATGAACCAGAGTTGGTTGATCAAGCCTGGGTTGGCTTTTACTGAGCTTCAACCACCAATGTCAGGATACCCACAGATATCTTAAGGCCTTCATACTAAATAGGAAAATGTTAAGATTCACCTAACAGTGGAGCTGAAAGTACTGAGCATTCTTTCCATCACTGGGAACACTTACAGAGAGTCTGAACAGTTGCTTATCGGGGTGGCAAGCGGAACGAGAACAATGACAAGGTATCTTCTAAAACCAGTCCTAACGGTTCAGGCCAGAGAACTTGATTTCAGGGGAGGTAAATGACTCACACTGAAGCTAAACTCAAGGAAATACTCAATTCCCTACATCATGGCGTTTCATTCCTGACTGACCTATCTCAGCCCATCCCCCAGGAGAGAGAACTCTAGAAAATGAAGCCAAGGAACACGTAGGGCTCTGGGCCCAAACAACTGTACACTGTTTATTGAGAACACCCGTAGATGGTGGGAAGGAGGGATGCCCTGTACCGCATCATGGCCACCACAGACTGGGAGCTGGGCCTGGAGAGCACTGGCACAGCCGGGGATGGGGGGTGGGCTTCCCGAGACTCACTGACCATCACAAAGGTGGGAGGAACCAGAGAAGGCCAGGCCCGAGAGCCTGGTACCACGCTGCAAATGGGGATTGATTGGCCTTTGCCTTTCAAAAACGGAGGGTTAGGGGAGGGGGACTACTAGAAAAAAATAGAAACTCTAAGATTAAAAAAAAAAATAGTCCTCCTGTACATAACAAGACAGCATCTGCTCTCCAGGGCCCAAGACTGGCAGCAGGGGCCTCAGGCAGGCAGGCCTGGAGCCTCGAGGGGAAGATCAGTGGTTCGGCTGAGACAGTCAGCTGCACATAATTGGCCAGTCGCCAGCACCCAGCCCCTTGGGAATATACAAATATTTACCAGGTTCTCTTTGCTTGTTACAAAAAGAGATAAGAAAGCTTACAGCAGATTATTTACAAACAGTATCCTGGGATATCGTGAAGGCAGAGGTGGGCTGGCTTGGAGAGTGGGGTCTGTGGGGGCAGACAGCTACAGCAGCCCAGAGGGTTCCAAGCCGGCCCCCTCCCCAGGCACCAGGCTTGGCAAGGCACTGGACTCCGTTACTGGGAACGGGGCTTAATTCTTCTTGTGGAGGAACTTCATTTTGTTGCCTGTGGGTCAGGGAAGGCAAGAGTGAGAAGGTTTCAGTATCAAATATTGTAACAGCCCTAACCCTCTCAGTGGGAGACACGGTTAGAAAGACTGGATTTCAGCTGTGACGGATCCGATCCGGGGCAGTGAAAATATCTTAGAGCTCTAATTAGGGCACCGGTATCAATCACTCTGTGGCTGTGGGCAAGCTATTTAACTTCTTTGGCCCCAATTTCCCTTTAAACTGAGACATACTATGATTCCATGATTTAGCTGGCTGAACTCTTCAAAGGCAGTGGAGGTTTTCAGAGAAGGGCACTCTGGCACCAAGACTTTTGCAGATGCCTTTAGGCCTAGAGAAAAGCTCACTACAGCCAGCATCCTCATATACACTCAGAAAGGAGCATGCGGAAAAAGACCTGATTTATGTAAGGATCTGTGGTTTCTCCTGGTTCTGCAATTTGGTAAATACCGGACTAAATGCTCAGGGAGGACTGGGCTGAGAGCCTCTTCACCAGGGGATCTCTTACTGTTCTGTCTACAGCCCCAATATAAATACCCACTGGCACTGGTTTAGAGTAGTCTGGGTACAGATCCCCCAGCCCCAGCTTCTTGCTGAACACCTATCTCATCAGTGACCATGCTACTTACCCAAACCTCGGAGAAACTTATTCATCCCACTCTGCTCAGTGTCGGGGAGTTCCTCTAAATACTGCTCCACTCGCTGCTCAAAGAGGCCTGAGGAAGAGGAGGAGCAGGGAATAGAACCATCATTGCAGGAAGGGAAGGGGAGGCCTATTGGAGGGGACCATGGGCACAGAGAAACCAAGGATCTGTAATTAGAATTTATGGGAGCATCTTACTAGAATTCAGACTGTCTCATCATCAAAACTGTAATTAGTAACATCTTACTGCACCCTCTGCTGAAGCAAGAGGCCCTCAGCACCTTGCCTCCCGGCGCATGTGCCTGAGCTACACTCTGTAAGGCAAAGATCCCACTCCTCGTTTCAGAGCTGGTGCCTTCTCTAGGTCCTCTTGGATCACTCTACCATGTTGTTCCAAAAGGTTTGTTAGACTAAATGGACAGTATTAGTGGACAGAAGACGTAACAACACTGAGGTTAGATAGAAAAATCTTGATGAGACTAAAAAAAAAAAAAAAAGTCCTAGAGTAAGCTGAGCTGATACTAGAGACAAGGTGACCTTCTATTCTGAACGGAGGCTGCCACCAACCTCAGCTAGCTCAATTTTCTTCAAGGGCTTCTCCAACCTGTGGTTCTTAGCAACCCCCAAATTGCTCAGTCTGGTCTTTTTCTCTGAATTGAGAAGGGCATCTGAGGAGGGGATGGGCAACCAATGGCAGGCTGCTCTTGGGTAGAGAGAAACCCTACCAGCCACATGGCTCTGGCCTGTGCACAGCCTTGTGAAGGCATTTACTGCGACAGGAAGAGAAGAAAGCTCTGTTGGCAGTTTCCATCAGAAGAAAGGGATGGTAGGAGGCCTCTTAGCCGGCAACATGGTGCCCAGTTATTCAGGCCTGCTAGTAGCAGACAACTTACAGAAGAGGGCCCATAGCCCCCAACCCCCAGCTCTCCTGGCCTTACCCTTTGCCCGACACTTTCTTAGCTCCCTGTCTTGGATGAAGCCAGCAAACATCTGAGACTCCATAAAAACCTCAAGAAAACGACGGATGCTCTTGGAGGCCACAGACTTGCGGAAGGCCTCTCGCTGAAAGGCCCTCTCTCCCTTCTCGCTCTGAGTCAGGAAGAGGGAGTAGTGCCCAACAGTCTCCACAAAGAACCGGATAAACACCTCCGACACCAGCCCATTGAGGGTATTACATTCTGGAAGAAAAAAGAAAAATCTTTGAGGTTTGGGCCAAGAACCGGTCATCTCCAACTTCCAACCCCAATCTCTAGCTGGTGTTGTCTCCCTCTCCCCAAGAGAATTTCTAGCCAGAACCACTTATCTAAGTTTGAAACTTTATCTCTTGTGCTCCTGGGCTTGTAACTAGCGCCTGAGCTGTGAGGTCAGAAACTGTGCTCTGCACATGGAAATTGGCAAATATTCACTATGCGAATGTGAGTGGAAATCAGAAGCCAGAGGATCGCTTTCCCCACACCCCTTACTCTTG
>CM052815.1:40727050-40751709 GCA_028533885.1 Nasua narica | reverse complement strand
CCACCCTTGTCTAGTCTGTGCCCAGAGGGCTCAACAAATAGGCTGTGAGGGTTGAGCAATGTGTGTGACAGTGTCGGGTGCCCCGGGTCCTGTAGCAAACAGGGACCTACCCCAGGGCGGGCCATTATTCTGTGCAGTCCTGCTCTTTCTTACCTGCCGGATGAATCGGTCGGATCCCAGATTCACCATCAGTGCCTAAGAGAAAGAGTCATCAGTGGCAGTGATGCAGGGAATGAGCCTCTGCAATGCCCTCAGAGTCAGACAACAGGAATAACTCCAGCAAGGAATGGAGCACCCAGGAAAAAGGATAGGAGCTGGGTAGAGAGGCCCAGAGGCCACAAGTGAGAAAATCCCAGTGGTCTTGGTCCCTTCCTTTCTCCCTCTGCCCCTCCCTCCCTCCTGGGAGTTTCTGTTCCTTCGGTCCCTTCCTTCCTCCATCCCTCACCCAGCTGGTCCCCCAGACAATGGCCCACCTCCTCCACGGGCAGCTCCTTCAGTTTGGGGAGGGAGCTGGAGAGCAGGCCAACGAGGAAGGGTGTGGGACAGCAGACGATGTCAATCATGGAGGCCGGAAGGACAGGAATGAAGGTGTGCTGCCAGGAGAAGGGGTAGAGCAAGGCCACCACGGCATGGGAGCAGCTGGAGAGGGTACTGGTAGACAGACAGAGACAAGCACCTGAGCCCAGGCCCAGCACCTTTGGGGAAGGGGAGTTAGAACATCCTTTTATAGGTTAAACCTCCCAGTGCAACAAAAGTGCTAGTGGAGTTCAAGTCAGGATCTGACCCTGCAGACTGGTGAAGGCACCACATTCCCACTGCTCGGGGCCTCAAGGACACTGGTACTGACCCTCTTTGGGACTCGAACTCGCAACAGCCAAAAGATATACAGCAAAGCTTAAACTAAGCAACGACTCCCATACATCCCCCCAAGGGCCGCCCTAATGCGCCCTAATGCACAGACAGGCCTAACTTGGTGGGGAAGTATCAGCTCAAGCCAGGGATGTGAAGGTGAGGGGAGCAAGAGTTGATCACAGATTCAGAGTGCGTGAAGAGCTGGAAGGCCTTCAGAGGTCGTCTTATCAGTTCTGCCTTTTATAGCTGGGCCCACAGATACGAAGGGTCAGTTTCCTAAGTGGCCAACCCAGGACACAACCAGTTGTACGGTCTCCCAGCCCAGTGTTATTTGACTACTCTGCTGTCTGTCCAACTCCTCCTCGCTGTAATCGCAAAAAGTGGTCTGACCGAGGACCCCTGACTGAGGTGACGAGTGCGGCACCATTCCTACCAAGCTGGAAAAAGGTGCCCACGCCCATCTTTCCTCTCAGGCTCCAAAAAGTAGCCCTACTGTCTCGGTGGGGTCACCCCTCTCTCCGCCTAGGGGGGCTCCCGGCGTCTAGACCCAGCAGCACTCTGGGACCAGCTATCTGAGCAGAATGACTAATGCAAGGGGGGAGGAAGACCTCCAGGGTGCTAGCTGGAGGGGGCAGAAGTGAGTATACACTCCCTATGTGTGTTGAGGGCTGGTGTGGGGCACTAGAAAACATAGGAGACACTCCTGAATTGAACAACCCATCTGCTGGGAAGAGAATCATAGGCCCTTCCCTTGGGACCATATTGTAGATGGGGAGGCAGAGGCCCACAGTCAAGTTCAATTTTAAACTTGACTTTCCACTCTGACCCTCTGCCTCTATTGGTCCCACCTATTAGCCACAATAGCCTCTACAGGGTCAGCTCCAACAGAAATTCTCCCTCTTTCCTGAATAACGCCCCCCCACTGCACTCAGAGAACATGGTTCCAACCCATGAGAGAAACAAACCCCCTATTCTTGAAGGACCTCTGGATGTTCACAACCATTTTGTCAGCCAGAGCTTTGCTTGGCTGTCCTACCACCCTACAGACACCTAAAATGTGCTGGGCCTTGAGGCAGAGACACAGGTGTCCTGGCCCTGACAGCCCTTCCCCTGGGAACAGCAGCTCCCCACACCTCAAGGAGAGCCATCTAGAAAGATCTAGAAAAGGGCTGTCTTAGGGTCCAGGGACACATTGATCTCCACCTTCCCCTCCAATGGGCCTGGCTCTTTGGAGACAGAAGGTTTCGTGCAGCCCTTGGAGCTGATCACTGCAGAACCTGTACATGTAACATGGTGCGTACCTCCCATACGCACAGACATCGAAACTAGACCTGGAGGCACAAAGGATTGTGGACAACCTAAAATGTGAGCAACAGGACACGAGCTGGCTGGACTCACTGAGCCCTGACTGAGTCCAGGGCTGGTGCCATTACTAGACTGCCTACCCTGCCGCTCTCTAGTCACAGGCAGACTCTGAGGAGGGTGGATATCTTTTCTTAGCGATACTGCCACCAAGAGTGGCAGAACTTGAATGCTGAGCCCGGCAAAGAACAGAGCCCTGGGGTACTTTCCTTCCAGAATGGTGCAGGAATGTGCTCAGAAGCAGGGGCGGCCAAAGGAGACAATAGCTGTATTCAGGGCCCTACTGGAGCTGGGCTATGGGTGGGGTGGCAAAGAGAAAGCCCTGAGTGAGGGAACGGAACCTTCGGGGAAAAAAGAACCTCAGGGTCCAGGCTTCGGTAGGGTCACCATGGTCCGGCCAGACTAGAGCCTCCCTTGATGACGGACGGTGAAAATGGGTGGCAGGGAGGCAGCAGACAGGGGCTCCATGGGGCTACTGTCCCTGGCTTTTTCCAGCTGCCAGGCTGGGCCCCTTCCTGAGGGACCGCAAAACACACACGACTGTGGGATACAGAAACACTGAGGCTGGGGTGGGAAGTGAGGGGCTATTTTCATTTCTAAAGCGGGCCTTCTCTGGAAAAGTCAGCAACCCTGGCATTTCCTCCTCTTCCTTCTCCTGGGCCAAGGATGGGCCTGGCATCCCAACCCAGTGCCCCGTGAGGGCATTCAGGAGTCCCTGTCTCCTGCTTCCCCCCCGTAGCCCCTCACACAGACAGAAAGGAAGACCCCAGGGAGCCTGGGCCTACTGATGACCAACCCAAAAGAGGATTTTTCTTTTCTACCCCTCCAATCAGCACCTGGCATATGGTATGGCACAGAGCAGGTAGGTTAATAAATGTCCAAATGACTGAATTAATTCCACCACTCTAAAGAAACCACTTCTTCCTGTGATGGATTCTTTAACCGAAAAAATACACAACATGTTGCCAACATCTCATCCTCTACTTGGCTGCCCACTCCCCACACACACTCTATGCTCTGGTTTAAGTATTTGTGCCCTCCAAAATTCCTATGTTGAAATCCTAAACCCCAAATATGAGGTGGGGCCTTTGGGAGGTGCTTAGGTCATGACGGCGGGGCCCTCGTGAATGGGATTCGTGTGCTCATAAAGCAGACCACAGAGCTCCCTTGCCCCTTCCACCACAGTGAGAAGGCTCTGGCTGTGAACCAGGAAGCAGGCCCTCACCAGAACGTACCCATGCTGGCACCCTGAGCTGGGACGTCCAGCCTTTGGAGCCGTGAGAAATACACTTCTGTTGCTTACAAGCCACCCGGTCTGGTGTTTTGTTATAGCGACCTGAAGAGACTGCAACACTCTCTTGTAAACCCTGACTGCCGAAAAGAACTCAACTCCTTCCACAACGCCGCACGTTCCATGTCCCTTCTACCGCCCCTCCCGTAGCCACAACCACATCTCGGCATCTGGAACTCCTCTGCCTCTAAAATCAGAAATGTCAACGTTTCGGACCAAGACCCAGGATCCACCCATCTCTTTTCTTATTCCTCCTAAACCAGCTCCCCTGCTTCATAGGCACCTCCTGTCCCTGGACATCTTTTCCCTCTCCTAGTCTGACTGGCCAACCTTCCTGCAACCACTCTCCTCCCTGGCACCCTCAATGCCTCCCTTGTCCTCCACAAATCCCCAGGTGCCTTCTCCAGGTGATGTCCTAACTGGCTCCTCCCTGGGGGCTCAGCGCTCCTCCAACCCCTAGTCAGCGCTCTTGCCCCTTCCTCATGTGGCTCTGCCTAAGAGCCCGTCGCTCTCCTCCAACTCCACAGCCCACAGATGCCTCCTCCTCCGCAAGAAGTGCCGCCACATGCCAGAAATCTCCTTACTCCACCTCTCTGCGTAGCCATGTATTTGCATCTGCACCCTCCTGGCTGGCAAAGAAGAAACGCCCCCACCTCTTCCCTCAGGCCAAGTCCTCCCTTGGGTTCTCCATCCTGCCACACCAATATCACAGTGGCTAGCACATAGTAGGGCTCATAAATACACATCAGATCAATCAGTGGACGTGCCCCGTGCTTCTTCACCTTGCCCTGCTGGGCCTTACCTGAGCTTATCTGCCACAAAAATGACCCGGCGCTCCAGCAGCAGGGAGGCAAAGATTCGGATGAGCTGGCGCACACTGAGGCAGGTGAAAAGGCACTCAAAGTCCACGTGTTCCAGCCGGGAATCCATGGGCCGCCGCAGCTCTAACACCTGCAGGAGAGTGAGGGGGAAAGCAGGTCAAGGCAGGCGAGGTGGGTGTCCCTCCCGGGTTCGACACAAAGTAAAGGGCAGTGCGTTTCTCTCCCTACCTGCCTTTCTTCAGGTTTCTAATCTACCCCCCTAGGCAGTAAGACCCCGTCTCCCTCGCCCCTCAGACCACAGCTCTGTTCCCACAGTACTCAGACACCTAGCCTGCGGCAAGAGGGCTACCTGGAACGTGGGGGAGGCTCCAGGGGGAAGCAGTTGCTGAGCCATCCGTCAGGCTCGCAGGAAAAGGAGAGGTGGCTGCTCTTACAGATAAGGAGAATGAGGAAACCACACAGCTCTATCTGTGTCTCCGCCCCCAGGTCCATCTCCCCAAGCAGAGGTCTTGGCGCCCATGCTGACCAGATCCCACAACCCATTGCTGCTCCCCCGGCCATAGGAAGAGCAGCATCTCTGTATCCCTTGACTGCCGTCTCTCGGAAGGCAATGCTAGTGTCCTTGTTGCCATGTCCTCTCCCTTTCCTGCTAGAGTTTCCTTCCAGAGGTCATGTTTGTACTACCCTTCTGGCCTCTATCTCCATCAGCCTGTCTAATCTCTGTGCCAGGGACAAGGAAAACACAAGGAAAGGGCTGGCTATTCCACCACCGTGCCAGGAAGCAGGACTTTATCGGGGCCAGACCTAGCTATCCGCCCTCCAGGGGATGCGAGGCCACTCCCAAGGTCAGTGCTATGGCACAAAAAGCCACTTCCCTGGGGGCAGTCCTGAGGGTGAAGGGTAGCAATTGACGCTAGCAGTGAGAGCAGGAGGAACTGCTGATGATAGGGCCAGGCCGAAGCAGCTGCCACAGGGGCCTGCCTCGTCTTCTCCTTGGTCTCTCAGCGCATGTGGGCAGCAAGGTTGCGCAGGCCTCCTGCTAAGCAGGGTAAGAAATGGCTCCCTCGTGGAGCCCATGGTGTCAGAGCTCTTTTCCAGGGGCTTTCAACTCCATCATCTCATTTATTCCTCAGGGTCCAAGCAAGGGAAGTTCAAACTCCTAGCTCAATTCATCCCTCTGGCTCCCAGAGAAGCAACAAAATGGGCACAAGGTGCCCCAGCGACCAGTGGACACTACCTTTCCCACCACTGGTGAATTCTTAGAAGGCCCAGTGATGAGCACAGTGCTGCGTGCACCCAAAATGCTCAGGGAATGAGGCCTGAAGGAAACCCACACCACGAGGACACCAGAGACCTCTGTATGAGCCCCCCGTCCTTGCCCCTAGAAGTCACAGTGATGCTCCCCCACACCCTTCGACCCCCAAGAGCCTGCATGCAGTCCAACAGGCCCGGCTCCACAGCTCCTACTGTGCTCCTGACACCCCTGGGGTCCTGGCTCCCTCCAGGCTGTGAGAATTTCCAAAAGCAGCAGCCTGTGGGGCCTGGGCCTCTTCTCATGCATCCCTGCCCTCAAGGATCACAGTCCAGTGGGGCCGACTGGGTCGAAGCAACCACAACTGTGACACCGGTGCCAGGACCGAGGAAGCCACGATTCCTACCTGCCCGGGGTGGGAGGGCGGGGGTCACAAGGGCAGACAGGAAGGGCTGCAGCCCCAGCTGAGGAGGGATGGAGTGTCGGGGCAGTGGCTCAGAGCACAAGATACTTCATTTGGGCTGTCCAAGGAGAGAAGGGAAGAGTCTTCGAGGCAAAAGGAAGCAGGGTTCAGCAGGGTTCAGTAATAGTACGCAGTTCAAGTCAGAGTGATGAGAAGGGAGGCTGGTGAGGGTGGGGCCATCCAAAGGACTCCCAGGCGATCCTGCGCCAGACCTCTCAAGAAGCCTAAAGTCCTTCCAGAGGAGGGCGGGAGAAAAGAGGCTGAAGGAAAGCCCTGAAATGGCATTCACGCCACTCCCAGCACACCGTTTCTTTCGTCAGACCCTGTCCCGCTCTCTGCAACAATGAAGTCATTTCTTCTTCCCTCTCCTAAAGCCCAGAACCCACCTCTCACTCAGAGCATAATCTTCTCTTCCATTTTAAGAAAACCGAAGCCACCAGATGAGAAGCCAGAATCTACAAGGCATGGCCCTTCCCTGCCATCACACAAGGAAGCGCCCATCTCTCCCACCCTAAGCCAGTCCCTCCCTGGATCCCACAGCCCTGCCGCCTCCTTGGCCACAGTCTGACTGTCCCTTCCCTCTCCTGACTATCCCTTTCCACCTCTGCCTCTGCTGGGCCATTCCCACCAGCCTCCAGACGACCATCTGCAGCAAACTCCCCGCTTTCAAACACTGCCCTCTTCCCTAGTCCCCTTCACAACCGAGTCTCTTGAAGAGAAGTCTATACAGGCTATTTCCACTTTCTCACCCCTCTTCACTTCTCAACTCACTCCACTCAGATATCTGGGCCCCTCGGTCCCCGCTCCCCCGAGATCTACTCTTGTCAAGGCAGCTGGCCATTCCCCATCCTGACCTCAGCCGGTGATTCCTCCTGTCTTCTCCCTTCTGGGGGTTGCTCCTCCCCTTCTGCAGGGTCCCCAGATGCTGGAGTTCCCCAGGTCTGAGGACTGAGCCCAGACTCTCTTCTCTTCCCTAGGCACACTTTCTCTACAAAATATCTTGTCTCGGGTGCCACACAGGTATCTTAAATCTAACATGTACAAAATCCACCTCCCCACTTCCTCCTCAGAGCCCGCTCCCTCCACAGGCAGCACACCGGCAGCCACCCTGTCGCTCAAGCCAGAAGGCTGGGATTCGCCTTAAAATCTCCCTAACACTCATTCCGTATTTCCGCTCAACACAAAGTGCCTCTGATTCTCATCCTAAAATGTATCTCCAATCCATCTACTTCTCACCTTTTCGACCACAACCTTAATCCAAGCTACGAGCATCTCCTGTCTGCACTTCTGTACAGGAGCCTGGCTGGTCTCCCTGCCTTCACTCCAATCCATGATCTCCACAGCAGCCAGAGTGAGCTTTTAAAAATATATCTCAGATCTTATAGCCCTGCTCTAGATAAACTCCACAATCCTTCTCTCAGCCTAGCAGGCACACTGATGTGGCCCTCACTGCCCGTCCTGCCCTGCTCACCACCCTTTCAACCATCTTGGCCTTTTATCAGCTCCTTGTCACTTGTCTGCCGTGTGCCTTTGCAGGTGCTGTTCCCTCTCCATCCGGAATAACCTTCTCCCGTCCACGCCCTTCTCTTTCAGTCTCCCTCTCCCACTTCATTTAGCTGACTCTACTCACCTAAGTTACTTCCTCAGAGGAGGCCTTCCCGGGCCCCCTAACCTAAAGCAGGTCCCCTGTCACACACTATCACTCCCATGCTTGCACTTGGCACTTAAAAAGTTTAGGAATTATCTACTTAAAAGCAGATACATGTATTTAATCTTGGTCTCTTCCACTAGATGATGAACTCCATAGGGACAGAGCTGTGGCCCACTTCAACCTCATGGCTGCTCCAAGGTCTGGCACCATTCCTGACTGTGAGCGAGCGCTGTCGGTAAATAGCTGACGAATGAATAAAAGGAGAGCAGGTGGAACACAGCCGAGTCCAAGCAGGTCAGGGAAGGCCCCCCTAGGAGCTACGGGGAGTTGGGCCCCAATGACAGATCTGTCATCCACTTTTCCAGTCCCGACTGACTAGCTGTACACACACGGTGAGCGAGGAAGGGGCCGTGCTCTGCCCCTCCCAAGGACTGCAGCCTCGGCCAGGCAGGCCTTCCTTCCTTCAGCCCCCACAGACAATCTGAGAGAAGAGGCAGCAGAAATCCCTACCTCGTTGCCAGCACCTGGAAGAAATGTCTTCACTTTGATGGTCTTCCCCGGGGCAGGGAAGGGCGACTCCATGAGACTTCTCATGAAGGGATAGACCAAGGCGGCAGAGATCCCACGCCGGCGCTCCACCTCATCTAGGACCTGTGCCCACCACCAGCAGCCCAAAGAGGAAGGATGTCAGAGCACTGCCCTTCCCTACCTCCTGGGCAGAGAAGAGGGCGGCCTGGCGTCTGACCAGCCGGGGCTAAAAGCTAGGGGACAGGAAGGCTGTCTCGCCAGCAGCTTTACGCTCTAGCCTTCCTGCTTCCCTTGGCACTCGATGACTGCTCTGCTCACTAACTCGTCCTTGCCTCACACCCAGGAGCTGGGCAAAGGAAACACCACTTGCAAGTCAGGTCCCTGGGCACCTGGCTTCCCCAAGGGGGGTCTCTCTCCCCAAGGACTCTGGCTCTGCCCAGGGCCCAGGGTGGACTGTGACACTGGCAGACCACGCTGGCACAGGAGCTGGGGGGATGCCAGCTGGCCAGAAGGGGACCCAGGCTTGGGAAGAGGAAGGAGTCCAAGAGCTCCCTGTGCTTGCTCCTGCATTCTCTTGTTCGTGCCCGCCCGCTCGCTTGCTCGCACACACAGGTGGTTTTCTCATCTGAGCTGGCCACAGATACTCCTGTGGGAGCTGTCAGCTGGGGAAAGGGGCGGGAAGTAAGCCACAGCCTCTTACCTTGGAAAACAAGCCGAAGCAGCCAAGGCGGCTGATGACACAGTATACCTCTGGCAACCGAGGCCCTTTCCCACTCGGCTGGGTCGGGAGGAGGCAGAGGAGAGACAGACAGATACAGAGAAGACACGATTACTACATCTGGCTCCTTTTCCTGGGGAACTGAGGACTAAGGACTGGTCTTCTAGTGGACGACTGCAGGCCTCTTCTAACCGCTACTCAACCAGGCCCCCAGAGGAAAGGCTGACACCCTCCGGGGGCAGGGGCCAGCCTCCACTTGGTCTTCCAGCCCAAGATGCCGGACTCCTGCCGAGCTCCTCCCCCAGGAGGACGCTGACGGGAGGCTGGCGAAGGAGGAAGCAGCCCAGCAGAAGCTATAGGGTGATGCGTGGACTGAAATGGCGAAGGCTGGGAATCCAGAGGACGCAGTGGTCATGAGAGGAACCTGTGTACTTTCCTCAGAGGAAGCCACAGTCCCCCGTCCCTCACAGGGGACATTCTGTAAAGCAGCCCCATTCTAGATTCCCCCTCCCTCCCTTCCTTGATCCACCCCTCTCTACTAGGACAAACTGAACACAGATAAGGGCGGCAAACTACTGTTTAGCGCAAGTTACCATATCTGAGGCCTGGGCTTGGTACTCTAAAATGGCCTTTGCGAGGTAGTGCATGGGCCCTACCACCTGCGTTTTATAGATGAGTAAACTGAGTCACAAAAAGAGTGAGCCATTGCCCGAGGACATGCATGTAAAAGTCCTGGAGCCAGGAGTCTGCTTTGGCCTCAGACTTACCGTCTTACCTCTAAAGCACGCTGCCTTCTGACTGGACAGAAGGGAAAGGGACGCAAAGACACAGAACAGAGGTATGCTAGGAGTGGAGAACAAAGGAAAAAGGGGATTGGCCAGGTGAATGGCTCACGCCCGGAGCCCCCAAATGCGGGCTGGGGTGAGGCCGCAGGAGCCTACTTCTCCAGCCAGGGCCTGGCAGGGCTGTGTGGCGGCCTCTGGCTCCGAGGCCCAAGCGCCTGGCAAGGCCGAGTAGGGAGGGAGCAGAGCAGCAGGTGCTGGCCCCTCGCACAGGCTGCTAAGCAAACGCAGATGGGTCTATTTCAGTTTCCAAACCTGCTGGCCACACGTCACAGATCTAAAGAGAAGGCAGAATCTGTTTTTGTCCATATTAGGCCTGAAACTCACTCCTCTCTCTTTCCCTCTCCCCCGCCTCCCCTAAAGCCCCAAGTGATTAAATCAAGTATGTGGGATTTGGGTTAGAATCATTGTGTCCAATCTGCAGGAATGCCGAGCTAGTGCCAGCCCCCTTGGCAGGGACCCAGCCCAGGCCCTCTCCGAGCACGCCAGGACAAACATGCTCTTCCCTGGGGGCGGCAGGCCCGCTGCAAAGGAGCAGCTCTGCTCCATCGCTATTCCTGCAAAGGCGGCCCTTGGAATGCTGCTCTCCGGGCGCAGGTGAACCTGGGGCGGGCTGGCCTCTGCCTGGCTCCCCACCTGGCATCCGCACTGCTCCACATTCCCTTAGCCCTGCTCACTGGGCAGTCGGTATCCAAATATCCCTTCTCCCAGACTACCCTCTGGGGCGATCCAAGAGTATCAGACTTGGTGTTAAAGAACCCAGAGTCAATCCTGGCTCTGTCTTCCACTGGCTGTGTGATCCTGGGCAAGTTATTCCCCCCAAGTCTTAAGTTTCTTAATCTACAGAAACTTAGATAGTACTACTTCATAAACTACTATAAGGATTAAAGAAGATGACATTCTTAGAGCATCTAGCCTGGAACATATTAGGTCCTAAATAATAATTTATTCCCTTTGTCTTTCCTTCTACATTCAAAGTCTGACCTCCTCTTCCAGACTAGTATCTAAAATTCCTTGAGGATTGGATTGGATTCATGTCTAACTCCTCTTTAGGTGCCCTTAACATGTTGCCTGACGCTCAGTGGGAGTATGGTATGTGTTTCAGAATGAATGAATGAATGAATGGCCCAGAATCCTTCATCTGGGGCCCTGCTATACATGACCCTTTCCTAGGATCCTTCTCATCTACCCTTAGACTAGCATCTAGTGAGTCCTTGTCCCACTACGGCATGGGAACCCTGAAACACTGCTGACACCCCAAACCAACAACATTCCTAGTGAATTCCAGGGGAGAGTGCAACAGGAGTCTCTCTCTACCTTACCGCAATCTATTTCCCAGGACTAATGGGAAGGGAGATGGGGACGAGCTTCTCTCTATATAACATAGCTTATATTTTCAAAACCCTCCCTTTCCCCTATGTTTAAGGCACCTCTCCCAGAATCCCACAGAAGGTAGTGCTCTGTCCCTCCTCAGCCTCCAGCGCTAGCAGACCACGGACAGGATGCCTCCTCACATCAGCTGGCCAGGAGTGGGCGTGAGGAGGGCTGTCCTCCACCCTCATCTGATGCACACACATGCTGCTGGGTTGATATGATTCTGCGATCCAGCATCAGCAGCCAGGGCCCAGGAGCCCAAGGGAAATGAATGAGAAAAATAAGTGTAGGAAAGTTAAAAACATAGGACAGCCCCGTAGAAGGTGATCCCTCTCTCCTTGTAGTGCAGTTTATCTCAGACCCTGGGGCCTGATGAGAGGGGTTACTCCGAGTCCTGCCATCCCCGGAGTGCCTCATCAGTGCCTGCATCCAGGTGTGTCTGTGTTGGGGGTGGCCTCAAGGAGCATACAAGGAAGCAGAATGCAGAATCTCACACAAGCTAGAGTTGAAGAAAGTATGTGTGCGTGCACATGTGCACGCGCGCGCACACACACATGCACGCACGCACGCCCGCTGCGGCCCAGTCCCCCAAGGCCCGAATGGCCCTACTCACCAGTAAGCGCCTGCAGTAGCCAAAGCGTCTGCTGCCATCTTCCCCAGTCAGCATGAAAGAGAAAGTTTCACTGGAACGGGGAGGGGTCTGGCATCAGGGAAGGATCAGAGGACCCAGGAAACAGCACCCGAGAAGGGGGAATGCCCTCCCAGGGAGGATGAGAAGGGCTAGGCTGCTGTAAAAGCAGAGGCTGGGACTCGAGTGTGTCCCGTGCAGTTGTCCCTGCTGTGGGAGGCACGGTGGCTGTGCCCCCTTCCTGCCTCAGCCAGACCAGGCCACGCCTCACCTGCTGTACTCGGACACAGGAAGCCAGTCCTTGGCATCAGGGAAGCAAAACTGGGGAATGGCCTTGAGCCTCTCCTCTGCCTCCCGCATTTGCTTGGTGGGTCGGTCCAGCTGCAGGGAGAGGAATATGGGGAGAGATAGACGAGAAGACAAGACTTGGATCCTTGTGGGAGGGAGGAGGAGGTTAGCTGAGGAGCATCTCCTGCCCTAAGAGCTCTAGATGGCATCCTACGAACTCGCATGCTTCTAGCAATCCTGTCCCGATTCCCGATTCTTACAGAGAGGTCTGGGGGAGAGCTGAGTCATCATTTATTCATTCAGTACGTGCCAAATGAGCAGTTTCTATGTGGCACCTGGCCCTGTGTCACGCCCTAGGGCTACAGATGGAAAACAAGTGGGCAAGGTCCCTGTCCCTGCACATCTGGTCAGGAGAGTGAGATAATCAACAACAAAATCTCCAAGGGTGCCACAAAGGAAATAAACAGGGTGCTGTGACAGAGGGAACTGGGCAGGAGGAGGGATACTTTAGGTATCTGGAAACATGTCCTGAAAGAGGTACTATCTGGGCAGGGAATGAGGAATGAAAGAGTTGGCAGCCATGTGCAGAACTGAAGAGAGAACATTCCGGGCAGAGGCAGAGAGCAAGGAGGCCAGGTTGGCTGGCTGGTGATGGGCAGGGAAGGTGTGGTGAGAGGAAAGGTAGGTGGGTGGGGGGATGGGGAGTGGTAGCTAATGGGGCACAGAGTTTCTGTTTGGGGTGATAAAAATGTTCCAGGGCACCTCGGTGGCTCAGTCAGCTAAGTGTCTGACTCTTGGCTTTGGCTCAGGTCATGACCTCGTGGTTGTGAGACTGAGCCCCACGTCAGGCTCCACGCTGGGTGTGGAGTCGGCTTCAGATTCCCTCTCCCTCTCCCTTCCCCTCTGCTCCTCCTCCCACGTGCTTGCACTCCCTTTCTCTCTCTCTCTCTCCCACGGCCCGGAAACTCTCTCTTCCCTGACAGCTGGCGGCACCAGGCTCAGGGCTGTCACCTCGAGGTGAGTGGCAACGGCAGGAACAGACTCGCTCTTCCCTAGAGATGGGCCGGGCAGACAGAAGGTGCTAGAGGAGGGCTGGGATGGGGGAGAGACGGCCTCACCTTGGGAAACTGGTAGGAGACTTCAGGGAGGTAGGTGTTTCGAGATGGCTTCTTCTTGAGTGACACCACCACGAAGTACTCGAAAAGCTCCCGCTCCTGCCACTCGAGCAGTTCCAGCTCCAGGGTCCGGTAGCTGGGTGCGCGCTTCAGCATCGACTGGATGTGGACCAGGCGCTGCGTGTGGGCTGGGGGCAGGTCGTATGTCAGGGGACAGGCAGGCTGGACCCTCACAGACCCCACGTGAGCCCCCCTCCTTCCCAGTCTCAGGCTCTGCCTCTGCAGACCACCTCGAAGTGCAGAAGCCCGGTCTGACACCCTCTCGCAGCTGGGTCTGGGGCTGAAGTGGCAGGAGCTAAGCATCTACGCCTGTGCAGAGGTCCTGCCCTGCCACGGGGAGCTGCTGCGCTGGGCCTTCTAGGCCTTCTGGAGGCTGGGCTGGGGCTGGCAGGACTGCCTAAGCCAGGCAAAACCCAGGCACCCACCTACCCCTGCCTCATACCAACAGGAGGAGAAGATAGGAACTTCCATGAAGGATTCGTCCTGGGCCCCTCTCAGAGTCCTTAGACTTGGCCCCTTTGTCCCTGTCCCCATCCCTGGGGCATCCAGTGGAGGAGGGAATGTGGGAGCCGGCTCCACATACTTTAACCCTCCAGGAAAGTCTACGCAGGTTTCCCAGGAGAGAAAGAATAGAGATTTATCCAAGGCTGCTGGAACGGGAAGTTCCCAAAACCTTTTCAGGGAGGTGTCAGTCCTCCTCTCTGTGGATATGGGGGGTAACTGGACTCAGGGCCTCCAGAGGACCAGTTTCCTCAAACTGGCACAATTCTTACAGCCAGAAGAGGTACTTGTAATCTTTTAAACCCACCTCTGGCCCTCCAGATTCGCAGCATTTACCAGGCTAATCTAGCACCCAGTTCTCGTGGACAATACCTTGGGGAAGTCCAGGTGAAGGAGGCTGTCTGAGTTCAACCGTCAGAGGGCTGCCTTGCACACAGTAGAAGGACTCCCCTGCAGCTCTTTACTCTGTTGGCTGCTATCCTGCCTGCCTGCGGCCTCTCAAAGAAGGCCAACTGGGGACATGGGAACCATATGTGCAGAGGAAGGGGAGGTGACTCTACAACCAGGGCTGGGAAGGGGTTCCGTGCTCTTGGGGAGCCACGCCTCACCTTTGAACCTGTCGTCAGAGTCGCTCTCGCTCTCACTATTCTCATCTGGAAAAGTAACAGCAGGAGTGCACACTTGCTGAACCACTGCCCCACAGCCAATGTTTCCTGGGCCTCCCTCCCAGCTCTTCTCACGAGGGATGGATCCCATCTCTTCTGGGCCCCCCTGTGCCCAGGTCCCTCTGAGCTCAACCACAGGTGCTAGTCGCTATACAAACCCCCATCCATCCAGTTCTGATGTGGGAGAAGCTGCTGAAGGCCTGAGCCGGAGGCCGAGACAGCAGAGAGGCCCACAGGCCTGGATCACAGGGCCTGCCTCCAGGACGCCAAGATTTGAAATGGGAAGCAGACCACAGTGCTCAGTAAGTCTGGCCTTTCCTTTTGCCAGAAGCAGATTCCCACATCCACTCCCTCATCAGGGCCTCACAGCCCAACGCCTGAACTAACCAACCCATGGCTTCCTTCCCTGTTTGGCCCTCCCTTTCTATGTGCCACTTCTTAGTAGGACTCTACCCTCCTAGAAGGCAGGAGGATCCTGGGATTGGCCCACAAAAGGGTAAACTGAGGCTAGTCTATGCTTCTTCCTGTTCCTACTGCCCAAGGGCCCCAGATACCTAAACCAGGTCAGACATCAAGGCCTACCTCTCAGCGATGCTGTCTCAATGCTGGACATCGACAGCTTTTTTAACCTCTTCTTTCCCCTCTTGGCATTGTAGATGGAGTTAATTCTTTGGACAAGCTGGGTGAGAAAAGCAGGAAAGGTGAGATAAAACACCAGCTGCCCCTATTTCCAAGAAGGCTGATTAGTAGCCCATTCATTCTGTCAAGGTGCAAGCTGAGGAGTTCTGGTCTCCCTGCCGCACTGACCCTGAGTGCAGACCGGCCGGTAGCTCTCCCTCCCCCTCCTCCCCTAAGTGCTCTCCTGCCCCTACATAAGCATGTTAAACTTAGCTCCCCAGAGGAAGGAACTGTGATCAAACTACACAGAACAGGAGCTTCTGGGTCCCTAGAGTCACTGAACCAACGGAGACAAAGAGCTCCTCAGACGTAATAACAGGAACAAGGACTGGAGCCTTTCCCTCTAGGCTATAACCTGGGGCCACGACAGGAAGGAGCTAAATTCCCAATATACCCAAGCATTGTTTGCAGGCTAAAAATACCACTTGGCTAAATCCTGCCGCTTTGGGCTGGGGATTTGGGTCTGACTGCTTATGTGTGCAAAATCATTGGTGAAAACTCTCAATTCTGAGAGTCAGAGACAGGAAGACTCAAGCTTGAGTCTTAGGTCCTTCAAAGCCTGGAAGTGTTTATGTGTGCACAGAGATCTCCAAGTGCACACCCCACACTCACTAATGGGGAGTCTCTTAAAGGACTGGTTTCTGGTCACTCAAAGGCATGGAGTGCTCCCTAGAGGAGAGGCTAGCCTGTCCCTCCCCTAACATCTGTGCCCCCACGAAACCTTAATGCATTTTTGGTCATAAGACGGAATTAACCAGGCGAAAAAGAAAGGCCAGTGCAAGGGCCCAGAACTTATTCAAGGAGAACTGAGGAAGCAGCCCCAGATTAGGGAAGGAAGGGAGAGAGAGAGCTGCCACCTGCCCAGCCAGCCCCGGGTGGCTCCTCTGGGGAGGCTACCTTAGGAACACGGCGGGCCCTGCGGCTGGACAGCAGCTCGCTGGTGGTGCTGAGGCTGTCCTCGTTGAGGCTGGAGGGTGAAGACGGCAGGCTGAGCTGAGCCAGCAGCAGCATGTCGTCATGGCTGTGCCTCTTGGGTAATCGCGGCAGCCGGTGGCTCTTCCTCTCTGACCAGTTCCCACTGCGCAAGGACTGGCTGCTGGGTTTCAGGGAGAGCTGGCATGGGGGAGAAGAGGTGGGAGAGGGGTTCAGCACAGATGCCTTGGCTGGCATCCTCGGCTCCCCCGAATCCCACCCTGGAATTTTCCTCTGCCTGGATTTCCTCTCGTAAGACCTCAGCTGCTAATCAGTGGGTCAGGGCTAGATGAGACACGGGCTTCCACAAAGGAAGCCAAACTACCTTGGCCAGAAAAAAGAAAACAGAGGCTAAAGAAACTAGGCTCTCATCTGAATGGAAAGAGAAGGACAAGCAGGAATTCTGGGGGATCCTCCTGAGATTTGGGACGAGGCTTAGCCTTTGCTCATTAGTCAGCCTGGCTGATGGAGCTCATCTCCCTCCCACAGTCCCGATCCAGTCCTAAAAGGCTTCCTTAGCAGGGGCCATAATCCACATGGCGGGCTGGCCCTGCTCACCTCTTCCAGGCAGAACAGAAGGGCTCTAGGCTCTCACTCCCAAAGCCTGGCAAGGTGGGCCTCCCAGCCAGGTGGCTCCTTCACTGCAGCTGCCCCTCCCCAGCCCCGATCTACTCCCTAGGTCGAAACCAGCACCCTTCTGCACCGGCACCTTACTCTCCGCAGATGCTGAGAAAGATGCTGCTAGAAAGGCAGCACCCCTGCCAACTCGGCCCGCCTCCCACCTGCTGTCTGCATCTGGCATGGTCTCTCACCACTCTTCAGCCAGTCCTCCTTCCTCCCATCCCCCAGCATCCTCTACCCACCCAATCAAGCTGGCCACACAAATTCAGTGGAAGTCTGTCTGAATACAGCACATGAGAAAGGTGAATCTTTTAGAAAAATGATTATATCATTCCAAAGCCAGAAGAAATCATTTCTATATTCTCCAGCCAATGTTATAAAATGTCCAGGTCCCTCCATTTGCAAAGAGAATTGGAGTTACCTGGGTAGGTCCGAGAAAGTGCCTCCCTTCTCCTGCCCCCTGTCCACCCTGGACAAGGCCAGAATGAGCTAGAGTCCAATGGTCTCCTTTGACTCTTCACCTTTTTTCTCATCCTGCCTTCTATGAGTCCTTTCCTTGAAGATTCAGTCTTACTCCCTCCAACACGAGTGGCTCCAGGTCTGGTAGATACCTGTCTAGCTCTCCAAATCAGGTTTTTGGGCCTATGCCTGGCCCCCAAATGCCAGTACTGAGATCATTTCTGCCTGAGCTGCCGAATACCAAGACTCCAACCAGAGTCCCGTCTTCCTGTTACCCCCAGAAGGAGAGCAGGAACGAAAGGACAGGAGGCAGCTGGGGCCCATGTTGCGGCACAGAGCTCGAGTGGTGAAGGGGAACATGGAGGGCAGGGCGCCCACAAGGATTTTGACATGGCAGAAGTCCCCACATGCACAGCTCTTTCCTGAGGTCACCTCCTTTGCCAAGCTCTAGTGAGGGAAAGAGTGGGAGCGGAAGCAGGCCTACACCCTGGCAGGACAGGCCTCCACTGTGGCCCTTGTGTTGGCCCAAGTCGGGGCTGCCGTTACCTGAGTGGGCGGGTTGTTGTACTTCCTGTCCTGAGGACCCCACATCCTGTGCAAAGAGTCCAAGGAGTTTTCAGACAGTTGCTGGGATTTTCGTCCTGCTCTTCGGCTCTTTAAGTCCACATCCTCATATGGATTCTCCTTGGGCAGATCTCCTGCAGAGGGGGAGAAGTCAGAGACTGGGAGAAGGGAAGGAGGAAACACACTCACAAATAAACAAGCAGAATTCCTGTGAACCAAAGAGAATGGCTTCTGCCTGGCCCTTCAGCCCATGAGTCATACAGCTGCCCGTCTGCAGCGGGGAGGCTACAAACAGATCCCGGCTCCAAGTCCAGAAGCAAATCCCCCGCCCCCAGTTCAGCTCAGCCTCATCTGGCCTCTGCTTTATAAATTCAGAGATTGCACAAGACTGGCTTGGCTACCCTGCCTGTGCCCAGCCAGAGGACGGAGCCAACACAGGGTTTCATTCCTTGGCTCCTGTCCTCCTGCTGTGAAAGCCCCGGAGATGCACCGAGGAAGGTAGGAACGGCTTTCAGAGGTCACACGGCTGTCCTGCTACCGATGCTCCCTGAGGACCCACTGGGGGCTGGGCACGGAGGAACACGACCGAACTAGGCCTCCCTCCCACTGACTGTACTGTGCGCTGATTCTCACGGCAGCTCTGCCATCTGGCCCACAGGTAACCTCACACCAGAACAGGGGCGAGCCAAGTAGTGCCGGTGCTCTCACAGGTCACTGTTTCCTCCACCGCTGGCCTTGCAACAAGAGAAAGGTCCTTACTCCCCTTCGGAACCAGCCCCCCCTGCTGTGACACAGAGGAGGTGTGAAAGGCCTGCTGGCAGTCTGCGCCAAGGAGGCAACGGGTGGGGAGTTTGGGCTTCTCTGGACAAATGGCTAGGATCCCTGGCAGCAGGCACCATCCTGGCACTGCCAGCAAACCTCCGGGAACGGAAAGCACAGCCCCTGCCCATAAAAGCATCTCCTTCCCAGAGCCCTACCTGCCTGCCCTTCCCCCGCAGCACAAACCTGGACTTCCCTCCGCCCCAGAACACCACGCGCCTCCTGCTGCTGGGCCATGCGCACCGCAAGTGAATGCAGCCCTCTGCTCCCCTTCCCTTGTCTTTCCATATCCTCCCTGCGACATGGATGCCCCTGTCTGGGATTGGGGACCCGGACAACTGGCGATCAACATGTATATGCTACCCTCTGCTGGGGGCAGCATACATGAAGAGACTAGGGCTTACTCCTCTTCTCTCTGTTCAGCAGCGGGATGGAGACTGGGGACCACTGAGCCCTGCAGATGCCCGGATGTGCCTCACACCCCAGAGGAATTCACACACCACTTCTCCGGGAGCAGGCAGAGGAAAGAGCTACAGGACTAGAAATAAGGCCGCTGGGAGCGTAGGCTTTCCTAGGATGCGACAAAGGAGAAAAACCAATCCCTATATGCTTACAGAATTCTCGATTTCCAAAGTCAAGATTCCCCCCAAACTGGGGTTATCTACTTATCACCACCATGAAAAACTCCAGTGAGTTGAGGAAATGCCTTCACAGAGATAGAGAGAGGGAGGAGATGTGAAGGGAGGATTTCTGTCACACCTAATCACGCTTCCAGGGGAGCCACACAAATCTCTTGAAGGTCTGAGTCAAGAACAGGTCAAGAGAGGATCTGGGAGTGGATAAAGTGATTCCGAGCACCGAGCAGAGTCCCCAGCAACTGAGCAGACGTTTTCCTGTAACACAGCCATGCTATAAAGATGACCGGTCTCCATTCCAGAGTCCTGACTAAGCAGAGCCTGCCGGCAACCCTGCCCCAGAAGCCAAGCATCAAAACTGGCATCCAGCCTACCCCACTCTGAGCACTTAGAGAGGAGGCAGGAGAGACTCAGTACTTCTTGGTCTGTCTCCAGTATGCAACCTGTATTGGTGATGTGGGGGATCCAGGACTCAAGAATGCCAGGACACAATCTTCCTGACCCTGGGAAACGGGCCAGACTATCACCGTTCAGATGGGGGCAGGAAGAACATTTATTCCAAGCTCATCAAATCCAAACTGCCTTGGGCTGGATGGGTGATCAGCCAGAGTCCTTATCATCATCCCCGAACCAACAGGATGACCTTGTCTCAACTTCTTTAGGTCAGAGTTTCTCCAAAGTACTGGCATTTGGGGCTGGGTGATTCTCGTGGTGGTGGGCTCTCCCGTGCGTTTGTAAGATGCTGAGCAACAACCCTGGCCTCAATCCACTAGATGACAGTAGCATCCCTTCAGTTCTAAGAATGCAAAATGTCTCCAGACACTGCCAAATGTCCCCTGAGCAGATGGATAAATGCACGGCGGGGGGAGGGAAGGATGGAAAAATGGAAGGGAGGGAGGAAGGAAGGAAGGAAGGAAGGAAGGAAGGAAGGACTGATTGTTGGATGGATGAAATTACCCCCCTGTCCTGTTAGGAACCATTGCTTTAGACAGATTTTTGTAAACTTCCTAATAGATTCTGAGTGCCACGACATGACTCCCAAGGCAAACTCTTTCCTCCATCCTTCCTTCCTTCTTCTCCCTCCCTCCCTCCTTCTCTTCCTTCTTTCTTTCCCAAGAATCAGAGCTTTGAACACTGATACAAATTCCAAAGCTCCAAGAAACAGATGTCGGAGACCAAGGCCGGGGGCAGTAATAGCTACACAACACTGAGGCACATCAATGACAACCAGGGAGAAAACGGGTGGGAACACCAGGGTCTCAATATAGTGCTGCCTCTGGAAACAAAATTTCAGGAAAGCCTCAAAAGCCTGTTCCTCCTGCTTCCCAGCCTTAAGACCAGCCTCTTTCTTCTTCAGCAATGTTTCAAGTCCTCGCTGATAGAACCAGGCCACTAATCACTGCTCCAGGAAATGACTGCTGGCCGCAGCCCAAGCCCTGCCTCCCAGCCTTAGCTGGGCCCTCACAGCCCTCGGTCACCTGCTACACTCCATGTCCTAGATGGTTCTTGGCCACCATTTCGGAGCTGTCTCACGGACATACTCCCTGTCATCTTTCCAGGGAGTAAGGATGCCCAGGGGATGGGGATAATATGCAGAGACCAAGCAGGCCCCGAGCAGAACCACACCTGAACCTGCTGAGAGAAAATTAATCCCAAAGCAATGGCTCAGAGTTGGGAGAGGAAGAAGGCTGGGGAGTAGGGCTCAGACCTCCTTCAGGGGAGCAGGACTCCAGCAAGGCTGAAGCAGCTACAGCTGAGGGGAGAGACACGGTGAAGAGTTAGCAGGGGCACGGATGGGAGACAGGAAGCCTGGCAGACCACCAGCCTGTCACCTGCATTCCCACCCACACAGAGTCCTGGAGGCTGATCCGCACCGACTGCCTGAGGAGAGGAGGAGGGGAAGAGGTAGGCCCTGCTCCCCAGAAGCCTGGCCCGGAGCAGCCCCATCTCATCAAGCCCAGCTGGGGAAGCCAGAGGTCTCAACCCTTCCCAGCTTTGCTGATGAGATATGGAACAAGGGCATCGCCAAGAATTTCTGCTTTGCACTCTTTTAAAGGGGCTTGTCAGAGCCCAAACTTATCACACGGATCCTCTTGAAGGAAGATACCAGCCCCCGCCCAGCCCTGCCCCCACTCCCCCCCACAGCTCCTTTGGTCATTAACTACACACACCCAACAGTGTGCGCACACACACACACACACACACACACGCACACACACAACTAGAAGAACCAGTTAGGGAAGAGGTGTGGAAGTACGCAGCGCAGACACTGAGGATTTCTCTCAACAGCACCCTGAGCCTCCTGACCGGGCCCTGGCTAGGGCGCTGGGTCTGTAGCTTCCTGTCAAAACCTGTCCCGGTTCCAACCAGCTGCTTCTCCTGGTGGTCAGCGGAGAGACCCCTCCTTCGCGCAGCGGAGAGAGGGCCAGGATAAAGGCCCAAGTCCCCCCTTCTCCCCACCAACACACAGCACAGATGTGTCAGATGGGGAGCTCCGAGGGGCCAACTGTTCCCCACCCGTCAAGCCTGGACGCCCTTCTCCAACTACCCAGGCACCGGTTCCCCTTTGTTCCTTACTACTTTCCAGCCTAGGGACAAATGAGAGAAGAAGACAGAGCAGAAGCTCAAAAAGCTTTGCAGTCAGGCTGACCAGCCCTGTCCCCAGCTCCCATCCCGCTCAAGTTCCTGGAAATTCTCCCTCAGCCCCAACTAGCTGCTGGGAGTGGGAATCTCTGCAGGAATGCAGTCCAGGCTCCCTGGTCAGGCGCCGAGGCCACTCCACATAACTCCTTAATAAGCTGCTTCCTTCGGCGCATTTTTAAGTGTCAGCCTCAGAATGCCAACGATTGTAAGGCTTTGTGGGACAGCAGCATCTTCCAGGGGCAGATGTCAAATTGGACAGGCGAGAATTAACAGCCCAGGAAGCAGCAAGGCAGTGACTTTATTTTTGAGCCCCCCTATTGCAAATTAGCAGGACAAACCTCAGCCTGTCTCGGAGTATCCCACCCCAGGTCCCCAGGCGTCAGGCCTGATGTGGGCGGGAGGCCAACAAATTCCCCAAGGCCCCTCATTTCAAGTCCACTGCTCACAGAGAAGACACGTTGGTTTCTGGGCCAACTGATCCTCGACTTCTAGCCGACCAGAAACTCCAATCCAATCAGCTGGTTCCCAAGATGGAGATTTAACACGGGTGCTCCCTGTCCCCCACAGGCCCATGATGACACACCCAAAACAAAGCTTTGTCTGTCCTTGTGCAAGCCAGGCAGCGTAAGAGTTGGTTAATCCACACAGAACTAGAAATGACCTGAAGCTCACAGAGCACCGGCTGGGCCGAGAAGAGAAGAGAAGGCTCCCGGGAAGTCCGGGGAACTGGTCAATCCAAGACAAAAGTGAAACCGACATTCAGAGTTCAGCAACAAGGGCCGCCGTGAAGTTTCGGGGGTGGGAGTGGGGTCCAAATTTTTGGACCAGGGAAGGAGAAAGGGATAGATCAACCACAATCTAAGAGAAAGAGAGATTCTCTCTTAGATTTCCCTCTAGTCTCCCTGGTCTAGAAATTCAGCCAGCGCTGTTGTGGGGGATACGAAAGGAGGAAGCTGTGTCCAAGGCAGTGAATTCACCACAGATGCTGAACAGCCCCACGCCCCCACGCCCCAAGGCTGAAGCAAAACCCAGGTGCCTGGGTCACTCCCTGCCCTCCTTCCAACACCCTCCCGAGTACTACTCCCCTACCCGGCACAATGCTCCAAATCCAGAAGCTAGGTGAGCAGCGAAGGAACACGCCCTCACTGCAGCCTCCTCCCATCCCAGCCCTTATCCCTAGCTCTAGCTCATCCATTCAGGAAGCAGCCACGCTGCTCCGGTATTTCCGTCCCTCCTCCTGCAGCATCCTAAAGTGGCAGAAAGACCCGTCTACTGAGTCTGGAGACTGAGGCCCAGACACCCTTGCCTCCCTCCTCCTCTCCTCTCTAACCTGACCAAAGAAGGCCCGGAGAACAGCTCTGTTGCCCAAGACAGCGCCTCCCAAATTCTCATCTCCCCCCACCGCCCCCCCCGCCGCCCCACGAAACAGTCCCTAAACAAGCCCAAACGGAGGCTGGGATCATGGAACTCTGGACAGGGAGAAATGGTTAAAGCATCTCTTTCTCTTATTTCAGTTCAGTTCATGCACAAACAACCATCTCCCCATCTGAAATCCCTGGTCAGCCCGGACGGGCTGCAAAACCTTCTCAAAGAAGAGGATCACAGTGTGGGCTGGGGAAGGGGGCGAAGAACTGGGGCCTCCTCTGCCCACTGCGGCCGCCACACTGGGTGATCCCAAAGGCCTCGGGCAGCAAGAACACATTCCGATTTCTTCTCAGCTAGAGGAGATAGGAATGTACTCTGCAATGGGAGCGGGGAGGAATATGGGGTTGTGCCTCTGATCCCCACGGCTCTTGACCTCAACTCCGGGGACCACGTGGACAAAGCTTTTTCCCAGTGTTAAGGGAAAAGGCCTCCCTCCCTAAATCCTTTTGCTATTCTAGGGATCCCACTCCAAAAGTCTTCCGGTTATGACCTAATTTTAAATGGCTGTATACTCTGTACTCTGTTCCTGGGGAAGCAACACCTATGTGGATCCAAGCACCGCTCTGCTATTTCTCTAGAAACGCCGGCCCAGAGAGTTGTAAGGAGAAAATGACGAAACTGGTGGCTCAGATCAAATGAGGGAATAGATGACCTCCTCTTCCGAAGATTCCCCAGTCTCAGAGAATCTGCAGGGTTCTCCACCACGGCCACGTCCCTCTCAATGCGCTAGTTAAGACTATGGTCTCCAACCTCAAGTCCTGACACGGAGATGAGACAGAGCCGGAGATGACGGAGGAGGGGTCAAGCGCACAGCGCGCTGCTTCTCTTCTCTTGAGTGATGTGCACTCACACACAGCACATTACCTGAACAGAACTGAAGCACCCACTGAAGAGAATGAGGCCAGAATTAAAATGAAAGCCCCAAATAAACCCACCCCACCCCAGTCTGTTGGTTTTTCATTGACCCTAGAACACAGGTTTGCCAACACCAAGTCTTCCCAGTTGTTGAAGGACAATTCTCCATGAGACCTTACATTTCTGACTTCTGAGCAAGAGGAATGAACCCTCCAGACTACTGTTTCAAAGATGTATAGCAAACCACCTCAGAAGACAGAGAGAATGTCTCCCTGGAGGGTAGAGGCAGATTTGTTTCCAGACCAAAATAAAGATAACGTCTGTTTGTGGGAAGAAGGCCGGACATGTTTCCTAGCTACTCCCTGAAAAGACTGGGGTTCCTTAAGCTGGGAGTTCCTCAGCTGGGACACAGACCCACTGCGTACAGCCTCTACCTGGACCTCCTGAACACTGCCTCATGGGATCTGGGAGCAAGAGTGACCCACGTGGACGTGGAACGCATGCTTCCTGTTGTACTGTGAGCAATAAAGTCCTTTGTCTCCGATCCAAGAGTCTTGTGTCTTGTGTCAGCATCTGC
>CM052815.1:40642013-40726550 GCA_028533885.1 Nasua narica | reverse complement strand
CACTGTTGGTGGGGATGCAAGTTGGTGCAGCCACTTTGGAAAACAGTATGGAGATTCCTCAGGAAATTAAATATACAGCTACCCTATGACCCTGCAATTGCACTACTCGGTGTTTACCCCAAAGAAGCAGATGCAGTGCAAAGAAGGATCAAATAGAAAAGAGACTGGCCCTTCCCTTTAAAGGTGCTGGTCTTTGTATCACTGTTGTTTCGGGCAGAGCTACGGAGCTCCTTGCGCAGCCTCCTCACACAGGCCAGACCCAGTGTGTTCTAGCAGCTCGGGATGGGAGAAGGGGCCTGTCCACGCTGACCTGGAGCCTAGTCATCCCCCGGTTCATCCCAGAGAAAGCAGCACTCACTCACTCCAAGGTCCTAGGGATAAATTCGTAAACAATAGAGATCAGGCCTTGCCCTCAGGGGATTCTCACTTGACAGAAAAACTCACTGCTATCTCTCCATGTTTCTGACTCTTACCTTTTTAGGAATTCTACCTTTATTATAGGCAAAGCCACTCACTCTCTCTGAGCTTCCAGTTTTGATTCCTCAAAATTGTTCTGACTACATCACAGGGCTGTCATAATGGGCAAATGAGACTATGGATGTGAATTGATATTATACACTGTAACTCACTATGACTGTTAATTATTAGTATTAAGTTTTTCACCAGGTTATGCTACTTCAGAGGTGCCACTAACAAGTTACATGACCTTGAGCAAATATATTTAGGTCTTTAAACCCTATTATCTTGATCTATAAAATGGAGGTTAAAAGAACACACATCTCAGGGGGTTATTGTAAGAAATAGAAACTACACACATCAAGTGTTGAGCTCAGTGGCTAACACATAGCACTCAGTCTTAGCTTGATAATTACTAAATTAACAAGTGGATTCTATTTTTCTGCCCCTTAAATCTAGGTTGACCTTGTGATTTGCTTTGACCAACAGAATGGAGTAGAACCTGAGGCCTCAGGAGGCTTTGCAGAATCCCCCTTCACATATCTGGAAGGCTACCCTAAGACTGTCATGTTTGGAAGCCAGGCTAGTCTTTCAGAGGATGAGAGGCCATGTGGAGCGCAACAGAGGTCCCCACAGCCAATAGCCAACCCCAGGGTAAGCCTGGCACTTGAGTGAAGTCCTCGTGGACTCAACCAAATTTAGCTACATGAGCAACTCCAGGGCAAACCAGCCGAGGTACTGCCCAGTAAATGCACAGAGACGTGAGAAGTAATAAACGATTCTAATAGCAAAATGATGTAGGTAGGAAAGGTCAATCGCATGTGTAATTGGCTTCCCCTGAACATTCCATCCCCATGCTTCTCTCCTCTATTTCCCCACAGAGCAGTTTCCATGGTCTTGCTGTTTCGATCTCATTCTCTCTCCTAGGAGCTCTGGCCTGAGAATCTCCTCTGAGCACTTCCTGCAAACGGAGCTAGTTCTGTAATCCCAATAGTAGAATCAGCTTCCATCAGTCTTTGCCCCAAGTGGAAGGAGGGCTCAGGACAATCTGTTAACCAAGAAAACAAGGAGGCTTAAGGGGGAACACAATGGGGGCTGGCGATGAGGATGCCTGGTTCTTTGTGGCAGTGTTCCCACGGCAGGTGGCATCTCCTGGGCATAGATGGGAGGGGGTGCTCCCTCACTCACAGGTGCCAGTCCCCTCTAGCTATTTTCCACTTCCTCAAATGCGGGCTGGCAGTGAAAGCAAGGTAATTCTCCCCCTGTTGGACCATGGGAAACTGTAGCTGCATGAATGGTGGTGCCTTGATCCAAATATGTACCAGGAGCTATTTTAGGCATCAGAGATCAGCAGAGACTAAAATTAGACAAAGTCTCTCTACAGGTTATAGTCCGGTGGAGGGAGGCAGTGTGGCTTTATTCGTTTATAGCAAACAGACAATAAATGAACCAATCCTGAGAGATGGGTATGGAGCCAATGAAGAAGAATAAAAGAGGATACAGGGAGAGAGAATCACAGTGAGGGAGACCAAGGAAGGCCTCTCTGCTGGGGACAATGTAAATACAGACTTAAGGAAGTAAATAATGAGTTTATGCAGGGGAGAAATGTTGTAGGCAAAAGGAGCAATAGGGCAAAAGCTTGAGGTAACTACCTACTTACTGTATTCTGGGGGCAGCAAAAAGCCCAGTGTGGACCGAGTGGGGTGAGAAGAGCAGAGGGCTGCAGCTTAGTCAGAGAGGCACCAGAAGACCCTATGGACCAATAATAAGACTTGGGCTTTTACTATGAAACAGAAAGGAAGCTCCTGAAAGGGTATTAGCAGACAAATGATATGCTCTGACTTCACATCAGAGAATGAAGTGCAGGGATATAAGCATGGCAGCAAGGAGATCACCTAAAGGACAATGCAATAAACCAGCAAGAGATTATCATGGCTTGGATTAGAATGCGAGCAGAAGAAGAATCTATTTTGAGAGTTGTACCAATAGGATTTGCTGATGAATTGGATAAAAGGTATGAAAGACAAAGAGAAGTCAAGGATGATGTCAAGGTTTTTGGCCTGAGCACCTGGTAGAATGGAGTTAGGATTATAAACCTCACCTAGAAATCATCAGCAGTATATAGATATTAAAACTATATGACTAAGTATGGCTAGTATCGAAAAGACAAGAAATAACAAGCATTGGCAAGCATATGGAGAAAAGGGAACCCTTGGGCATTTTTGGTGGGAATGTAAATTGCTGCAACTACTATGGGAAACAGTATGGAGGTTCCTCAAAAGATTAAAAATAGAAATACCATCTGATGTAGTAATTCTACTACTGGGTAGTAGTAGAAAATGAAAATGAAAGCAATAAATCAAAAAGAAATATGCACTCCTACGTTTATTGCAGCATTATTCATAATAGCCAAACTATGGAAGCAACCTAAGTGTTCATCAGTAGATGAATGGCTAGCAAAGATGTGAGATATATATATCTCATATATATATATATGAAATCATATATATATCATATAGTTCACATATGAGATCATATATATATCTACATATATGATATCTCACGTTTTTGCTAGCCATTCATATATATATATGTGTGTGTGTGTGTGTGTGTGTATACACACACACACGTATATACAGACATGCATACATACAATGGAATGTTATTTGGCCATAAAAAGAATGAGATCTTGCCATTTGCAATGATATGGATGAACTAAAAGGTATTATGCTAAATGAGATAAGACAGAGAAAGACAAATACCATATGATTACACTTAATATGTGGAATCGAAAAACAAAAAAAATAAACAAACAAAAAACCCAAACAGACCCTTAAACACAGAGAACAAACTGATAGTTACCAAAAGGGAGGGAGGTGGGGGGATGGGCAAAAGAGATGAAGGGGATTAAGAGATACAAACTTCCAGCTTAAAAAAAAAATAAGTCACAGAGATGAAAAGTATAGCATAAGGACTATAGTCAATAATACTGAATAACATTGTAGGGTTAAAAGACACTGTGGTGAGCATTGCATGATGTATAGAATTGTCAAATCACTACATTGTACACCTGAAACTGACATAACATTGTTTGTCAACCATACTTATATATAATGTATATAATAAAAGACAGAAAACTATATGACTACATGAGCTCATCTAGGGAGTCAGTAGCTACAGAAACCTAAGGCCTGACCTGGAGCATTCCAGTGTTTCAAAGTCATGTGGAGGGAAAAGGAACCAGTGAAGAAGATTGAACGAGAAGAGCATATAATAAGGAAGGAAGAAAACCGTGAAGACTGATGTACTGAGATCTTCAAAAAAAATAGGGAGTGATCAACTGAGTCAAATTTGCTAACAATCGAGTAAGGGGAAGACTGAGAAACAGCTGATCCTTAGATTTAGCAACATGAGGGATGTTATGACCTTGAGAAAAGAGGATTTTGGTGGAGAGGTAGGAAGGGAAGCCGGACTAGAAGGAATTCAAGAAAACGGAATGAGAAGTGGAGACAAAGAGTACAGGCATCTCTTTCAAAGGGTTTTCCTAAAAGTGGAAGAAGAAAATGAAGAGGTGTGCAGAAGAGAATGTGGTGTAATAAAAGCATTTTGTTGGTTACCTTGAGCTGGGAGATATGAAGCAGTATGCTTGAATGATGACTAGAACGATCCAGTAGAGAGAAAAGCTGCCAATGCAGGATAAGAGAGGGCAAATGCAGGAACAATATCCTTAAGCAGGCAGTAAAGGGGATGGGGACCTCATGCCCATCTAGAAGGGTTGGCCTTAGACAGAAGAACTGCTTTTGCTCTCATTCCCACCCACCTGGGCTGAATGTCCTCTCACATGGTCTCATTCGTATGCTGCTCTATGCCTCCATCATTGGCTTTTACTGTCTCATGTTTACCGATGCATTCCACAGAGGAGAGAAAAGGTCCTGATTTGATTTTTGCTTCCCACTCCTTCAAGTACCTGTACCCAGCTCCTTCCCCAAACACACTGATGTACTTAATGACTGAGTCCCATCAATTCTATTGCCTTCACATCTCTCAATCTGCCCCCCATCCCTCCTCATCCCCTCTGCAACAGCTACTTCCTTGGTTCAGATCTGATCTTTCACCAGGACTCTTAAAACAATCTCTTAATTTCTCTCTCTGCCTTCAATCTTAACCCAGGTCTAGTCAGTCCTCTCATCTTTTGACACCTTTCTAAAACACAAAACTCTTCATGCTTAAAACTCCGCATTATCCAAATTCACTGGCGTGGATGACAAGGCCCCTCGTGATCTGGTCCCTATTTTCATTTTGTCCTCTGTCTTTTCCTACATACAATCCAAACCGCCCACATCAAACTTCTTCCTTTTCATGCCTCTAGGCCTTCACACATTGTTTGCTTTGCCTAGAATGTTGGCTTGTTCACTTACATATCTCTGTAGCTCCACTCTGGAATCACTCTTGACCCTACCTACCCCTTTCATCCAGGTGGAGATGGCCAAGTTTTGATATCTCCACTGCACCTGGAAAAATGTCTGTTACTGTACTTGTAACATGTTATTGGACTACATTGTTTCCTCACTTGCCTCCCTTTCTAGACAATGAGTGGACCTAGTTGAAGGTGGTGATGGTGTCTTATTAATCTTGATATCCCTTACTCTTTGCACTGCATCTAGAATTTAGTGGGAATTAATATTTATATTGAATGACTGACTGAATGAATAAAAAATAAATAATTAAAACCTAGGTCTCTTTACGCCTACCCAGGATATTGTTCACAGACTTCCCTGTCTCCCCCTCTTTGTCACATGTGACCTGAAGAACGACACAAAAAGTTACACAAAGCACTTAGTGCAGACCAGCATGGCTGTCAGTTCCCAAAGCCCTCTCCCATAAGGCAAAAATCATACACCAGACCAAGACTAGAAACCTGGATTTCCTCTGGTCCTGGTTCACTCACTTTCTGGATATGCTCATGGAAAAGTCATCTAAATTCTCTGAGCCTCTGATTCTTTATCCATGAAGCAGGAAAAACACTTGCTCTGAGTATCCTGACATACTAGCTGTGTGGTTAAAATGATGTACATTTAAAAAGTGTTTGAACACCATAAGTAGCTCCAGGAAGGTAAAAGAAATAGAAAAGTAAATACAGCACAGCTAAAAGGCACCTTAAGACTGGGCTCTGATCATCTTTTGCTCTTTATTCTAAAACCCCAGGCCTGCCCCCGGGGAGGCAGACACTGTGAAGCTGGGCACTCATGCCACTGCCCTGTGAGCAGGCAGCCAGATCTGCGGCTCAGCGCTGGTGTGGATGCCAACACTGCAGCATGTGACTGGCCAAAACCAACATTTACAGGGCACGGAGTAAGATAAACAGATAAAAGGAGAAAGAAAGAAGAAAGGCTGGGGAGAATGCAAAGGAAATTTAAACGAAAGAGAGCGGCATAAACACTCAGACAAAAATGTAAGACAAACTGAATAGGAAAGAGAGCATGGACTGAAGATATAGAAAGAGAAATCTACAGAAAAAGCAACCTGTGCGGTATATGGATACATAGACAGAAGGTGAGAGTTAAAATGCAAAGTATGTGCCCTTCCCTCTGGTATTGTTTCATAAGAACACAACCCAACCCTTCGCTTAGTGATTCGAGCCATTCTCCAGGAACACAGCAATAAGCATTCATGCCAAGGGATGCCCCATATATTGCCAAGTGCACCCAAGAGCTCTCTGGGAGGGAAGGCTATCTTTAGTCCTTGATGACAAGAGGTGGATGAATTCATCATGCTCTGGTGTCAGGGCTTCTGAGTGTGTTGGTATCAGGAACAGGACCAAGTTGGAGCCAGCTGGGGAAGGTTCCTGTGGGTCCAGGAAATAGCCCCGGAGGTAACAAGATGGGCTGTGGATGCCATGAAGCAAGCCTGTCTGCGGATTAAGGTTATATGGAGCCCAGCTTCCAAGATGCTTAGTCTCTACTAAACAGGGGTCTAGCCTGCTCCCCAGTGAAACTGTCTGGGAGCTGGCCATTCACCATTCTAGGGCTGTTCAGTGAAGGTGGGCCCTTGTTGACTCAGTGGACATCAGCATCCTCCCACCACACAGTGACTGCCTCAACTCTGGAGATGACGTTCTCACTAGATTCCCTCAAGGCCAAACTCTGAGGCACCCAAGGAGGAGAAAGGAGAGGAAGGCTGCCTGAGTCCCATTGGCAAGCCCTGAAGTTTGCCCCTCAGGCCAGAGCAGAGGCTCAGCTCAATAACTCCCACTGATATCCCACTCTGGGACAGTCCTGATAAAAAGCCAAAGGACAGGGTGACACTCACAGCTTGTCCTTCCTGTTCCCGAAGCAACCTAATCTCAAAAGGTTGGAAGCCCTCAACAGGGTCCAGGATGCCTCATCCTTCAAGTGGAACTACATATGGGCCACCATCTATAGAGACTCTTGAGGCCAACCATAGTTTGTCAGAGTAAGTAGAATGGTAGCTAGGGTCAGAACAGAAACTGAGTCACCTTTTCACTTCCAAAAGTACCTCTAAGAATCTACCAAAGCCCTATTTGTCTACCTTCCAACTCTTTTCTAGGGAAGCACAAAGACGATCAGTTGAGCTCTTCTCTGGGTGGGAACCCCAAGTCTTCTAAGTAGTAGGTACAATGAACACAGAGTATTTACAAGGCAGAAGTCCTCCCTGAAGCAGGTAAAAAATGATGTCTTATAGCAATATCCCCAAAACCCTAGTTCAGTAAAAATGGGACTGCTCTACGAAGCAGAACCAGGTACTATGCAATGCCAACAGGGAGAGAAATATAGTTCCAGGAAACCATACTAAAGATACTTATAATGGTTTTAAAACATGATCCCTCAAGTCTTTGACATGTCTCCTATAAAAATCACCCCTTCCCTTGAATCTGGGCTCTGCAATTATTTGACCAAGAGAATACAACTGACATGAATCTGTGCCAATTGTCAGGCCCAAGCCTCAAGAAACCAGCGGCTTCTACTTCCTATCTCGCATCCGGTGAGGAAGCCCAGGCCATGTAGAGAAGGTACATATAGGTGTTCTAATAGTCCCAGCTGAGGTTCCAGAAATAGCCAACATCAAGCCCCAGACATGAGGCAAGACACCTCTAGGTGACACCTGCCCCTAGTCAATGAGTCACCCTACGCCTTGAAGTCCTTCCAGCCAAGGTGCCAGAGATCATGGAGCAAGGACCAGCCAATCCTGCAGTGTTCTCTGGATTCCTAAACCACAGAGTCTGTGACCATAATGAAATGGTTGTTTTACACCATAAATTCTCGGGTACTTATATCGCAGCCAATATGTGGAATAGATTTTGGTACCTAGAAATTTAATGCTGTTGAAACAAAATCTGAAATCACTGACTTGGGGGCTGAGTGACAGGCTGTCGGCAGGGGTTAAGGGGAAGTTAAGGAAAATGTTAGTAGAAGCTTGAGGGAAGGGGACCCTTGTAAAAAGGTTGAAAATTTTGGTAGTTCTGTCGTGACACGGAAAATAGGAAATCTACCTAATTCAATGATCCAGCTTGAAGTATCTCCGAGCTGAGTGCTGTAGGTGCCGTCCGACGTCTAGCTGCCTACAGTACAAGACGGAAGACAGGAGCCAGAAAAGGGACCGTTTCGTTTTCAAGCAACACGAAAAGGAAACAAACGAGAAAGGGCTTTCTGGGTTAGAAAATAACACTTGTTTCTGTCTCTCTAGACAGCAAAGAATTCTCAAATTAAGAAATGGCTTCCAGATTGTACTGGCAGTTTTACTGTGTGTATGTGCGCACGGGTGTGTGAACTAATCAGACTGTACACTTGAAAGGGTTCAGTTTACTGTAGTTTAATTATCCCTCAATAAACCTCTTTAAAAAAAAAAAGCTAGAGTAGGACAAAGGTCTAGTCCTAAAAAAATCCTTTGTCAAGACCTAAAAAATGGTTTCAAGCATTGCCTCAGAGAATCTCAGGGACAGGCAGACGAAACGCCTTCTAATGCTTTGAAGGGTAGGCCTCGCAGATCCTCTGTAAATGGTAAGGCTTCCGAGACTCTAGAGAACCCCTGTCCCAGAGCACCCTCCCAGGGAACCCAATGTGGGAAGGGGCTCATGGTGACAAGATCTGTACATGTGCCCCTGTCGACTACAGTGGGTTATAAAGGGATTCAAAAGAAACCCACGAAGTTTTTAAATGAAGTATATTGGCTGGGACTGGAAAGCACAGAGACAGTATAAAATGAAGGGAAGACTCTGGACACTTGAAATATTCTGGGCATGAAGCAGATGGAAAAAACTACTCACCTGCACAAATGGGCTACTTTCGATAGAAAAGGAAGAATGAGTCAGAGTCAGGGCAGAACTCAAAGCCCTGAGGGGGGAGCCAGAGACAAGGTAAATGCCTCCCCGGCAGTAAAACCCGGACTTAATGGAGGCTTCGATCACTTGTGGCTCCCCGGATATGAGAATTACAATAGGCTGGGGGGTCTTGGGTTTCCCCCTTTGTGAAGAGGGCTATCTACAGCAGTTATTCTGGGCCTGTCCCACCAGGGTATCTTGGGTGGCAGATACATACTCTCTTTAGTTTACAGGTCTGCACATCAAGAGAAATAGTATTCAAGGATCTGCACACAATGCGAGAAATGGACTGCACCCAAAGCATTTCATCTATACCTGAACCTGACTCACATGATGAGATCTTAGACCTCAAGCTGATGCCATTAGCAAGATGAGACTTGGGAACTTAGGGGAGAGACTGAGTGTATTTCACATTGGGGAAGGATGTGAAGTTTTGTGATCAGAGGGCAGGCTATGGCAGATTGTATTTTCCAAAGACAGTGACCACGACCTATTCCATCTCACATGCCCTTCTAACAATGTGAAGTGGATACTCCTCTCATCAAGTGGGAATTATTTTCCCTCCACTTGTGTGATGTTGTGATTTATAATAAGAATTATAGGATTGGTCTTAGTCCCATTTCTGGCACAGACCTCCTAAAACCCTTGGAATTGCCTAAGTGATGACAGCAATCAAGGTGTCTTTCGTCATGTTAATGAAGCGACTTTTGGAATACACCTAAGCATGGGGGCTGTTTTCCAGGAAAACCAACCTTGTGATTAGAGGATTGGAACTTTCAGTTGTTCTCCTCCCCAGAACTCCAGGGAGGGGAGACCAGCTGGAGGTTGAGTCAGCCACCAATGGCAAATGAGCTCATCAATCATGCCTATGCAACTAAAGACTCCATAAAAACCCAAAAGGGCAGGGTTCAGCGAAGTTCCAGGTTGGTGAATCAGAATGCTGCCACATGCCACTATGTAAGGCCCAAGCTCCCCAGGACAAAAAATCCTTTGTTTGAGACCTCATCCTATATATCTCTTCGTCTGGCTGTTGATTCGCATCCATTAATATCCTCTGTAATAAACTGGTAATCTAGTGAGTAAATGGGTTTCCTGAGTTCTGTGAGCCACTCTAGGAAATTAATGAACCCAAGGAGGAGGTCGTGGGAACCTCTGATGTTTAGCCAGTCTGTCAGAAGCACAGGTAACAACTGGGTTTGAGATTAACATCTGAGCCAAAGGGCAGTCTATGGGATATTGCCCTTAACTTGTGGGATCTGATGCTCTTTCTGGAGGATAATCTTAGAATCGAGTTGAATTGTAGGGCATGCAGCTGGTGCCAGAGAATTGCCTAGTGGTGCAGGGCAGCACCCTCACACACACCACCACGTTGGAATTGGGGTGCAGAGCTCTTTACCTTGAACTCAGGCAGACCTTTGTTATCACCTTAATCAACAAGGTAAAACAGAAAAGATACCATGCAACTTCTGAGGCTCGGTCATTAAAATGTCATGCATTTCTGCCTAGTTCTCTTGAAATGCTCACTCTTGGAACCCGGACATCATGCTGTGAAAGCAGGCAACCAAACACAGAGGCCACACGTAGGTGTTCCCCGGCGGAGGTCCCAGCTGACTGCCAGCATCAACAGTCAGACAGGTAAGTAACAAGTATTCAGATGATTCCAGCCCCTAACCACTGAGTCACCAGTGCTGCAAGGAATAGAGGCAAGCTTTCTCTAATGAGCCCTACTCAAACTTCAATTTGTGAGCCAAATAAATGACGGTTAATGTTTTAAGTCACTAAGTTTAAGGCTGCTTGTTATGCACAATAAATAACCAGACAAATTTTACTGATGTCACCGTTGGATTCTAGGAAGCATCTCAGGTAACGGGGGCTAAGGCCACAGGTCCTCCGGAGGGGCGGCCTGTCACACCAAGACAGGCTCTGCAGCACCATCTTTTGCCCCAGCCACCACTCTCAGGAGAGTTTCCCTGTCTGCTAGCTCTTACCCTCCTCCTGAAAGCTAAGGCACGGGTCTAAATCGGTGCCCACTTTAGCAGTGGGACCTCAAGACCTCTCTGGATTTCGCCCAATTACAAACTAAGGCCTTCCTCTGCACAGAAACCTGCAAATGTAAGTTGAAATTATGGTTCCACAGTCAATTGGCTATGTGGGCTTTAACTCCCTCATATGTAACATCAAGTAACTGGATGAATCCCAAGATCCCTCCAACTCTAACATTCCAAAAGAGTATGTGCTGGGCCTCCAAAGAGTTCCAACAGAGTAGGGGAAAGAAGACCCCCTGAAATCTACCCTAGGAGATACTATATGACAAGTGGCGTCTGGAGGCTCCAAACTAAGGGTTCTAAGAGGGAATAGAGAGGGGAGGGAAGTCCTTCTTCACTAGGTGGTTAAGAAAAGCACTGGGAAGGAAGTAACTCTTGCAGCTAGACTGGCAGAAAGGTAAGGTTTGCAGTAGACAATAGAGAAGGATAAGAGTAGAAAGAAAGACCAGGACTTTTTATGAAAGCCAGGCCAAGTTTGACCATATCATACTTGACAATAGTTTTTGAGTGGGAAGATCCCAGGAATGTTTAGAGGGAGGTGAATGGAGTGGGACAATAAAACAACAGAAGGACCAAGAGAGCAAGCCTTGAGTTCTTTCTCCCATTAGCTTTGTAGCTGGAAGCAGCACCTCTCCTTTTCTACGCCTCAGCTTCCCAATCTGTAAAACAAGTGGGTTCGACTGGATGAGCTCTATGGTTCCTCTTAGTTCTGCCTTTCTGAGTCTGGGGACTGAGTGGAAAGGGAGACCAAAGTTCATAAGACCTATGAGAAAGGTACTGTGAGTACTCAAATAGCACAGCAGCCTATGCTAGAAAAGCCTCCTCTTCCAGACGTCTAATCAACTGGCCAATAAATAGTTATCTTCCACATACCAGGCATTGTTCCAGGCTCAAGGGAATGGAAAGAAGTCAGTCAAAGTCTGGGACCCCAATAAGTCTACACTTTTATAGGCACCCAGTTTTCTCACACCTACATCCAGAGGCAAGGTTCCCAAACACAATACTGATAGCCTGTACCTCCATGGGGGCAGTGACCCGGATGCTGGAGGTTCACAGTGAAGAAGCTGTCAAGGATATCAGCAGGCATGACGAGTCTTCTGAGAACTGCCCCTGTTGCCTGCCAGGCCTTACAGCACAAGTGAAATCTCCTGACAGCAACACGTAGCAAAGTTCCCCCATTTAGGTGGCTGAATTAGCTTTAAACATAACGCTTCCTTGTTTGCAAGTCACCACACTGCTTCTATTCCCACCCCAGGTCATCCAAACCAACATCGTAAGGCCTGACCTCTGAAATCTAGGGGAGCTTGGAGAATCCCACCTCCCAATCCTAAAATTGGATGCAGCCAAATCTTTCAAGGTGGAGTGCAAACCATATGTAGGGAGGGTATATCTGGCAGCTGCGGATGAAGCAACGTGTCTGCGCTGCCTCATCAACATGGAGAAAGGGACACCTGCTCCAAGAGACCAAAACCTAACAAAGAACAAAACTTCGGTGGTCAAATGAAAAGGCTTAGATTTCCTTCTCCTACATACCCTGACAATCAAAACTGGGCTACAGAGGAAAAGGAAGGAAATATATTAGCAAAATACCCATAAAAGCCAAAAAATAGAATGGAATCCAGGATCTTTAGCCCACACTGGCTCAGATGAAGTCTCATTCAAGTTAAGGACACAAACTTGCAAATACCTTGCCAGTTTGCCAGTTCCACAGGGTCCCATTGCTCGTCCCACCAGTTTTCCATGCTCCAGAGTACCTCCTACCCGCAGGGTGAGACACAAATGCCTCTTAACTACCACTGGGTTCCTCTACCTCCATGTGGATGACATGGAGGTCCCCAAAGAAGCTAGCGAGATAAACACTCAGCTTTCCCAGGCCCTAGCACCCTTCCACTCCCCAACCAAAGTTCCGGACACACCAAGAAGTCTTTTGCAACGGAGACCCCTGGGCTACTGGTGATTTAAAAAAAAAAAAAAAAAAAGGCCTCAGGTCACTGCCAAACATCTACTGAAAGGTCAGACCAAGATATTCAGGTGCCAAAGTTATTAATCCAAGCTGTACATGCCTTGAAGAAAGAGAATGGATCACTCTTCTTTCTCCCCCATCGTCCACCACAGAGCCTGGCACCTGAGAGGAAAGCCCTCAGAGTTCACTGACAATGACTTCTGAAATGAACTAGTGATTTACTGCTCTACTCAGCCCAAAGAGCACCCCAGATATGGCTGGGAGTGAAGACAAACAGAGAACCCACCAGATGACACTTTCAAAATAACACCCACAGTCCAGCAGTACCCTCTGAGAGAAGGATATAGCTAGTCGCTGAGGCCTGGGACTCCATGCCAAAAGCCCAGGAGAGAAGAACAAAAGGGAAGCAGAAATATGGCAAAAGGAAGGGAAGTGAAGACCCAGAGGAGAGCCTGAAAGAATGCTTTTTTTAGGCACATCAGAGGCTCAGACATTTATAGACATCATCTATCATGTTATGATGGCAAGCATGCTAGGAAGCTACAGGAAGAACAATTTCTAAAAATATTTACAACATGTAGGTACCTACTCCAAATAGAAATAGGCACCTGTTGGTGGTCCTGATTCCACTTTGTGACTTGATATAAAACCTGTTTCTCTCACTCTACCCCTCACAAAGTGGAAATGGAGGGGGGGGGAGAATATTTTTTAAAGTTATGGCTGCTGGTATGGTAATTTCTAATGCAGGTTCTACATATACTATTTCTTTAAAATTAAGACTAAAACTATACAATCACAAATAGTCTCACATTAAAAAAAAAAAAAAAAAGGGAACCTTAGTTCCCAGTCTCCATCTGCCAACTCAGTCATAGTAAGACAGGCCTCCAGACTGGCAAGAGCCCAGCAGAGCGGTTCCCAAAAGGAGACCATGGGGGACAAAGACTCCGAGATCTACATTTGCTTCTGCTGTGCCCATCAACATGCTCCGCGAGAGTCCAAGTTTTCTGTTTTACCCAAGAAGTTGTGGGTCCCTGCCATGCTCCACCTCAGCCAGTTCAGGGAAGCAAGAAACTCTAGTCTAGGTTAGAGGAGGTGCAAGGGCAGGGGGTAGGGGCTGCTCCTGTAGGTGTTGCTGCCACAGGGTGGCTATCTAATTTGTTTGCCTAAGTCCCAGGCTGTTACGTACTTAATGCTTCAGAACTCACCAATCTCTGTCTGGTTGGCACAGTCCATCCAGACCATTTCCACCAGGACCAAACCTTGAATGTGTGGTGTAGGAGACTCTTCCTCCCTCGTTCACACCAGCCACTCCTCAGAGGCAATGGGCAGTGCCCCATACTGCCAATCATATCTTGATCCCAGCTCTGAGTGAACCAAACATTTACCACCACCTCTGGACAGACCTGAGTGTGCCCCAGCCCACCAGACTCAGCCTGGCACTGCACAGCCTGGACTTCCAGAACGGAACTAGCCCTGCCCCAACCTAGGCTGAGCACCCTTCTCACAGCTATCCATTCTAGTGGCTGAGGTCCCCAAAGCCAAATTTATCCACCTTAGCTTCAGCAGGAGAGGCTAGGAAAGGTACACGGCTTTAATAAAAGAGCCTGGAGGTTCTTCTAGGACATCAGCATCCATCCTTGAACCAAACTTGAGAAGCCCTAGTGAGAGCTGTACGTCAATCTCTCAGCTCTAGAAGCCTTTATCCCATCATAGGAAAGGAGTTAACATTTACTGAGAAACCTTATGCCAGAAACTATGCTAAGCACTGACATATATTATCTCATTTAATACAGCACAGCAACATATTATCTCATTTAATATAGCACACAGCAACTCTGTGAGGTACATATTATTATTATTATTTCATAGATGAGTATCTAAGATTTTGGAAGGCATAAGAAAATACCCTGAGATTTCACTACTTGGGGAGTAGTTAGAGCTTAGACTTGAAGCCAACTGTATATTATTTCAAAATCTGTGGTTTTTCTATCATTCTTCATTCTACTTTTAAAAAGAAGACCAAACCAGGAAAGTGAATTACAGCTTACACTGACTAAAATTCCCCAAGCTTCTTTGTTTACAGTCCAGCCTAAATTCCTGTAGAATCTAGACTTCTGCTTGCAACTTGTGCTAACATACGTAACTGTCTCCCCTCCCCGATCCCCAGCATGGTCAACGTCCCTCACTACAGTGTAGCCTAGCTCAGGCACAGGCCCCAAGCTGTCCGCATCTTAAGGAAAAGGATATAGCCAGGAGAACGTCAGCTGCTTCTTGCTGGCTCCGTTCCTGGAGCTCTAGGCTCCTCCAACAGTACAAATCAAAAGTCTGTAATAGGGTTCTTTGCTCTCTCCTATGGACAATTATAAAACTGGAAAATGGCTTTTGCTTCATAGTCAGCATGACTTGGGCCCAGATCATTCACTTGGACAACTGTCAGAGTCACGATGATAAGTGGCGTTTATATTTTGGACCCAAGACATCCGGCTGCCCCTTGATGCCACCCTTCAGTGAACCCCGTTCCCCCAACAGTGCTCCCCTACTCACCTGCTCAGAGTCCCCCGAGGCGCCTTAGTGCCTCCAGCTCCGTGGGTGATGCTGGAATTCTTGTTGGCAGTCATGGTCATTTCTGCTCTCTGCAAACCCAGAGCCCTACAAAGAAGACAAGGCCTATTAGCCGAGTTTCCACAGGCAGCCAAAAGTACCTCAAACATTTCCAGATGACCTCCAAAACTGCCAAGAGGGTTTCTGTGGCGGGTGGCAGGAACCACTTTCCCACATAGATTTAATTCCATGTGTTATAGCTTAAGAGCCTCAAGGGACCCCTGATCTGGTCTAGGCAATAGCTAACATATAACTTATCACTTCACGGAAAATGACAAAACTCCGTTTCCATCCTACCTCTTCTCATTTCTTAAAGATTTCCGAACTTCTAGCATGCCACAGAGCTTTGGCAAATTCATCCTATTTGCTTACCTCTAATAACTATTTATTCAATATTTTTCTTGAACCAACTTGAAACTAACTTGCTTGTCTTAAAAGATTTAACCTTGTTCTATATACTTAATCATTTAGTCATTCCACAAATATTTACTGAGCACCTATGTCCTAGGCACTGCCATCCAACAAAGAATGAAAGTCTCTGCCCTCAAGGATATCACATCATAGGAAAAACAAACAATAAGCCTGCACATGTCACATGTGTGTGATATCAGTGTACATTTATGTACAATATGTATGGTGATGATAATTGGTATGAAGAAGAAAATGAAGCAAGGCAGAGGGAGAATGAAGAAGATCTGTTATTTGAAAAAGAAGGTTCAGGGAGGAACATTCTAACAGTAACATTTAAGACAACACCATAAAATTATGAGCTATATTTTTTCTAATATTCATTAAAATAAAACTAACATACATTAAGGCATTTAAGTACTGACGAAGTGAAAAAGGTCCATTCATGCACCACACAGGGATAGCAAATAAACCATTATCCTTTAGGGAACGTTACTTTATGTTAAAATAATAAAAGAAGGAAAAAGTTTAAAACTTAGGAATACATCCAGATTGGAAACGAAGAAGTAGAATTATCTCTTATTTGCAGACGATATGATCATGTACAGAGAAAATCCAAAGGAATCCACTAAAAACCCTTAAACTAATATATAAAGTCAGGCAAGTTTGCAGGATACAGAGCAATATTTTAAAAATCAATTTTACTTCTAACCACTGGCAATGAAAAATCTGAAAATGAAATCAAGAAAAACAATTCCATTAATAATAGCAGAAAAAAAAACCTCTTGGTATTTCTAAGAATACTTACAAAAATACTTGGGAATAAATTTAGCAAAAGAAATGCAAGACTTGTATAGTGCAAACTATAAAACATCATTGAAAGAAATTAAAGAAGACATAAAAAATTGACATCCCATGTTCATGGATCAGAAAATTCGAAATCATTAAGATGGCAATATTCCCCAAATTGATTTATAAATTGAACAGAATATCCATCAACTGCAGAAACTCAAAATCTGGTCCTAAAATTTTATGACAATCCGAGGGATCCAGAACAGCCAAAACAATCTTGAAAAAGGAAGTTAGAGAACTCAGACTAATTTCAAAACATACTACAAAGCCACAGTAATCAAGACAGTGTATACAGACATAAGAATAGAAATAGAGATCAAGGGAATAAAATTGAGAGTCCAGAAATAAGACCAAACGTTCATGGTCAACTGGTTTTCAACAAGGATGCCAAGACTATTCAATAGGGAAAGAAGTCTTTTTAACGAATGGTGCTAGGACAACTGGATATTCATATGCAAAATATAAAGTAGGACCCTTACCTCATACCATACAAAAAAATTAATAAGTAAAAACGTATCTCAGACCTAAATGTAGAGTGAAAAATTACAAAAGCAAAGCCTAGAAGAAAACAGGGGTAAATCTTTGTAACATCAGATTAGGCAATGGTTTCTTAGATCCGATAACAAAAGGACCAGCAACAAAAAGACATAAACCGTATTATATCAAAATTTAAAATTTCTGTGCTATAAAAAGTGCCACCAAGAAATTTAGACACCCACAGATGGGGAGAAATTATTTGCCAATCATATATCTGCTAAGAAGCTTGTATCCAGAATGTATAAAGAATTCTTTCAGGGGCGCCTGAGTGGCTCAGTTGGCTAAGCAACTGCCTTCAGCTCAGCTCATGATCCTGGAGACCTGGGATCGAGTCTCACATTGGGTTCCCTGCTCGGCAGGGAGTCTGCTTCTCCCTCTGACTTCTCCTCTCTCATGCTCTCTCTCTCTTTCAAATAAATAAATAAAATCTTAAAAAAAAAAAGAATCCTTTCAATTCAATAACAGAAAGAAAAATAACCTAATTAAAAACTGGACAAAGGATTTAAGTAAGCATTTCTCCAAAGATATAAAATTGGCCAGTCAGCTACAATAAAGTAAGATAACTTCACACTCACCATTATAGGATGGCTATAATGAAACAGATAAAAACAAATGTTAGTAAGGCTGTGGAGATACTGAAATCTTCATTTATTGCTGGTGAAAATGTACAATGGTGCAGCCATTTTGGAAAACAGGTTAGCAGTTCAGAAAAGTTGTACACAAAGTAACCATATGACCTAGCATGATCCACTCCTAGGTTTATATCCAAGAGGAATAAAAACACTGTGTCCACAAATACCTATACACAAATGTTCATTAATAGCATTATTCATAATAGCCAAAGAGTGGAAACAAATCAAATGTTCATCAATGGATGAATGCATAAACAAAATGTGGTATATAATTACAACGGAATATTATTCAGACATAAAAAGGAATGAGAAGTAGTGATACACTCTATAACATGCATGAACTCTGGTGCCATTTTTACAAAATGTCCAGAAGGGGCAAATCTATAGAGACATAAAGTAATTTACTGATTGCCTAGGTTGGGTTGAGTGTGGCAAAATAGGGAATGGCTGCAATGAGTATGGGTTTCTTTTTGAGGTGGGAAAAAACTACTGGAAATTAGATCGTGGTGATGGTTGCACAACTCTGTGAATAAACTAAAAACAACTGAAATGTGTAAATTTTATAATATGTGAATTATATCTCAATATAGCTGTTAAAATAAAACTTAAGGGCAAAAAAGAAAAATTTAAGTGCCTTGGAGAGTGGATGTGACAAAGAACACAACTGATACACCAGCATATTTCCAATGTGAATGTACGCTCTGGCCAAGACTAACACCCCTTCATGGGAGCTGACCAGCGGTCCTCACTTTGATTGGCATTCCCAAATAAAGTGCATTCGGATGAGAAAGTTAAACAGGTTTATTTAAAGCCACTAAATGACCTTAATCCTAAAGGCCATCTTACTTATTACCTTGGCGCAAATAAGTGACCGGTCTCGGTGACAAGAAAACCAAACCTGAGCCTCACTTTTAGCCTTCATAAAGTAGAGAAAAGCCTTCTCTAGCTGTTGGGGGAAAAAATCTTTATAAACCTAAGTATACAGCATGTTAGTGATAATGGTGATGACGATGATGATGAGGAGGAGGAGGAGGAGAAGTCAACCCTGCCACCAGAGCCTCTGTGCACACTGGCTCTGATGAGATACTCTTTATCTGCCCCAGCCCAGTGCCAAGTGAAGTGCTTGGCATATGGCTGTGTGTGCAACAGAAAGAAGGAGAAGAGAGGCAGCCTCTGGAAGCTTTCCCAGGCCGGCTCTCAGGGTCCTCAGGGAGCCCAGTGCCCATGGTAACAATGGTCACAATAACTATCATAACCCATCAAAACAACACTAGACATGCTCTAGCAGCTGCAGGGCAAGTCCTCAGGGAAAGGGCAGAAGATCTGTGGAAAGACCAGAAACTGAAAGATATTAAAATAACATGATAAAAAATATATTCTTTCCTTTCCCGAATTTCCGATCGAAGGAGGGTGGGCCCACTGCTCAAAAATGCTTTCATGTAGTTGAATATGAGAACATAGAGTCAACTTAGCAAGAAGGAAAGATACAGATGACTCTGACATTTGCTGCGGCCAAGAGGAAAAAGCCTGTGAAGGGTAACCAAGAGAGGAATGGATCACGATTTCTACGAGGCCCATGGCAAGGATTCTTGATCACCCTTCTGCAAGAGAACAGCCACTGTTCTCAAAAATGGCCTAGGAGTTCAGGCATCTTGGGCAGGCACAGCCGAGAACCCCAGACAGGCCCATTCTATCAGAAGAACAGAGATGCCAATTTGTCATCCTTCCTCCCACCTGCTCTCTCTAGGCCAGGTCTCTAGGCCAGGTCTATGAGATCAGAGAATGATCTAGGGGCTTGAGGAACTAAGGACCAGGCTAAGCCCTTACGCCTCAGACTCGTGCACTGTGCATGGCTGGCTTCCTGGGGGACACTGCTTCTACAGGGGCCCTAAGAGCAACTCCAGGCTCTCGGCTATGCTTTCAGCCTGACACCTCAGCTAGCTCGGCTGCACGGAGGGAAGATACTCCAATTAGAGGAAATACCCACTGGGCATGGAGCAGAGAAGGCGGCTGAGAGGCTGTTTCATTAACTTCCAGGCCTATCGATAGCAAAGTCCAGGCAGAAACTGCTTGTTTAGAAAATGAAATTGTTCATTTATTGGAACATAAATGGAATCTTATGGAAATTGTTCAGTTAGCATCTACCACCAGTCATGAGTTGCTCAAAAACCCAGCTCTGACAAATTACAGACAACCATCTGAAGAATCAGGACAATCCAGAAAAAGGACTATAATAAGGTACTCCTAAAATTGTTCTTCAAACTCTGCATTGAGACAAAGAAACCACCACCCCAGGTACTTGAGGTGCCGTGGGTCAGATAACTAATTCCAGCCCTGCCTCTACCAACTGATAGTTAAGTGACATTGCACAAGTGTGTTTCAAAGACTCAACTTTCTCACTGGAAGAGCATTAATAATAACACGACCTACCTCATGTGATTGCCTGGCACACAGAACCTTAATAAATGGTTTTTCTTCCAGATCATGCTGCTCAAGGTATTTGGAAAGCAACCAGTCCATTCCTGGCCTCGAGTCATCTTCAAACTCCCTGTTACTACTACCATTCAATCCATTTGCTCTATGCAAGCACTGTGGAAAGGCACTAAGATATAAAGATGTTCAGACACAGTCCTTGCCCTCAGAAGATATAAATACAAAGGGCGAGAGTCAAGTAATCAGCAGACCCCAGGAATGCCTCGTAGGGAGGTATGACCTTTGAAGTAAGCCTTAACGTATTTGTTACCCACAGTAGAGGACCTCAGGAAAGGCATAGGTACATTTATTAAGATATGCTCCTAAATTCTTTCTATAACAGCTGAAGTTATAAGCACTTTACATGTTTTAAATCACTTAATCTTAGTAACAACCCTAAGAAGTAGATACTATTATTATTTACATGTTACCAAGGAAACCAAAGTACAGAGCAGTTAAAGAGCTTGCCTCCAGTCACTTGGCTAGAAAGTGGCCCAGCAGGAATTTGAGCCCTGGTAGCCTGCACCAGCGCCCCCAGCTTGGAGCCAGGACTCTGTGTTACCTCTAATCATCTTCTAATTCAGCTCTTACCGCTCTCCAAGGTAGTGATGACACAGGCCCATTTTTCCAATCCGGGCATTTAGGTTCAGAGAGATTAAATGACTGGCTCAAGATCACCCACGAAGTGAAGGAACAGAGCAGGAATGTGGGCCCAGCTCTGTCTGACTCTGCTATCCACTCACCCATCTTCACATCAATGGGGCACTTATTAAAAATAGAATCCCAGGCTCCCACTCTACTTCCTGAAAGGAAATCTATAGGAATGGGGCCGAGGAATTTGCATTTTAAACTAGTGTATATACCTGTAAGTGTGAAAGCTTGAGTCCTACTGCTTTCCAAGGACTTGGAAAGGTACAAAGGTCACTACTGACCATCTTCCTAAGGTTTCCCAGCTGTAAGCAAATAAACGATGGCTGTTCATCCCGTCCCTCTTTCTCCCCCCACCCCTCAGCTTCTTCTGCCCTGCACAGGAACGACCGACCCGCAGTGACAAAGAGCAGGTCCAACACGAGGTCTGGTGAAAGCATTATCAATGTCTCCTCTAAACAGTTCCTCAGTTTTCAGGTATGCTCAGTGCTCTTGTATCTGAGAACAACTCTTCCTGCCACCCACCTCCGGTAGCTAACATCTGCTTTCCGCACTTTCTCCTCACTTTCAACTCCTGGGAAAAAGAGCGTATTCCCGAAGACACAGCTGATGGTTTGTAAGAGTAAAAACAGGTCTCATCTGGCCTTCCCTTTATTTTTAAGAAATTTGGATTAGTTATCAAACATTTTAAAAAATGGGTGGGTACAAATAAGAAGTCACATTCTGGTGACTTTCTTTCTCTTGAAAAATTAGAAAATCTGACGTCACTGTCTGCATTTCTGTGTGGCCACAGTCAGCTAGACCGAGTAAAAGGGGCCCGTTTAGATGCAGCGAGCTCTCTCCAACTTAGGGCTGTCCCTCCCCACCCCTTGCCTGCCGCTGGCCAGCCTGACTCAGCCCTCCAATCTGACTCCGTCACAGGTGAGTGCTGTAGCCTAGCCTGAGTCCCAGCAGGGAAGGGTTGAGAAGTACTGTACCAGGAACATGCTTCCCGTAGAGCAGCAGCATGAAGCCTCCGGACAGCTGGGCCTGTGCAGTGCAGGGAAGAGGAGGCTATACCAGTGCAGGGCACCTCCCGTGAGCCACTTGAACCCCTCCCCCCCACATCTATTCTCCTCGCTGCCACTGAAAGAGAGACCTCCGGAAGACTCCCAGCTTTCACTCAGGCCAGCCTTCATCTTGCAACTCTCTCCCTCCCACTCCTTCTCCCCATAATCCAATCCCATGCCCACAAATGCTCTCCTGAAGGTCCAGGAAGAGACCCATCAGGTCAGGCTCTGAAGGGCTCACCATCCAAGGGATTCCCAACCTCTAAGAATAAACCTTCCTATTCTAGAGCAAAAAAAAAGTTCCCCCTTGTTTAGGTGATATTTCTAAATGTGATACTTAGAAATAAGTATTTATTTCTTATTATTGTGTGATACTCTCCCGTGGGCCTAACTGTGGACAAGACAAGATGCCTTGCCCCTGAAGGAGGAGGCATTTGAACCCCGAGAGTGATGAGGAACAGACACAAGCATTTGGAAGGAAGCCTCACATTCTGCTGGGGTTAAAGTCGCCACGTAGAGGAAACATAGACCCTGCCAAGCACTCCGCTTCACTAGTCCAGGTAAGAAGTCAAGATACCCGACAAAGGAAACCTCTAAACCATATCAGAGAATTTCTTTTTTTTTTTTAAGATTTTATTTATTTACTTGAGACAGAGACAGTGAGAGAGAGCATGAGAGGGGAGAAGGTCAGAGTGAGAAGCAGACTCCCTGTGGAGCTGGGAGCCCGATGTGGGACTCGATCCCGGGACTCCGGGATCATGACCTGAGCTGAAGGCAGTTGCTTAACCAACTGAGCCACCCAGGCGCCCCATATCAGAGAATTTCTGCTAACAACTGTATTCCACCAATTTTCTTAAGCAAGCTCCCCTGTGGCAGTGGCTGCCTGGAGGGAAGGAAAAGGTGGGAAAGGGAAGAGAGCTCTCTATGTGCCCTGAGAACCTGGAGACTGCACAGCTCCCTCCATACAGCTGCCGTCTGACCACGGTGAGGTCAACCACCCACTCGCCCGGCGCAGGGAACACTACTCAGACCCTCTTTCCCTTCTTCCTGACTCCCTCCGGCAACCTTTCCTCATCGCAGGTCCTTGGCCAAGAAAAGGAATAGGCAGACCTGCAGCTCCCCCAGAAGAAGGCTTAGGTCTTTAATTTCCTCCTTCAGGAGTCCCAGTAAGCCACACTGGCACTACCAGCTTCAGGGAGGGTCATCACTAGATGAACTCAAAAGAATGAGTTCCTTTTAACTACCCAAACCGGAGTACTCAAAAGAGTGAGCATTTGAGCCTTTCCTCCTCTCCGGCAGATGTCCTGGCCTTGGGCTAAGGTGGCAAGGGCTGTGTCTCCCTTTCCTGGCTCTGCCTGGGCTAACAGCTCATGGGCTCAGCTTCTCTGCGGTTTGCATTCCTAGGACGTTCAGCCATACCGCTCTCCTGCCATGCCAGCCCCTCGGTCCCCACCTGGCTGAGAAAGCTAGAGGGCAATTTGAGCTAGTTCTTCCCTAGGTGTTCAACTTAACATTAACTGACGACAAAAGAGGGTCCCCGAAGAGTCGAAAGCAATGGTGATAAGCGGCCCTAGAAATTGCACACTGGCCATATTCTTCAAAGTGTACCCCTTCTCTTCCCAAAGTCACAGCTGCTATAAAACTGATGAAAGGGAGTTTTCCAACTGTGGCTGCCACCCCGTTGGACTGTCAATGGCAGACCTTTTCCTCCTCCCACCCCTCAGTCGATCTTGTCCACCTCGGGGCTTTCAGGCAGTCCTCTCACAAGTGTCCCTATTACCTTCTGGAATGGTGCTGCAGTAAGAGGCTCTCATCCAACATACCCACAAGGAGAGGCTGTTCCTGGGAAACTTTCTTTCATCTCATTCATGTGGGCTTCTCCTCCTTCATCCCCCTCTCCCTCCCCTCCTTTCCTGATTCATTTTTCACTGCCTATCTGTGTACAACTTGTCTTTGGCTCTGCGGTGCCTAAAGCAAGGGTTTCCAAGGGAAAGGGGACAAAGTGGACTCAGAGGTTGGGCGGGTAGGTAACGGAAGCTTTGGAAAAGGAGCCAGGAACAATTTTCTCCACTCTAGCCCATACTTCTCTCCAAAATGCCAGACCCTGTTTCTCTGTTACCATTTCTATATACCTTGTACCTTGGAGCTTCTCCATTCCAGCCCCAGGTTCTGGGATTTTAGGCCAGAAAGCCCTTCAAGCAAAAATGGCAAGGGGATTATGAGCCTGATCAAGTGGAGAGGAACTGAGATTTGGTTTGCTGGGAAGTCAGTTTTTACAGGTCCCAAGGAGGCCGAAATCCTCCTTCAACCAGCCACAGGGAAAGATGGGGGGGTTTTTCCCTCTTGTTGTTGTTGAATAATAATCGGGCAAAAATTAAGCTCTTTCCATCTCTTCACTGTCCATTTATCACTCCCACATCCTCTTTCCCAACCCTCCTCCTCAAAGAGGCCTAGAAGTTTGGGTTTTCAACCTCAACCATTTTCAGTCCCTTTTCCTGCCAGATGGTCCTTCTCCACTTCAGTACAGATTCTGTGGAGGCTGAAAGCTGGGTTTAAATGTTTCCTGAAAGCCTGAAAAGGGGTGAGGGCTTGTGAGGCAATTCCAGGCCAAAGGAAATCTGGTGGCTTCCAAGAAAGTTTTAAAAACCCAGACACGGTCTGGAAACTCAGCCTCTCAGCAAGCAGCTGAACCCAGCTCTGCCAGGACCACGAAGCCGACTCTGTCCAATGACTTGGCAACACGTGGAAAAAGAAAGTAGAACGGAGGCTTGCGCCACAAAGAGCCCTGCTCCTGGGGGCTAACCAATGCCCTCTTTCACTTTGGCGAGAAGAGCCCGTGGGTCCCGTCCTCACGATGCTGATTCAAAGGCTGCAGACCTACCTCACACCAGTGCCTCCCCTCTGGCCAGCCACAGCAGACTAGTTGCCATTTCCTGCACACGCCAGGAATACTCATGCCTTCAAGGTTTTGTTCGACCGATTCCTTCTGTCTTGATGTCCTCCTCCCCCATTCTTTCTTAAATATTCAGTTCAAATGTCAACTTCTTTCTGAAGCCTTTCTGGATCCTGAATCTTGACCACCTTCTCACCGGTCCCATGCTCTCCAATCTAGGTGAACTCAACCAGACTGCTCTGGAGTCAGCCTGAACGCCCCCTGCTCCGAAAAACACACCATCCACAAGTCAACTTTCTCAGAAGGGGACTAGGAAAGAGTACGGGCCAAAGGGACTGGGAAAGTCTCAATACTGCCATTCTCCTATCTGTAGCATAGGGAGAAGACCCCATCTTATAATGAGAACATGGAGACTAACCAGAAGCCATCTGCAAAAAAAACAGAGGGTACTCAGAACTAAGAGGGAACACATCTGAGGTCTCTAGGCAATGGGTTAGCTTTCCCCCAACTCTCAGCCTTCAATTAGCACTAATCGCGCCTCGGATAAACCTCATTGGCTACGATACTGCCACTGCGCAAAGCTAACTCTCAGCCTTCAAACTTTTTCCCTTGTCCTTACTCTTCTAGCTGATTTTGCTTCCTGTTTCACTGAAAAAAACAGAAACTAATGCAACACACCCTCAATAAACTACCATTGGCATTAGTGCAGATCTTGTCACTTCTCTGCTGAAAACCTCGAAAGGGCTCCCAATTACTCCAAGTAAAAGCCAAAGTCTTTATAATGACTCACAAGGCCCTGATTAGCTGAGATCCTATGATTTCTTTGACCTAAGTTCAACTACTCTTCCTCTTCCTCTTTCCACACCAGTCCCACTGTCCCCTTTTATTTCCTCAAACATACAAAGCACAGTGCTACCTCAGAGCCTTCCTACCTGCTGTGCCCTGTAACTAGGGCACATCCCTGAGAGAGCCTGCTCCCTCTTCCCCCAGGACTTCGGTCAGATGTGACCTTCTTAGTGAGGCCTTCCCTGACCACACTGTAAAAAATTAGTATTAACAAAACTGCTACCAAAAAACCTTCCTCGGGGCACCTGACTGGCTAAGTCAATAGAGCGTGCAACTCTCGATCTGGGGGTTGTGAGTTCAAGCCCCAAGTCGGGTGTGAAAATTACTTAAAAAATAAAATCTTAAAAAAAAAAAAGTAGGGACAGCTGAGTGGCTCAGTGGGTTAAGCATCAGACTCTTGATTTCAGCTCAGGCCATGATCTCAGGGCCGTGAGACTGAGCCCCACATCGAGCCCTGCCTCAGGTTCCACACTCATCAGGAAGTCTGCTTGAGATTCCTTCTCTCCCTCTCCTACTGCCCTTTCCCCTCCCACGCTCTCTTGTGTGAGTGCTCTCTCTCTCGCTCCTCTAAAATAAAATAATCTTAAAAAAAAAAAAAAAGAAAGAGAAACAAAAAAACAAAAAAAACCTTCCTCCATCCTACTGCCCCTCGGCACTCCTATCCCCCTTTTCTGGTTTATTTTTCTCCATATCATTTATGGTCTACTTTTCTTTCCCATTCATTACGTTTATATAAGCTAAGAATTTTTGTGTTTTGTTCACAGCTGTATTACCAGTGGCTACACAGCAGGCCCTCAATAAATATTTTTTTGAATGACAAAACATTTGCCACCAGTTTAGTGACCCTCCCTGGGCAGGGTGAACAGCTTTGGACTCAGTAATTCAGGCCCATCTTCCAACCCCACCAGTCTTCCCTGAGTTCAGTCTGACCTACCTGCAACAATCATACCCACTCAGAAAACTCAAAAGGGGCCAGTACTCTGAGCATCCAAAAGATTCAGGGCAGGGGTGGCTTCAGCCCAAGAACTCACCTGACATTGCTCTCTGCAAAGATTACAATGATTTCCTAATTGCAAAATGCAAGTGTCCTTTCGGTGGATCTTAAGGAAATTACAGGACCTTCCTTTTCTGATGTTTACTGTTTTGGATACAACTTATCAACCCTGTCTGAGGCACTGTAATGCAGTTAACTCTCAATTAGAAGCACACTCCCTGGGGGATTCACAACCTGCCCACAAGATCTTTATGCTCATCAAAAGAGGGAACACGTTGAGAAAGTCTGGGAAACACTGTCAGAGAAGCAGAGAAGTAGAGAAGAGGGACAGGTGTGGGCACCCAAGGCTTTCATTCGTTTACTTCCTTGAACCCTTTGGGAACATCTTCCCAGCCAGGCTCCCATGCTACTGTGCTGTACTCTGGTCCTTGCCCTTGAGCAGCAACCCATCCTGCCCCAATTAGACTTAAAAGGATTTGGTACAATGTAACAAGAACTGTGAAAGTAGTACGAACACAGGGCTCTGGGAACACGGAGAAAGACACCTAATCAGGTGGACAGAATGGACTTCAGGGAGGGTTTCCGGAAGAGATAGGGAGTGACACTGGGCTGAGTCTTGCAGGACTTGGGAAAGATAAAGAAGGCAGAAGAGGAACACTGAAAGCCGAAGAAAAACCACAAGCAAAAGCCAAGGAGACAGACCTTGAAGTAGGCTGACATTTCTTGAACAGGACACAAAAAGTGATAACCTAATGAAAAACACTGATAAATTCAGCTACATTAAATAAGAACTCTGTTCATTTTTAAAATGACATTTAAAGAGTGAGAAAGGGACCTACACAATGGGTACACAGGTTACAGGGTTCGGCAGATCTGGGAACATTAGGTACACAAAGTTATCAAGAAGAAACAGAGTCACTCTCATACTACAGATCTTGGCCAGATCAATAAGATTGAATTTCCCTTTGGAGAACAGCCCTTTCTCAATTTTGGAAGGTAGTAGAAGAAAGTACACACGTACTGCCAGGTTCTGCTGGCTCTATGCATGCACTTATCTCATTTTTTTAAAGATTTTATTTAGTTGAGAGAGAGAGAGCACAAGTTGGGGGAAGGGTGAGGAGAAAAGGAGAAGCAGAAGGGTGAGGAGAGAGGGAGAAGCAGGCTTCCCCGCTAAGCAGGAAGCCTGACACTTGGCTCAATCCCAGGACCCTGAGATCAAGACCTGAGCCCAACTCAGACACTTAACCGACTGAGCCACCCAGGCACCCCATGCATTTATCTCATTTAACCTAGTTGTCAGTATTTCTATTTTATGGATAAAGAAACTGAGGCTCAGGTTAAGTAATTTGCCCAGGGTTTCACAGTAAGTGGCAGACACTGGAGTCTGGAGAGGCTGGCACTGAGCTCTATGATTGATACCAAAGCACGGCTGTCCCATGGTATTTATCATCTCCTGTGGCAGACAGCCATCCTCCATCCCAAGTGTACCCCTGCAGCCCAGCTCTATCTGGATAGAGTTAGAAAAGGATATCAGCAGGGATCCCACACATGGCCCCCAAATTCTTGGTGTTAAAACCCCCATTTTTCTTTGGGGCACCTGGGTGGCTCAGTTGGTTGAGCGACTGCCTTCAGCTCAGGTCATGATCCCGGAGTCCTGGGATCGGAGTCCCATATCGGACTCCCGGCTCTGCGGGAAGTCTGCTTCTCCCTCTGACCTTCTCCCCTCTCATTCTCAGTCTCTCTCTCTCTAATAAATAAATAAAAAATCTTTAAAAAAAAAAAAACATTTTTCTTTAAGCCATTTAGTTCAGAGGGCCCGCAATCAACACAAAATAAATATCAGAAATGCTCCCCTATTGCTGTTCTTTAGACCTTTTCTCTTCATTATTCTTCCCCACCTAGGGACGGAAGCTCTCACAAACACAGACCCTGGTCAAAGAAAGGCCTTCCCCTAAAAATACAGTCACAATGGAGCAGAGACTGCAAGCATGGGGACTCTGTCCACCCATCTGTCCAACTTCTTTCAGGGTCATGATGGGGACAGAATTTGCCTCTTTTTCCTCCTTTAAACAAGGCAAGTGCTACTTGTCGATTGCAGGTCTGTGGTTCTCAAACTGTGTGCTGCAAGACCCTAGAGCACTGCAGTGAACTCACAGGGGTGCTGCAAAGTATTTCAATTCTTTGAGGGAAACAGAGCAATATTTAACATTTGTTGGACACCCCACAAGTTCACACTTTTAACATCAGATTGCACTACATTCTTTTCAGATGTCATTTCTTTGTGAAACTGGGTTTTTAGCAACTACAGTGACAGAAAGCAAGTACCATGTGCAGAGCAATACAGAACAGGAAATGAGGATGACAATATTCACTCTGATTCCAAGATGTCTTTTTTTTTCTATAGTTGACACCCAATATTGCATTTCAAATGTACAACATAGTGATTCTACAAGTTCCTACAGTATGCTATGTTCATTGCAAGCATAGCCACCATCTGTCCCCATACAAAGAAGTGAGATGTTGTATAGGGCCTAGTCTGTCCCATTGTTTAGTGACTGTGATTATTTAAGAAAGAAATACAAATATTTTTCCTTACAATTTATGTGTACAATTTTTTCGAATAGCTACTCAGTTGTTAGGATATAAGCTCTTACCACATGGTTTAGACCTAAATGCTTCACAAATGAAACAGGCATTTCTTTTGGCCTATGGACACTGTGAAAAAATTACTGAAATGCTAAGGGCCCAGGAACTGAGAAAGTCTGGGAAGCTCGGCAGCAGGTATTTTCACGTCTCTGCACCAAGGAGCCAAGGAGTTCCCAGGGCAGGCCCAGCCTGGTCGCGGGAGGAGGCGGGCCGCAAACACTCAGGTCTATGGAGGGCACACTCAGGCACGCAGCGGCCAACAGACCAGCCCCCCCCCCCTCCCACCCCGTGCCTGAAGAGAAGTGGCTGCACACCAGCTCCCTCTCAGCTGAGAGCCAGTGCACATCTGTGCCAGCATCACCCCAGGATCCCAGGCTCTCCTCTGAACACCCTCCCTAAAAACCTCTACTCAGCACTGACCTTGTGAACAAAACCCAAAGCCAGCCCAGAAGCCAGCCAGGCCGGCAGGGGACTCCCACACATGCTCGGACTTGGGCAATATCCACAAACCAAACCATTAATCCACAGAGAGAGGGAGCGATGGGAATCTGAGTGACGGCTTCCACTGACGGACAACCTATCCACAGAAAGGCCAGCTGGGCTTTTTGGGTACAGATTTGCACGAAAATAACTCCTTTGTTCCCAAGGAGTCTCTCGCCTGCTCCACTCCCTCCCTCCATTCTTCCCTGAAGTCATGATCCTCTGTTGGTGACATCACTGCAGTTGATACAATAGCTAACTATGGTGATGTCACAAGACTCAACTTTTGTCACTCTGGGTAGAGGATGGGGTAGAGAATGGGACAAGGGGCTGGAACAGAATAAAGTTACGGAACTGGAATTCGCTTTTTCATGCTAATTTCCCAGTGACTCAGAAAAGGAAAGGCAAACCACTGGCAGCAAGGCTGCTTGCAGACTGTCTGTATCAACTGGAGAGCGGTAGGGGTGAGGGGCGAAGGCAGAAAGGGGACAAAAGAAAGGCCTTTCCCCTTTTAGGATTAGCCAGCCAAATATGAAGCCGTTCTCAGTCGGGCCAAGTCCAGGACCTTCTCTTTCCATCGGCAGTCACCCGGGCCCAGAGCAAGCAGAAAAAAGCAGAAACACAGGAAAGGCTCCAGGCTGGAACAGTCCCTGGAACTTAATGTTTGGGATGCTGTGTTGAGTTCTGGACTCCACGTTGTCAAAGGGACAGACTGGGTTTGGATTGAATCCTGAGGAGAGCGACCAGGATGGAGGGGGCACTCAGAGGCATGTCACGGGAGAAATGACTAAAGGAATGGAGAATGTTTACCCTGGAGAAGACAAGACGGGATGGAGGAAGCGGGTAATTGCCTTGAGAATTCTGAAAGGCTCTCATGTGAAAAAGGGATTATATGTGTTTTCTACAGCCTCCAAAGAGACCTCAGACATGAGAAGATCTAGAATGGACAAAATGAGGGAGAATTTCTTATTCTTAAATTCCAATTAAAGACTATAAGTTCTTTTTAATTCCCAATTTCTCTATTACAGACTATGCTCTTGAGGACAAGGACTGTCTTGTTCACTGTAGTACATCCCAGAACTTAGAGTAAACAGCACACAGTAGGTGCTTATTCATAGTTGTCGTATAAGTGAACAAATGAGGCAATAGGCAATGGTCTGCTGAAGTTGTGTTCACAGGGGCTCACTCTTTCAAAAAGTGTTTTTTGAATCCATGCCACTCAATTAAGATGCTGGGGATAAGAGCAGTGAATGAGGTAGAAAAAGGTTCGTCTATTTCCCCTCTCCTTCTGCTTTGTAGTTTAGCACCGATGGAATGTAAGGTCCCTTCCCTATTGCGATTCATTGGTTTCCGAGTTGACTAAAAAATTTGAAACTGAGAGGAAAGAGTACCTACCACCTCTATTACTACTTACAAGCTTAGAAATCTAGACTGAGCCCAGGCTGCCTTCTCAGCTAAGGAGAGGCCTCATGCTGAGACCGTGTGTGCTGGGCCAGACCCGAGCGATCGGCTGGGTATTTATTAAAGCCCCCCCACCCCCACCACCACCAGACAAAGCAGGCTCCTATGTGAGCCCGGGCTCCCGTAGCCCAGCAGTAGGTAAGTATGGTCCAGCTAGGTAACATGACGTATTTTCAGATGCCTTCAGTTCTCTTAAGGAGCTTATAATTTCCCCATCAGCCTCAGGCATTTATCCTGCTAAAGGACATCTGGATGACAACATAGTTACTACAGACCAATTTTCAAAGAAATACTTTCAAGATCTTCTTTGCCTAGCTTGTGCTAGGGCTGTAAGCTTGGTTCCAACTGCTAAGGGCAAGAGAATTATAACTACAGGTAATAAAGCAGATTATTTAACAACAATGATACACAGACTCACAATATACCAGACATTCTCCTTTTCAAAGTGGTCCTTAGAGGCTTGAATGTTTATTCCAATACATTCTCAAAACATTTCTAAAATTTCCATTTGGAAACTGCCCTCAGAGGCTTTGGAACATGATTTGAATTTTCTCTGAAGGAAAATCTGCGTTCTTCAAGGGTGCTAACTCATTCAGAGCCATATGACCAAAAAAACACACACACACAACAACAACAACAACAACAACAACAAAAACCCCACAAACTAGAGAAAACCATCTTAGGTCAGAATAAACAGTAACTGCCAATGTATTGTAGAGCCTTCATATCAAGGGGGATGTGTATGGAAACTGCCCTAAATCTCCGTTCAGAGTACAGCAATTATTTACTTTGTACTTTTAAAGTACACTTTTTAAAAAAGTAACTTTTAAAGTTACTCTTTATTTTACTAGTACAGAGACCTGTGATTATTTAATAAACCCCAAGAACTTCCACGGAAAGTTTTTAAGAACATACGTTTCTGTCTACTGTTTTAGGGTTTTCCTTTTAGGGGGTTCATAAGGTACTCCACAGACTCATTTTAAGAATCCTTATCCTAACCCATTTTACCTTCCTCATAAATGCAAGGATCTTTCTGAACGGAGGTCTACAGAGCTCAGCAGATATGCCAATGCTGGGCACAGAGAGAGACTGACCTGCAACAAAGCACCCTGCTCTCATGAGTCCTCGCAGCACCATGTTTCAAACTCGCCTCAGGGTGAAAGTTAAGGAAAAAAACCTCATTTAAAATGGGAGTCAGGAGGCCAGAAGTGGGAGCTCTCACAACTGCAGGCCCAAAGGGAAGTCTATACTACTTAAGCTACTTTTCTGTCCCAGCAGGAGGAAAAAAAGATTTTTCTCCTCCCCCAGCCACGGCCCCACCAGTGAGAGACTGTCACAATTCAGCCAATAAAAAGTCACTACATTCTGAAGCCCCCAGTTGACTCCAACAGGCTTTTTGTTTATAACAGCACCTCCCAACTTCCCCTTTTCCTCAAGGAAAGAGCATCCTGGCTCCTGGGTAGCTCAGTCGGTAAAACCTCCAACTCTTTTTTTTTTTTTTTTTAAGATTTTATTTATTTGATGGAGACAGACACAATGAGGGAGAGAACACAAGCCAGCCGAGTGGGAGAGGAAGAAGCAGGCTTCCCGCCAAGCAGGGAGCCCAATGTGCGGCTCAATCCCAGGACCATGGGATCACGACCTGAGCCGAAGGCAGACGCTTAACAACTGAGCCACCTAGCTGTCCCAGCCTCCAACTCTTAATTACAGCTCAAGTCATGATCTCAGGCTTGTGAGAGGGAGTTGGGCATGGAGCCTGCTTAAGAATCTCTCTCCCCCTCCCTCTGCCCTTCCCCCATCACACCTGCCCCATGCTCGCACGCACACACACACACCCTCTCTGTCTCTCTCTTTCTCTCTCTCTCTCTCTCTTTCTCAAAAAAAAAAATGTTCCTCTCCTTCACTCTTCGGAATTGCCTATGGATTTGCCATAGCTTGCTTGTCTTGAATTGCAATTCTCTGCTATTCCTGAATAAACCCCATTTTGCTGGTAAAGTAAGTTTTAGCTTTAAAGTTGACAATCCACAATCTACAAACGACTACACTTCACAGGACTTCAGGAGTGTCAGAAATGGTTAAATCCAAGAATTTTAAAGACTCACAAATGTCAAAGGTCCTGGGACTCAAATGTGACATTTTCTAATGTGGTTTATAAACTGGCGCTGGAGACAATCCCCAAAGAGGAATCAGATCTACCTATAGGCAGCCACATTGATTTATATGTAAGCACAGACACAAAGAGCAAGTGATGGTCCCAGCATATATCCTCTCCCCTTTCCCTAAGTCCCCCGTCTCTTTGCGGGAAGCCCAGGGAATACGCCTGCTACCTCCTTCTGGGCCCGCCAGCAAGCTCACCAAGCAGCTCTCACATACCAACAGCCACCCAAGTCACATCTGACTCATGCCATTGCTCTTTGTAATGAGGGATGACATGTATCTAATCTCTTGTATATTTTCATACGAGTAGCCTACAATTAGGCATTTTTGAGGGCTGTAGCTGACTAGTGGTTCTGTTCAGTGACCTATAATTATTCACACAGGCATCATGGCCCATCCAGGCAGCTATCAGGCTGGAGGCACTCTGAGCTCAGACCTCGGCTCTAAGGATGTCCAGAGAATCCTGTTAACACCAGGCTTCAGAAGGGCCACACTGCTCTTCCTTGGCTGCACATGGAGACACCCCTTCTCCATCCCCTTCACCCCTCTTCCCCGTCTACTGCCTGGCTCAGCACAGCTCACTCCCAGGCCTAAGGATTGGCACCTTTGTGGCCCCAATGCCCACAAAAACGGACCGCCTCCTTAGACACAGTCTCCATTATCACGGCAACAGTGATGTAAATCAATTTCTAAAACTCCCCACAAATTTCTCACCTGAGGAAAATAAAACGGGTCACACCCAGCAACCCACAGTCACTGCTGGGCAGCTGGGCTCTCAGAGCTGACACAGGCCTCTTCTCTGACCCAGCCTCTCCACCACCGGCTCAAGTGGTCTCACTGCTCCTCAGGGCCCGATGGAGTAATTCTCCCCCATGCAAATGTCCACCACCCTGCTTACACTCTACTTCCCTAGCTAATAAGGAAGAACTGGTCAGCCCGAAGAATCTGTTTCTAGCGACTATTCATATATACATTTGGCTCCAATAAAAACTGGTTTCTTGATTCATTAATGACAGCTCAAATCCCAATTCTAAATATAATCAAAGATGGAGCCCAAAGCAGCCATGAAGTACAATTGCGGCCCCACACTCAGAGCAGCAAACACATTAAGTACGAGCCCAATATCTAAACCACAGTTACCGTGCGAGTTTCCCTTCTTCCCAAGCTGGCCCCCTAGTACTTTATACTAGGAGTATATAGTTTATACTGGAGTATAAATTTATACTGGAGTGCTTTATACTTCCCCAAACCACTTTCACATGTTTTCTCAGTGGAGCCTACGAAACAAGCCTCAGAGCTTGAATGCAGCAGGTACTTTCTCTTTTCTTTTTTTAGTAGTCTCTACACCCAACATGGGACTTAAACTCACAACCCCGATCAAGAGTCGCATGCTCTACAGACTAAGCCAGCCAGGCACCAGTATTTTCTCTATTTTTCAAGGAGACTGAGGCTCAGGGAGGCTGGTCTTGCCCCAAGGTCACTCAACCAGTAAGTGCAGAACCAGGTCTAGAACTCCTTTGTAGCAATGTGACCTCAATTCTTCATAGGGCGACAATTAATACTGTAGCTGCCTCTCAGGGCTTATTGTAAGGATAAAGGGACTCACATATGAAAAGTGCCTGGAATGGTGTCTGGTCCACAGTAAGGATTGTGTTGTTATGTTATTATGGGTGTTGCTTTTTTTTTTTTTTTTTTTTTTCAGATTTTTATTTATTTATCTGACAGACAGAGATCACAAGTAGGCCGGGCTGGGGTGGGGGGGAGGCAGGCTCCCTGCTGAGCAGAGAGCCCGACGCGGGGCTCGATCCCAGAACCCTGAAATCATGCCTGAGCCGAAGGCAGAGGCTTATTAACCCACTGAGCCACCCAGGCGCCCCTGGATGTAGCTGTTAATAATTATTATGAATATTATCACCAGCACCGCTAGAGTCCCCAGTTCCAAATCTAGAGCTCTTTCCTCTGTATCCCACTGTGGCTTCACACAGATCACTTAGGAAGTGGTGTCATCTAACTTTGGGTGAGTCCAGACCCAATCTTTATAATTTGCCCGTGGAACTTAGAACTCATGGGGCCCTCTATTTCACCGGTCCTCAAAGTTCTCTGTATTTTTGTGTGCACACACATGCGTCATCTTTTCCACAAATCTGACTCTCTAGTCTTGGGGCCTCTGACATTACTTATGCTGCATGAGCCATCACTCTGTGGCTCGCCCTGCCTGCAGTGCCCAACTTTTGCTCGCATCAAGTCCTCATTCGTTCGCTTCCTTCCTTCAACATTTACTGAGCACCTGCTCTTTATGAAGCACGGTACGAGGTCCTGGGGGAAATATCCTTGCCCTCCAGACACACCAGATGAGAAGTACAGGAGAGTGGGACGCACAAGGGAATGATAGCACAGAGGTCCCGGAAAATACTCGGTCTCAGGGCAGTACAACAGAGTTCAGAGACGGTAATACTGACATGAGTTTTAGAGAGTGACCAGAGTTTTCTAGGCAGACAAGGGGCGAGAAGGGCATTCTGAGGGGAGAGAACAGTATTTACACAGAGATACAAATCAGAATCATACAGAGTATGATAATGTCAGAATGGAAGGGCTGTGTGTGCGCGCATGTGTGTGTGAGAAAGAGACAGAGGGAAACAGAAATAGCTATGAGAGAGGACAACGTGGGAGGGTGAACCCATACTGCCTGGGGGTGGCAGGCAGCTAGGACAACAAACCTCAGGTCTGCCTTTCCAGGGTCTGAGGGGCAATCTCGACTCCCCGGGGATGCTCACGGTGTACCAATTTTCAATGCAAAATCCTTTAACAACTGTTTTCTCTCTCTTTCTGTCTGCTCCTTCTAAAGAAGTGCTGTTTATCCCTAACTTCATTTCTGCCCTGCTCGGAGCCCTGAGTTTTAGTGCCAATGCTTTTACACAAATCCAGTTTCACGTCCTGAGTGAAATATAATTTCATAGGAATGTAATTCTGAAATGATCTCATTGAAAAAGCACATCCAGCAAAGGCCATGAGCAAACTCTGGGCCAGCCCATTCACACCCAGAGCCAAGGAGATTGCAGACCCCTTTCCCTTAAATGGAGAATGTGCCTGGGGCCCAAAACAAAGCACACCAGCTGCCCACGGACATTATCCTGCCCACAGCCAGCCTGCCTGCTTGCAGACTGAGGCCTGGGCCCAGAGAAGCAATGGCCACAAGATACTCCGCACTGTGCAAGGACAGACTCAAGACGGCATCCAAGCAAATAGGCCTCACCACAATGATGTTTCCCGCGTCCCTCAGGAGGGCTCCTGCTCCAGGCCGTGAAACACCAGCTCAAACTATTAACACTCCCCTGTCACAGCCCCATCAGACAGAAGATTATCCAGGAGTCAAGCTGCTAGGGACCCTCCCCACAGTGACCTGCCTTCCCTAACTCCAAAACTCAGTTGCTATCTGATTCTACTGAGAGCATCAGAAATTAGGGAACTTGATTCTGAAACCAGATGTCAAAGCCAGGTCTAGCCTAGTCCAGCAGAGCTGAGACACAGTGGAACTGGGGAAGAAACAATGTACTCTGATGGGATTTTCAAAACTCTTAGCTGAAAAATCTCCAAGTTAGGATCTTTGGAAAAAATGTCCTTACTCCAAATCTATACTAGCCCCCTCTCCCACTCCATGAATCCTCATAAAATGGACCGGAAGGAGAAGAAAAAAAGAAATTAATGGCTTGCAGGGTCTACAGGAACTCTCTGTACTATCTTTACAACTTTTGTGTAAATCTATAACTATTCTAAAATAAAAAGTGTATTAAAATTAATGGCTTGTCATGGTTTCCTCTATAAGGAATAATGGAAAAGAGGGGTCTTGGATACAAATTCCAACTCTGCCTCTATTAGCTAGGAGTTATCAACCTCCCGAAACTTTGGTTTCCTCCTCAATTAAATGGAAATGACAGTTCCCACCGTGAAGTGTGGCTGTGCAGATGAAGTGAGGCATTGCGCAAAAAGAATTTACTGCTGCCCGAGGTGCTTTCATTCCAGGCAGGAACCATTTCTCAGTGCAGCCAGCAGCCTTCACCTGGGGTTGGGTGGGACGCCCTGCCTCCCCTCCACAGTCATACCTAGTCTCCATGAGTTACAGCCTCTTGCACATACAGCATCACACTTGAGGCCCACAGTACTCGCCCCAAGGGTTGGCATCTGTCCCACACCGAGTTCCAACACATGAAAGCACACCACCGGAAACGTGCTGTTCTCCTTCCAGGAGGATCCAACGTCACCTTTAGGAGCTAGATTACCTTCCTGAGGCTCACAGAGGTCAACCACAAGGAAAGGCAGAAGTTGAAGGGGTCGGGCTTCAGCATAATTAGCTTTCCATGGTGGGGTGTGGGCAGGAAAGAAGTGCGTTCTCAAAGTTACCACAGAAGATTCTTCATCCTCAGCAGCGCCACACCACCCACCCCACACCTCTCCCCCGCACCTTGCTCCCCACCTTGGCCGGCCGCTACATGAAGCTGGGCTGATAAACTACAAATCCACCAAGTCAAAGCATGGAGTAAGTTCCCCAAAGCCAAGAGATAAGCCCTAGCGCTGGGCATGAAGTCACCCCCAAGCCCTGGTGCCAGGCTCTCAAGACTCAGCCACCCTGACTCTTGGCTTCATGATGTGTCATTGTTTTTCCCCCAGGAAGACTGAGGTAAGTAGACAGGGTCCCATCCTGGTCTTGTGAGTGGATGGGCTAGAGGCCAAGAAAAGAATCAGGTGAAGAAAGGTATGGCTCTGATGTCACGTTATCTCTGAAAATCACTCTCAAGGATATCAGATCCTTAAAAAAACTCTCCTAAACCAAAAGAGAAGTCCAATCTCACCCTGAAAATTTAGTGTCCAAATAAGGGAGCAGTGAGTGCTAGAACAGTTAGCCTGTTCCAACTTGGAAAAGCCCTGTGAGAGAAGCAGTTCCCAGGCTTCAGATTCCAGTGACAAGGTTGTAACCCCTCGTCACACTAATGGGCACATTCTAGTGGCTAATTTCTCTGACCTTCCAGATGGCTGGATTGGGGACACACCCCAGCTGAGGCCAAAGGACATTAGTTCCTGGCAGGGAGCATGCAGAAACTCAGCAGCCCAGCTAAGCCAGATAACAGCCCTAGCTCCAGCAGCTTCAAGGATGCGTTTTGGGAAGCGGAGCCCAGGAAGAAGATGTCCTTGGAGCCATTTCTTATTTAACCAAATAAAAGCCAAATATAGCCAAATATTAGAGGCTAACTATGTCATCTTCTGTGCAAGTTTTCTCTAGCTTATCACCTCTCACTAAATAAATGTGAAGTATTACTATTATCATTACTAGTTTCCCTTTATTCTTCCATGTCCAGTTCTCCCTGCTCAATGACAGACTAAGCATCCTAGAACATCAATATCCCTATGTCATTCCTCTGGGCTCCTTAACTGCCAATCATACCAGATCCAGATTCCCCCAGGTCCTCCAGAACCCTGTCAAAGGCTACCAACCAATCATACTTCTCTCCTCTTCCTTTCTCCTCTTCAACCATCCCACATCATACCACCACACCCTCCCTTCCCCTCCATACAAAGGCACACAGACCTGCACAGACACATACGAACAAATACACTTCTCTCTCTAGGCAGAATACCTCCTGCTGTAAACATGTGCATTTCTGCCTCCATGTTTTTGTGCTCAAACCACTTCCAGCCGGGAGTACTTTCCTTCCTCTCTGCTTATCATCCCAACCCCATCCAAACTTCAAGGCCCAGTCTAAGGTCCCTCTCAAGCTTAGGTTGGGAAACTGCTCAACCCACAAACAATAACCATGCACTTCTTCTGTGCCAGGCAGGAGGCCAGACACTGAGGATACAGTAAGGAAAACAACACAGCCCTCCATGCTGCTAACTGGTGGGAGGGGCTTCAGCATCAACCTCCCTGCCCACTTGAACTGTGCAGGTAGGGAAGTCAACAACCAAGCCTCACTGGCAACTTGCTGGGATAATTGTGGGGAAGGTAATGAGGTTGAGAGATGAAGTCCTGTTGGATGAGGTCTTCACGCCTTCCCCTTAAGCCTCTCCAAGAAGCCACCCAGGCTTGGTGGTCTAGAACATAGTTTATTACAAGAACCAGCATTCTCTCTGACTGCTTGGAGGAATACTGCCTCCTGCTTTGGAGTTTTATCACCTTCAGAGGTAGGCTGAATCCCACCCCCATTCAATAATAGCCCTAGTTGACTACCCCACCCAAGCCAGGGAATGGAGAGAAAGTGACCAAGTCAGCTCCCGGACTTTGCACCACTGTGACTACACAGTTGATGGAGGTCACATGAGAAGCAATCCCCTGCAGCCTCTCCAGGGTAATGTGCGATTCTCAGACTCTGACAGTAATTCTATTCCTCACTCCTATTCAAGAAAGGCTATCATATAGAAAGGCTGAGTATATAAGTCAGACTGCTGTTATTATAGGGATAATATTGCAGATCTTCTAAATTAAAAAATGTAGTAACCCATTCACATGTACCTTGATCCTTTAACTCCCATAGAAGCAAATGCAGTAACTCTGTGAGACATATTGTATCACTGCAGTCTCCTTTCTTCCCCCAAACTGAAACAGAAAATGTTCTCCACATGTAATCTTAGATGCCTTTTGGACCTAGGAATAAAGGAAGAGAGAACACCTAACCCACCCCTAGTTACATTTCCAGCAACCGAGACTCACAGTCTTCCTCATTTCCTACCCTCCTCACAATCTATCTGGAACTCAAGTCTCTTAAAAAGCTCATCTCACATGAGACACAACTGTTAGTTCTTATGGCACTAACCATTCAGCATTCTGCTGGTAGGACTACTCTCCCCAGCAAGGCTGAGTAGGTCTCAGACCACGCTAGGGAAGATCACCGCTTTCAGAACATTACCCAAAAGCACTAGTCACATGTTTAAGTGTGCAGACTCCGGGGGGCTTCGACAGGTCAAGGCCACAGGAACGCCCCAGCCTCTGCCCATCAGTGTACACCACATGTAGCACCACAAGGGATCAGTGAGCAAAAAGCCTTAAAAGAAAGGCAGGACAGACAGGAAGAAGCTGCCGCCAGCCTTCAGATCAGCAGCATCGCCCTCGGAGGAGTGTCTGCCTGGGGGAAGCTCTGCATCCAAGTGTTAACGGGCACCGAGCTGTTGACACCCGTGGGAGCCAGGCAGTATCTTACCCTACTCAAGGGCCCAGGCTCCCCCGCTCAGCTACCTCCTCGCCAAAGGCTGGAGGAGGATCCAGCACACACTTAGTATCTTCAGAGACTTAGCTACACGTTTCCAGTCCCCTTCCACCTCAGCCCCTCCTCCTGCCCCTGACAACTCAAAATTTTCAGTCTCTACATATGTGTCTATGTGCCTGTGTGTCTGTGTTTTATTTACACTACCCATGTCTGTTGTTAGCAACAGAAACAAAGTACTTTAAGGCAGAAAAGGCAAGTCAGCCAACTGGCTTGCTGCTCCCTGTACTGCTCCCAGCGTGGGGAAGAGGCTGGTGAAGGATCCTTCAAGCTCCAATCTACCACGTGTGCCTACGGCTCCGATGGACGAGGGGAACTGGCAGGGTGCCAGCTTACCCCAAGCTGGCCACTGCTATGTGAGGCCCCAGCTGTCAGCCCTCCTCCTTCTTCCCTGGAGGCCAGGCCCTGAATATCTCGTTCCTTCACCCGCCTGGATGCTGAGTATATTTGAATTCAGAGCTTCAAAAGGCAGAATTCAGGAAACCCACTCTCTTCTCTTGTACACTAGATGATTGGAAAGATGAATAGACATTGCCTCCCCAGACCCTAACTCTAGAGAACCAGCCCATGACTAAGTTTCCCATCTTCAGTTTTTCTGCTACTGATAATCTTCCAAGTTCTAGTATTAGGCTCCTCAATAAAAGCAATGGTAATTACTAATCACTGCTTTGTTCTCAGCACAGGAAAAAAATCAAAAACAAGACCATGGGATGTGATTCTTGCACTCAAGGAGCTTACAGACTAACTTAGGGAGACAAGATACCGGTAGAAAATAATTCAAATGTGAGATACAGAGTAAAAGTATTCTAAAGTACAATGGGCAGGAGCAGAGGGGCTAGAGTAGCTCAGGATAAGTTTTCTGTGGGAGACGAAATGTGAGCCAGACTTAAAGGGCAAACAATAGTTGGGTAGAATGAGACAGGAGGCGATTTGAGATGAAGAGTTAGACTATGACTCAAGGTCCCAAGGCAGGAAGAATGGCAAATATCATGCCCACATGTTTTCCCATCTTCAACTGAGGTTCAGCCCTGGGAGGTAAGGAGGAAAAGCACTGGCCTGCTTGATGAAAATAAAACCCTCCCCTCAGGGTCACCATGCTCTCCAATCCCTCTGCTCCGATCTCTGCCAAGAGCATTCTCAGTGTTTCCTTTTTCTGTACTACTTTGAAATTCTCTCCCCTACAGTGCACAGAATGTAGCCAAGCCAGCCTAACTCCCTAAACCTGAAACATCCTGCTGGAACTCTTGGTACTCAAGGCTCCTGCTCCCACAGGGGGACAAGCTTGGTGCTTCACCCGCCGCCATGTGGGTCAGGAGCTTCGTCCATTCCTCTACAGGCCAGGTGAAGCTAAGTCTGATTCTTTCCTCCCTAGAACAGAAGACGTGGTAGGAAATTTTAAGGACAGTCGCTGGCAAGCCAGGGGAATTCACACTTTATTCACACTTAGAATCATGTGTGCATTCAATTAATACATACTGAACACCAACATGTATAAATTAATGTGCTTAGTGCTGGCTGGGACACCAAAATGCCTCAGGCATGGGTCCACCCTCAAAGAGCAAACATTCCAGTAAGGTGGATAGAACATAAACATAAACATAATATACCAGGAAGACTATTTTAAGGGCCACTGGAGAGATGAAATGGTATAGATTTAGGTAGACAGGGATTACTTCCAACTGAAGAAGCAGGAGGGATTCCTAGATAGGGGTGCCCTTGCACTGGGCATGGAAGGTCAAATGGCAAAAGAATAAAGGGGCAATCCTGGGTAGATGGAACTACATGAGCAATGTCTGGGAGGCAGGGAAGTAGAAGACATAGGAAGGATGGCAAGATGTTCAGTCTGATGGGAGCTGAACTGGAAGTAGACCAGGGAAAAGGAGAAGTGGAAAGACTGAGAAATGTCAGCTCTCAGAGGGCTTTGAGAAGCAAATTCAAGGATCTTGTCTTTTCTCTGGGAAATCACATAAATTTTCTGAGAAAGGAATGATGGGTCAGGAATTGTACGTCTGTAAAATGAAGCAGTCCTCAGAAATCTAGGGGCCATAGCAGCAAAATCTGATTATGGAGCCCACAGGACTGAAGAGCACAGGAAGGAGAAGAGAGGGAGGGAACTCAGGTAATCCTGCACACGACTAGAATTCTTATCTTTGGGGTTTGGGTTGAAGAGGAAAATAAGCGGGCAGTCCCGAGGGCGCTCAGAGGCTCCACAAGCAGGGAAAGGTCAGAGAATCAGCTGTCCAGAGGAGACAATGAAGAGTGGGAGGTGTAAACATTCAGAAGACTGGGGAGTGAAGGGAATTTCAGAGCTTAGGAACCTGAAAGCGGAACGACTCCAGGTGATGAGGCCAAAGGTACTGTCAAGCTATGAGATAAGATAAGACCGTAAGAGGATGGAAGATGAAGTCTTTAGACTGAAAAGACGGAGGGCCAGTATGAACTTTGAAGCAGGAATCCACAATTCATCACACAATTCATCTCTAATCCCTTCTCCTTGCACTGGACCTACTTGTAAAGCCCTAACTTGGGATCAGTTCAACCACGAGCATTCTTTGTTCCCTCACGAGGGCAGCTAAAATCCACTGGTCAGAAATTATCACGTCTAAAACGTGTCTGAAAGGTCCTTTAGAGAGACATCATAAAGGATTTATGGATGAAATAGTATGATGCCTGGAATCTGCTCCCCAAAATCCAGTGGAGAAGGAGGGGTAAGTGGACAAGATAGAGATAAAACAAGCTAGGCCAAGCACTGATAACAGCTGAAGATGAATGATGGAAATACGGCTGTTCATCTTTGATTTTCTCTACTTTTGTGTATGTTGACATTTTCCACAATAAAAAGTTTAAAAAATAAAACCACTTAAGTGAAAGATTGATGGGGAATAGTGCCAAAGGTTACCCACAGATTATCTGCTGGTTATAAAATGAGAACTATAATTTTACAATGGAGAAATTTGGCTGGCCCTACCTTAAAATGTGACCAAATTTAGCATCAATAATGTCTGGAAAAACAAATATGTGCCTCTGATCTGCTGCATCAAATGAAACAAGATGGGATCAGGAGGGAGACAAACCATAAGAGAATCTTAATCTCAGGAAACAACCTGAGGGTTGCTGGGGGCTCGGGGAATAGGGATAGGGTGGCTGGGTTATGGACATTGGGGAGGGTATATGCTATGGTGAGTGCTGTGAATTGTGTAAAGACTGATGATTCACAGACCTGTACCCCAGGGCAAATAATACAGCATATGTTAAACAAACAAACAAACAAACAAACAAACAAATAAATACGGGTCCTCAAAAAATGCTTACCCTAAATCTAATCAAGCCTTGAAATCTAATCTGCAGTTTACAGAAAATACAGGGGAGAGAAGAACCTACACAATATGCCAAAGAAACAATCAGACAAATCCAGAGTGCCAACTGAATTCATGTTTAAAAAATTTAAGAAAAAGAAAAAAAATCGTTTTTAAAAATTTAAGAAAAAGGAACGCCTAAACCAGAACTCATCGTTTCCACTCCACCTCTAATAAAACACTTTCTCCTCCTGTACTTTTCCACAGCCTTTCTCCTCATTTTCCCAACTCTACACGCTATCTCTGACTTCTCCTCCTCCTCCTTCCTCCAGTTCAGCCTATCCTCAAGCCCTACAAATCCTGTCTCCTTATTGCCTCGGGTTCACCTCCTCCATTCCCCGGCCACTCGTTCACTCCGCTTTTATTATCAATTGCTTGACTTACTACCATAATCTCCTAAGAACCATCTCCTTGCTCCTACTTTTACTTTCTTTAGTACTTTTACTTTCTTACTCCACTTTTTACTTTCAAGTCTACTTTCTGCACTTCAGCCAGAGTGATCCTGCTCCAGCGCAAATTTTACCAGATAACTCCAGGCCTCCAGTTCTTCCAGCAGCCCCACGCCTCGAGAAAGTGGTAAGGAACGAGAAGGCAGGCCCTCGGCAGCATCAAATCACAAGGTGATCAAGTCTCTCATCCGCTAGTTCTTTCAAACCTTCTCACTTGATTCAGAGGCAAGTCTTCATTTGCTGCTATTGTCCCTAGCTCTAACCCCAGATTTCTTAAGAGAGACTTTCTTAGGCAGCAGTATCTGGCTAAATTTTTTTTGTTCTCACTGTATTTACTTTAAAAGTTATAAGTATGGCAAGGAATATTGATTTTCCACTTTAAGAGAGTGAGATAACATTTTCTCTTAAAATAAATTTAAGTTAGAACGTGAGCTGATTTAAACATTATGTAAACAACAGGTCAGGTATTAAGAGGCCACGGTAATACTGTAAAGATGGTAAGCAATGAATTAAGTTTGGCCAAGACTGCCCTATAGCATAAAATTCAAGTTTATTTATATGCTTGTGGTGATTTCAAAACAAGTTTGTGAACGGTTTGATACTCCTCTCCTTGAATCAGAAGAACCCCTGTGACTACCTCAAGAAGTAGAATGTGGCCTAGGTGAGGGTGCTGAACTTCAAGGCCAGGTTAGATAAAGGCCATGCAACCTCCCCCAGCCTCACGGGGGCACTGGCTTTCAAGTCCTGAGCCACCCTACAAGAGACCCAGTGATCCCTGAGCCGCCACGCTAGAGTGGCCCCAGGGAATAGTGATGGAGGGTGAGGATCTTTCCTTTGTTGGGAGGCCAACAAAGCAGAGGAGCCTCAGCTGCTTGAATTTTCCCAGCTCAGGCACCACACATGGGGGGAGTGAGTCTTCTGATGATTCCGGCGCCAGTCACCATCTGACTAAAACTACACGAAAAGATCCCACGCAAGACCCCCAAAACCATGAGAGGTAAGAATGAAACTATTGTTTAAACACTCAGTCTGTTTGGGATGATCCGGTAGGCCATGGCAGACCCAGCCCTTCAAGGCCTAGTTCCTGAGACCTGCCTCTACAATCTCACCTTGACACTGCTCACCCTGCCCTACTATGCACAGCCCAAATGACCAATTGGTAATTACGTGCACATAACTTTGCACATATTGCTGCACTCCTCTCTGTCTTTGCACATGCTGATCCCTCTACTGGAATGCCCTTCCTTAGGCTTGGCCACTTAAAAAATAACACTTCATGGTGGTCAAAAGGAACTTAAAAAAAGAATCTATTTATCCTTCAAAATCTGAATCAGCAGTAGTTCCTCTGTGAAACCTTGCCCTTCATCATCCTCCCTCTCTTCCTACCAGTGACTAAATTAACCCTTTCCTCCTGGTACCACTTAGAGTGACGAAATCACACTACAGTGTATTGACCTTTTCCGTGTCTTATCACTGAACTACTAAGTTCCTTAAGGCCAGGAAATGTACGTGTATATGCAGTCAGTCCTACAGGGGCCTCATGAATGTCTGCTGGTCTGAAGTAGTTTCTCCTGCTTCCTTATTTAGACTATTCCCACTAAAAACATTTCCGTCTAAGCTCCTGGCTGACAAGAACAGAAATGACGCCAGGTTGATGCTACTCTCCTGGGTCTTTCAAATCCTAACTTCTCTGGCTGCAGGATTTTACTTACTCTGGACCTTGAATAAGGCTTTCTCTTCTGGGTTCACAACCCTTGGGGGCAGCAACCTTTGGCTGACCCAGCACTGAAAGGTGACTTTTATTTTTTTTTAAGATCTTATTTATTTATTTGACAGAGAGAGATCACAAACAGGCAGAGAGAGAGGGGGGGAAGCATTTATTTATTTGACAGAGAGAGATCACAAACAGGCAGAGAGAGAGGGGGGAAGCAGGCTCCGTGCCGAGCAGAAAGCCCAATGTGGGGCTTGATCCCAGGACCCTGACATCATGACCTGAGCTGAAGGTAGAGGTTTTAACCCATTGAGCCATCCAGGCGCCCTGAAAGGTGACTTTTAAAATGCAATGAGGTGGGACCTACTAGTTTAGTGATCGGGACATAAATAATGATTTCCCTTTCTTCTCTCAGTTCAAAAATCTTCCTTAATCTTCTAAGCAGCCAAGTTTCTTCACACTTCTTCCTGCTGCTCTCCTCACCCAGAGTCACACCTTTCCTGGATCTTGTCCTACTATCCCTTCAGGCTTTGGCGCTTGAGCCTCCTCAGCACCAAACACGCATTTGCCTCTCTGCTCTCACCCCAGCCAGGCTGAGCTCATCTCACTCAGTATAATGTAAGAGCGAAGTTTTCATGTCACATTACCTAGGTCTAATGTGTCAAATATAATTGTACACAGGATTCACTGTGAAGTTCTTCAGAAGAAGAGCGATGCAATTATCCCCAAACCTCAAGGAAAGGAATCCGGCTGCATTGTGTAAGAATAATAGAAAACAAACAAAAGCCCTGACTGGCAATCAGAAGACTCAGACACAATTCCTTGATTTTGATCTGCCTTTCTCACTAAAGACCTTTACATTGCAAAAAATTTAAATATAGATAGCCTCCCTCATGAAAAACACTAAAGTAAACAGACATTTACAAATTTTTATATAAGGAGCTGATTTAAAAGGAGAAAGCTTATTTTTAGGTTCTTTATCAATAAAATTTAATTCCTACATCAATCCTTAGTACAAACTTAATTTGTACTTAATCTGTAACAGTTTAAGTTACAGTTTAATTGGAACCACAAAAACACCAGAAAAAGAATCAATGAGTTGTGTAATTCGATGAGTGAAGAAAATTTTTCCAAGTATGACACAAAATTCAACTCAAAAGTCATTAAGGGGAGAAGAAACAAGCCCTGAAGGCAAACACATATTTGCCTAAAGAAAAATTTAAAATTTAAAACATGTGAAAAGGGGCGCCTGGGTGGCTCAGTGGGTTAAAGCCTCTACCTTTGGCTTGGGTCGTGATCTCAGGGTCCTGTGATCGAGCCCCGCGTCGGGCTCTCTGCTCATGAGGAGCCTGCTTCCTCCTCTCTCTCTGCCTGCCTCTCTGCCTACTTGTGATCTCTCTCTGTCAAATAAATAAATAAAATCTTTAATTTAATAAATAAATAAATAAATAAAACGTGAAAGGCAAATAATTAGCAAAAAAAAAAGTCAAAACTTTAAACTGGAAGAAAAAAGATCAGCAATTTACATAGCAAACGGTTCTAATGTAACACGTATGTAAAAACTCTTTGCAAATCTTTTTTTTTTTTTTAAAGATTTTATTTATTTATTCCATACAGAGAGAGAGATCACAAGTAGGCAGAGAGGCAGGAGGAGAGAGAGGAGGAAGCAGGCTCCCTGCTGAGCAGAGAGCCCGATGCGGGGCTCGATCCCAGAACGCTGAGATCATGACCTGAGCCGAAGACAGCGGCTCAACCAACTGAGCCACCCAGGCGCCCCCTCTTTGCAAATCTTTAAGAAAAAATAATGACCAAAGAGAAAAGCAAACAAAGTATTTGAAACAAAAATTCACAAAAGAATAAACACAACTGCCAGTGAGCATAAAAGGTGTTCAATTCGCTAGTAAGAAATCCTGGGGCGCCTGGGTGCCTCAGTTGGTTAAGTGTCTGCCTTCGGCTCAGGTCATGGTCCCAGGGGCCTGGGACCCCACATCGGGCTCCTTGCTCAGTGAGGAGCCTGCTTCTCTCTCTCCCTCTGCCTCTGCTTTTCCTCCTGCTCATGCTCTCCCTCTGTCAAATGAATTAATAAAATCTTTTAAAAAAAGAAAGAAATCCTAAATAAAATAGCAATAAGAAATCTCCTTCACCTATTAGATTGGCAAAGATTTATAATGGCCATGCTGGCAAAGGTGCAGGAGAAACCTTTACATACTGTTGACGAGAATAACATTGATGCAACGTCTTTGGGAAGCGGTTGAGCGAGGTTTACTAATATTTTAAATGAGTATACCCTTGATCAGCAAATCTTCCCTTCTAGGAATTTTGCCAAAAGTAGTACAAGTACTACAATGCTCGGGCAAAGACAGCTATATATGGCTGGCTACTGTGGGCCAGCCCTGTTCAGGACAGGAGAAACTGGAAACAACTCGAGTGTCCATCAATAGGGGCAGGGTTAAATAAAGTATGCTTCATCCACCTGAAGAACCCCAATGCTGCTGTTAAAAGAAATGCACTGACAGGGAAAGATAGCCGAGGTAAATGACCAAGTGAAAACATTTTCAGAAGAGTATAATCTTTTCCTTCATTTTGTTATTATGGCAAAATATATATAAAGTCTGCCATTGTAAGCATTTTTGAGTTTACATTTCGGTGACATTATTACATTCACAGTGTTGTGCAGCCATCACCACTGCCTATTTCTGACACTCTCTCAGCACCCCAACAGAAACTCTGTAACCATCATTATGTAATGGCTTCCCATTCTCCTCTCTCCGCAAACTCCTGGGAACCCCCCAGTTTATTATCTGTCTTGGTGAACTGCCAATTACAGATACTGCATAGATGCAGAATCATCCAGTATCTGTCCTTGTGTGCCCAGTGTATTTCACTGGGCACAATGTTTTCAAGGTTCATCCACATGGTAGCAGGTATCAGAAATTCATCCCTTTTTATGGCTGAATAATAGTCCATTGTGTGGATATACCGCATTTTGTTTATTCATTCATCAGTGGGTGACCACTTGGGTCGATTCCTCACCTTTTGAGTACTGTGAATAATGCTGCTACGAATATTGGCATAGAAGTATCTGAGTCTCTGTTTTCAGTTTTGGGGGGGGGGTTACCTAAGAGTGGAACTGCCGGGTCATATGGTAAGTTTTATAGCTTTTGAATTTGGCTCTCCAACAGCTGTACCATTTACGTTCCCACCAGCAGTGTATGAGGTTCCTAATTTTTCCACATCCTTGCCAATACTTTTTGTTTTCCATCTTTGATTAGACTATAATCTCTTTTTGTAAAAATAAAATAAATGTTTATATAAATGTATTGTAGGGGGGAAACCCACTGTTACCCAACTGTTAACAATGATTATACTCCTGGGGCATTGGTTTATAAAAGAGGCTCATATTCCAACATCTATTTTCCTATTGTGTAAAAGTTTATAGAACAAATGTATTACTTTTGTTATCAAAAAAGAAAAAAAACCTTAAACAAAAACTAGCCTGAGACACTTTCATGCCATGCTTACTAATCTGAAATTGCAACACATTACAGTTCTTGTGAAATGCTTACAGAAGGGCCCTGAATCCAAAGTGCAATGACCTGCATCTCTGTCCTAGCTCTGCCACCTCTCTGGGCTCTCTGTTTTCTCGCCTCTAAACCCCGACGCTTGGGATGGGACCAGACAAAGTTCCCAACCACAATGCCAAGAGTGGGTTATAGCTCTGCAGACACAGCGCTTCCTTCAAGCCCCAGGGCAGCACTGGGGCTCAGCACTACCAGGAGCCTCCTCCTATTATCTCAACGTGCCTTACCAAAATGGTCATTTCCTGTGCATGCAGGGGTATGAAAAAGGTGGGGCAATGCTAGACCAGGTAACCTTTAATATCTCTTCCCACATTGACACAGAATTCTACAACTGTGCTGAACTAATAAGCGAAGCGAAGAAAAGGGGAGCCCTGGGAGATCCTCCCCAAGGAGAGAAGCAAGCACAGTATTGCAAGAAGTGATAAGGACAAGGCAGAGGGGGCAGCTTATGTTTACTCATGCAAGTGTCTCACCTGAAGCCAGAGGTCCTGAACTAGATAGCAAGGGGGCAGGGCCTGGAGCCACGCTGCTCTGGGAGAAGCACCCCAAAGATACCTGCTTGGGCAGCAGACAAGTGGAACACCTGACCTCTCTGGGAAGCGGCACTGAGGCCTGGCTAAGTGAAAGCCAAGTGAAATCCTCCCTTCCAGGTGTTCTCAGCCTATCAGCTGCCAACTGTGGACTTTGCCCTGGAAATTCAACTCCTGGGCTAAAGAGATAATCTCCCAGGCATATCCTGTGTAAACCTGGTTAATCAACAGAACACACTGCAGCCCCTGAGACAGTCCTGCCAGCCAGGAGGGTGTGCTAAAGGGCAGGCAGGAGCTTACCCTGGCAGAAATGTCATCTACCCTAATCAAATCAAGGGCCCGGAATGGGTATTTTCCAAGAAGTCAAACAGCTGTTTAGAGCTGAGCACTCAGCCGGAAACCTCAGCCGGAAGTAATACAGATATCGTGAGAAGAGTCACTGTGACGGAGGGCGTAAGCCCTTACCGGGCTTTGTTGACATTACGGTGGTAAGCCACCCAAGAGAGTCTAAAGTACAGACATGAAATTCTAGGTCACTGAAAGAAGGCATGTGGATTACATCTGGCCCTCAGAGTCTTATTTGAATTTTAGCAGCTGAGCCTCTTACGCGGTGGTCCCCAACCACCAGCAGCACTTAGAAACGTGTTAAAAATGCACATTCTCAGGCCCCACTTCAGACCTACTGAATTGGAAACTAGCTCTCCAACTGAATTTTGGGCCTGCTCAAGTCTAAAAACCTGCAACCTGGAGTTCAGACCCTCCAGAATTCCGTTATACTCTGCTTTAAATGAACTTTGAGAGACTGGATTACCACCCTACTAGTGACACCAGGTAACAGAAGTTTTTCTCCCCACTCCCCCCTGCCTTCTATCTTCCACATGGTCTCACAGGTTTCTTTTCTACCAACCAAATCCAATTGCATTCCTTTCCTATTTTAAAAAGAAGGACACCCAGTACCTAGAGAGTTCAAGCCCTTTGAGATCAGGCCGAAGCAATCTTCTCAGCCAGACCCCTAATTCATCTTTATGTCCCTGCTCATGGTAGGGACCTGGTCATGGTAGGTGACCGTCTCATGTCTGTTCAGTGAATCAGTGCTAAAGATAAAAACACTGTCTAAAGGAATCTTTCCTAACCACATATCTTTTTTTTCTTTTTAAAGATTTTATTTATTTGACACACAGAGAGAGATCACAAGTAGGCAGAGGCAGGCAGAGAGAGAGGAGGAAGCAGGCTCCCCGCCAAGCAGAGAGCCAGATGCGGGGCTAGATCCCAGGACCCTGAGATCATGACCTGAGCCGAAGGCAGAGGCTTTAACCCACTGAGCCACCCAGGCGCCCCCCACATATCTTTTCCTTCAGAAGCAAAGTAGTTGCTAAAACAGACAGGGACAGAGGAGACAGGAAAGCAGAATCCCATTACAAAAGAAAATTCCTCCGTGTCTCAAGAATCTATGCTAAAACAAAATTCAATCTTGCCCTGCTCTGCCCTTCACAAACTATTCCATCTAAGCTAGCTGACGAGGCTGCATACAGATCTCATGAACACCGAGGAATGAGAGTTTATCAACAGCCCATACATTTTCATTCCAGAATCCTGACCCTTGATTTATAGAATCCAAACAGGATCAATCCCTCACAAAAGAAGTAGCCACCAATAGAAACTAGTCAATATTCAATTTCCAGCAAGTGAAAGTTGTGGCCCGATAAATTTCTTTCCTCAAACATTTCCAATAAGCATTGAGACTCTACAGCAGACCTGTAAACTAGGAAATTAGAGTTCATTTACAAATGCTAGTTTACTGAAAATTACTTAAATTTTCCAAAACAAATTCTATCTTCTTACTATAAAACAAAAGGAATCATAATCTAAGACATGTGACTACTTGCAGAGTATTGTTCATGAAAAAGACCATCGCTCTTCCTACCCAGACAAAGAGATGTGATTCAGATTATCTGTTTCCAAGTCTTGCCACCTACCCCAACGTCCCCCGTTTTTGGACTGGCATTCTCCATACTTAACCAGGTACTCCTTTCAGGAAAGCTGAAAAGAACACATTCAAATCCACGAACATCCAAAATCTATCCTAGCTTCCAATGGATAGAACGGAGAACATGACAGTAAACAACACATAATTCTGGGGGAAAGTGCCCATGAAATATTTTAGATAACTAAGAGGAGGTATATTTGGTATCTGGTGTACCAGAGTGGAGGTATAAAAGGGGCACATCCTTTGGAATCATACAGACTGGGATGTGGATTTTAAGCAAGTTAGCCCCTCTGAGTTCCTTATCTGTAGACATTAGAACATCAAATTTACTCAGAGATTATGACAATTTACTCAAATGATGCAAGTGGAAATGCCTGGTCTAATACAATGCCAAGAATACAGAAAGCAATTTCTAACGATACACCACAAACCTAAAATCTACAGCAATTTTTAAAACATGTATTCCTCAATCCCAAGAATTACGCAGAATTGAATTATGCTTATTCCACTTCTTTTAGCTAATTAGCTGTGCCTATCCTCTCTCCAGATCCCTTCTATTTCCCTACATTCTTCTTTGTTATTCTTCTCAGTCAAATTCAATGTTCCTCTTAGTCAATCATCCCTCTCACATTTTGACATCTTATCCTTAGTTGCGCCACAGGCCTAGAATATATGCCCCCCACGCTGGCTTTCCAGATTCCTTCCCATGCCCAAAAGGCTGTACCAGGCCTAGCCTCCACCAACATCTTACACCCTGATAACGAGTGGTTCCTTATATTCTAACGATGATGACTTCTTCATGTTCTTTCAACATGCCAAGCTCTTTCCATCCCGGGGGCTTTGCCCCTACTGTTCCTCCTCCAGAAATGTACATTCTCCAAACCTGCACATTCACAACTGCTTCTAGTGCTTCAACTTGCAGCTCAAATGTCACATTCTCAGAGATGCTTTCTCTAACTTCTCTTTTAATAGCTTTCAAGTTCCTATTATTCTCCCTCTTTTATATCACCACAATTTATTTCATAGCTCCTGTCACTACCTTTATCTCATTTATTCATTTGTTTACTTGTTTACTGACTGATAATCTCAAATACTTTAAGTTCCATGACACATGGACTTTGTTTTCTTAGTTATCTCCACATCCCCAGTATATAAAACAGTCCTAGACCAGAATGGGTACTCGATGATTATGTATTGAATGAATAAATGAATGAATGAATGTATGAATGAATAAAAAGTTTCTACAAAGAGAATGCAGAGTTTGAGACACACCCCCACACCCTGTTTCTCTATGTGGTAGCAGAAGGTGGAATCTGAGGGAAAGAATGTAAAATAAAAAGAGAAAGGCTGTTGTAAATAATGCTACTAGAAACACAGGGGTGCATATATCTTTTCAAATTGGTGTTTTCTTATCCTTTGGGTAAATATGCAGTAGGAGAATTACTGGATCACATGGTATTTCTATTTTTAATTTTTGAGGAAACTCCATACTGTTTTCTACAGTGATTGTACTGATTTACAACAGCCAAAATATGGAAGCAACCCCCAAGTGTCCATCAATAGATGAATAGATAGGGGCACCTGGGTGGCTCAATCAGTTACACATCTGCCTTTGGCTCAGGTCATGATCTCAGGGTCTTGGGATTAAGGCCTACATCAGGCTCCTTGCTCAGTGGGGAGTCTGCTTCTCTCTCTCCCTTTGACCCTCCCCCTGTTTGTATAGTCTCTCTCTCAAATAAATAAAATCTTTAAATAAAATTTAAAAATAGATGAATGGATAAAGATATGGTACACACACACACACACACACACACACACACACACACACAGAGAGAGGAATATTACTCAGCCATGAAGAAGAATGAAACCCTGGCATCTGGAACAACATGAAAAGACCTAGAGGGTATTACATTATGTGAAATAAGTCAGAGAAAGACAAATAACATATGATTTCACTTTTACATGGAATATACAAACAAAACATGAACAAACATACAACAACAACAACAAAAACCAAAGTCTTAAATACAGAGAACAAACTGGTGGTTGCCAGTAGGGGGGTCAAGTGGGGGTATGGGTGAAATAGATAAAGGGGATTAAGAGGCACAAATTTCTAGCTATAAAACAAATACATCACAGAGATAAAAAAAAAAAGTATAGCCTAGGGAATATAGTCACTAATATTGTGGTAACATTGTATGGTAAGAAAGGGTAACTATACAGCATGGGGAGCACTGAGTAATGTATAGAGTTGTTGAATCACTATGTTGTACACCTGAAACTAATATCATACTGTATGTTAACTATATTTTGATTAATTACTTAAATTTTTAAGGCTGAGGAGAAATAAACTCTTGGGGAACACAAGCAGTCATCCTAATGTCTGTCCCCTGGTGACAAAACATGAACAGCTCTCAGGGGCGGGGACGATGTCACAGGTGTTAGTCTCCATAGCTTGCTCCCTACCCCCAGCCCCACTGATTTTTTTCTTGTTGTGGTAAATACACATGACTCTGGTTTTCTCCTTTTGTTGCTACAGTTTCTCATGGCTAAACTTGTTTGAGCAAGCTGTGTAGACATCTGACCTTGGGTATTCTTCAGGTGAAAAGAAGCCTGGATAGCACTGCTTTTGAAACCCACCTGAGGGGCGCCTGGGTGGCTCAGCAGGTTAAGCGTCTGCCTTTGGCTCAGGTCATGATCCCAGGGTCCTGGGAACGAGTCCCACATTGGGCTCTCTGCTCAGCGGGGAGTCTGTTTCTCCTTCTCCCTCTGACCCTCTCCCGGCTTGGACACTCGCTCTCTCTTTCTTTCACTTGCTCCCTCCCTCAAATAAACAAATAAAATCTTTTTTTTAAAAAAAAAAAGCTTTTTTATTTCTATTTGATGAGATTTAAATAAGACAAACATCCCCAGTTGTTCCTCACTGTTTTCTTTTTAACTTGATCCCTGCCACTTCCCTTCAGGCACTTCCTCCGAGTTCGATCTCTCTTCTTACCACCAGTCTCCTCCCAGCCAGCTCTCCCGACACAAATGAGCAGTAACTCACTCCTCACAGAAGTGAGGACTCCAGCCCAGAGATACAGAGACTCGGAGAGGACAGTGCTGCCCACAGCACTTCAAAAACAGCAATTTAGCTGGCAGTCTTTCCATGGGCGTCTGAACCCAGACGGGTGAGTGAATCAGGGGGTTAGAGGGAGGCAAAGAAAATAAAAAATTTCAGTGCTCTCTTTCCTTCCTAGATTCCAAAGCCTTAATTCTCTAAACACAGCAGCTGAGTTAGTCAAATCACAGACTGCCAGTCAAGGTCACTGCCATTGCCAAGTTCACCTCAGCTGTCCCAGGTATTTTCCCTCACACTCAAGAGCCACACTTCTTTACAGTTGCTGGGGTCGGTTAGGTTTAGTTTCCTTTCCCTATTTGCATCCACTTTGCCAAGTGACAGAGTACTGTACATGCACACACGGGTCTGATCTTCTTTTCCTCAGACCTTTATGAACGAGTGCAAATACCTATGTGTGGTTTCCACACCATGTGGTCTTCACCTCTTTTAATCGCTCCTTCAGAACACACAGTAAGTCAAAAACTGCTAATAAACGAAACGGGGTGAAGGATCCTGGTATAACTTTGTGCCGAGAAAACCACCCTCCAGTGAGGAGTGCCAGGCATGGTTCCGGCGGCTGTAAGGACCATCAAGACTGAGCTTCTCCCCACCAGACAGGGAGCTACTGTTCCTGCCTACAGAAGGAAAACTGCAGAAGAAATAAAATATCTGACCCTAATCTGCAGAGTTTGGTCTTCTAAAGCAAGAGGAACCTTCGATTATAAACAGCCTGACTCAAAGGGGAAATCTGTGAAGCACCTACTCCCAGGAACTCCCCATTCTACCCTAGGCCTGCCTGGGTTCAGCAGGCCCATAAATTGGCGCTGTTGAGATGACCTTTCCAGGCTATATTTCAACAAGAGATAACAACAAAGCTCGGAGCTTTGGTAGCACTCAGAGGAGATTTGAGGGACTTAAAACATGCTGCTAAGTTTGGCAGCAAAAGTTCCTGTTTCTTGCAGTTGGAAAAGGAAATCTCTTTATCATTATGCTTGTAGATAAGACACACCGAGCTACTCATGCTACTCATTCTGGTTAGGGACAGAGTGGAACCACCTCATCCCAATCCACCGCTCCCGAGACTGGTCTCAGTGATCACTGTGGGGGCAAGTCTCACCTGGGGCGCGGGAGTCAAGGTGCCTCTGGGAAGAGAAAGTGCCAGGAGCTTCTCCACAGGGCTGACTGTCACAGCCACAACCACTTGCCCGGAAATACTCACCACTCTTCATTACCTAGCTCCGTCTCTGAGTTTACACTCCCCCTTAGCCCACTTCCCACCTTGTTCTTTTACCCAGGGTTCTGCCTGTCCCTAACTCCAGTGCCATCTAATGTAGATTACTCATCAGAGAGGCGCCTTTCGACCTACATGCTCTTTAGCTCAGATTCCCCTTCTGGTTTATATATGTCTTTGCAAAGGCAAAGGACAAGAGCTTTATAGATCTCTGTACTGTTTGCAGGACATTTATTACCGCTCTGATACTAGATGTCTGCCCACGACAAAGAAGGAGGTATCACCCCACACGTCTCAGCAGAACAAACCGAGAGACCAGCCACTTGGAAACAAACTCTGCTTGGCTTACAAGGGAATAAGAAATCTAACAGTCAATGCTCACATTTCATTCAGCACCAGATACGAGGTACTATCCTAAGCACGTGACACTTAGGCCTTACCACAACGCTGTGAAATAGTACTCACAGTTTCACAGAAAAGGAACTGGGGCATGGACAGGCTACATGATTTACCCAAGATCTTAGATGGAACAAGTGGCCGAGCCAGAATATGAACCCCAACTGTGTGACCCCAGAGCCCAGGCTCTAAGGATCACCCTTTCGTTAGACGGCTCTTCTCCGAACACATGAATTTGTCTTTGAGCACCACTGACTCACTTCAAACTCTAAGGGAGAGAGAGGGTCAGCCAGGAAACACTGCCATTCTTCTCTACAGAGAGAAGGAAACAGTGACGGCAGTATTTATTCATAGGGCTGATCTGAGTCTATACAGCACAACCAATAAGTACCCCAAACACCTGTCGACCAAAATTTTCCCAGCAGCACCAAGTGAAACTCACCTCCCTTCTTACTAACCTGGTAAACTTTCTAACTCACTAAAGGCTGGACATCTTTGCAAGTTGTTACAACCAAGCCCTGTGCCTCTGAGAATAAGATCTCCCGCTCCAAGTTGTGAGAACCAAGTCAAATGCTTCCTATAATCCAGCTGATAGGATTTTTAAAAAAGCTACTCAAGTGGTTTTTAAATATAAACTATATGTGTTGGCCACTTTGGGGAAATAAAATGTATAAAACATTACACTTATTTTTATAGAACTTCAGGGAATCTGTTGGAAAGACAAGACACATGCATTTAAGAATCAAGTCAGAGTGTCAATGAAAACTCTCAGTCTACACCTTCCACTTTTTAGAAGAGGAAACTTTAGAGAAGCCAAGGTGACTTCCCCAAGGTCACCTGACAAGTCACTGATAGAGCCAGGACTAATGCTCAGATCTGCTGACTACCTGACCAGGGCTCCTTGTACCGCTGTATGGAGGCAGAGGAACTCACAGAGGGAGAGATCTTGAACAACAATTGCAGCAAAGTTACCAAGAGCATATTGTTACCAAGAGAGATCTTGAACAACAATTGCAGCAAAGTTACCAAGAGCAAAGTACTTTCTATAAATTGACTTAACCCTTGCAACAAACCTTTGAGATGAGTACCATTTTACTGCCAATTTACAGCTGCAGACACTAAGGTTTATAAAAGTTAACTTGCCAAAGGTCCACAGATAATAAGAGGAAGAGCCAGACTACATCCTTCCAGAGCTGGCTGCAAAGCCTATGCTCTATGCTGGGTCTCACAGAATGATACACAGATAGAATTCATAGGAGTAGAGGCGAGGAGTGTGGGGTAGCCTGCGTCCAGAGCACCATCAGGAGCTTGCGAAGGGTGGAAAATGCGGGTCCCAAGGAGGACCAAGGGCCCTGTGTGGGTAGGCCTGCAGGAAAGCAGCAGGCAAGAAGCAGTTCTAGTCGGGCCCCTGGGTGGCGCAGTTGGTTGAGCGACTGCCTTCCGCTCAGGTCATGATCCCAGAGTCCCGGGATCGAGTCCCACATCGGGCTCCCAGCTCCATGGGGAGTCCGCTTCTCACTCTGTCCTTCTCTCTCTCACTCTCTCTCTTTCCTAATAAATAAATAAATAAAATCTTTAAAAAAAAAAAAAAAGAAGCAGTTCTAGTCTCCCCTGGCAGGGAAAGGTAAACATCCTACAGTGAAGGGTGAAGCTGAGCCTCTGAATCTGGGTTGAGAAGGACGCCCATGGAGACTCTCCTGAGGTCTTGACAGAAAGGTGAATGAAACACAAAGTACAAACTTCTAAAAGAAGAATCTGATTTGGAGCACCTGAATGGCTTAGTCGGTTAAGCATCTGCCTTTGGCTCAGGTCATGGTTCCAGGTCCTGGGATCGAGCCCCGAGTCGGGCTCCCTGCTCAGAGAGGAATCTGCTTCTCCCTCTCCCGCCCCTTGTTTGTGCTCTCTCTCTCTCAAAAAAATAAATATTTAAATAAAGAAAGAAAGAACATCTGATTTGACTTTCCTGAGCTGTAATCCCAACCTGATTAAGAGATACCAGTCTTACTCTTCAAAATGCTGCTCTAGATTGATAATAAGAAGGGAAAGCATTGAACATTTACTAGATGCCAGGCACTGGGCTGAGAGCTTTTCCACGTAACATGTCATTCAATCCTCAGCACGACTCTCAAAAGCTAAGTACTGTTCTTATATCCATTTTACAGATACGTCACAGAAAACAGGCTCAGGGAGATTCAACAACTTGCCCAAGGTCACACAGCTAGGAAACGTAACATCGGGTTCTAAACCTAGGCATGTATGACCCCCGAGCACCGGCTCTCCACCACTGACCTCCCTGCAGTGAGATGCTCACAGGAAGTGCCAACGGTTCATTCCACCACACACGCACTGAGGATCAGGAGTCACTGATAGCTGAACAAACAAAGGCTGACTCATTTAAAAGCAAACTTTAAAACTCAACTATCAGAACTACGTAAGGGAGCCTGTGTTCCAAGACACAAGTGAGCACACCAAAACTCACTTCCTCGAACAAGGCTGAAGAGTTCTGAAAACTAGCTGACTATATAGTTTTCTTTCCAATTTTCCCCTTTCCTTTTTCCTTTCCCCCCACACCTGACCTGTTGACACTCTCAGAGAAGCTTCGACAGAGACCTAGAACCGTCTCCCTCCTACCTCCAGTCCTTTTTAGTTGGCTCTCTTCCATCATTTCAAACAGTGCTTTATATCCGAGTCTAAGAGTTGGGACGTTCCGCCTTCTTCCCAGCCTAAAGCATGAGATGGTCATTAACACTACCTGTAAAACCCTAACTTCAGCAGGCCTATGTTTCTTCTCTCTTCATCGCAGAGACAGAGGTTCACTTTGGGGAGGAGATAACTATGATATAATACCTACTGACAACATCAAGTTCACACTTGATACTATTTAGACCCTTCCCAGCTCTCGGCCCAGACCTTCCTTATTCACTGACAAAATGAGTGGACAGACCAAGAGGGCGCCATCTTTGGGGCGCCAGAGAGAGGGCACGTGGTCGCCAGAGATGCCTCTAAGCCCAGGAACAAAGGAACAGAGTGTCAACCCCAATGTCAGCCTCCCTGGTTGTTAGGACCTACACAACAAGGTCTCCTTGGGTCGTCTGGGGCAGGCCAACCTTCTGCTAAATTTCGAAGGCCTTGTAGGGCAGCCCAGGTACCGCCTTCTATTCCCTGGGTGGCTCAGTGGGTTAAAGCCTCCGCCTTTGGCTCAGGTCATGATCTCAGGGTCCTGGGATCGAGCCCCGCATCGGGCTCTCTGCTCAGCAGGGAGCCTGCTTCCCCCTCTGTCTCGGCCTGCCTTTCTGCCGACTTGTGATCTCTCTCTCTCTGTCAAATAAATAAAATCTTAAAAAAAAAAACAAAAAAACAAAAGAACTACCTTCCTCCCCCGCCCCCAGTCCCTTTGCCCAGAGTCTCTCTCCTGTTTCCTCCTAGTCTCCCATAACCCCCTGTTAATCTCATGTTCCCAAGGGTCAAACAGTCCTTCATTCACTGTGCTGCTTCCTATTAGTCAACCTCCAGCTCAGCTACAAAGCCCTTCAGTGACAAGTCATGCACAAGAAGAGTCTGCATCTTTGAGAGATGGGTGGTTTCATGACAAACCTTTAGACACGGGTCAGCTTTGGTTAAGAAGGTATATAATTGCATATAATTCACTCTTAATAGAGACAGTACAATCTAAAACACAGGCAGTTTTTAGATGAGAAGAATGTTGTGATAATTTTGACAGTATATTAGAGCCAAAAATAATAAGAGAAGGGATCTTTGGAGAAATCCTACAATAAGGTAGTCTAGACTAATTTAACCTCCTCCTCTCCCCTCAACACACATACACATAGGAGAGTTTTCTAGATCTCACAGGGGATTTTTCTATCGGCAACATACCGTGGCATGCTCCCCTAAGACAGACAGATGCACCCAGTATTTCGCCGCACCCACCTACTGAGACAGATGCACACAGCGCCTCCTCCCCAGCAAAAAATAGATGCTCAGACTCTCCCGCCGCACCCCCAGGAGAAGGCACTCACTAACACAAGTTCTCCCTCAGGCTTTGTAGAGAAATCTCTGCAGACTATGCCAGATGGTAATTTTTTTTTTCTTCTTTCATGCCCTCCTGGCCCCTTACCCACTTTCCATGGTTCTTCTAACTCAAAGAACTCAATTATCTGCTGGCAGATTTCCCCTTTCCCTCCTGCTGCCCACCCTAAACACCCTCTTCTCCCAAGCTAATGTAGAAGAGCAGAAAGATGCCAAGCCAACGCTCTGCAGGGCCGATGCCTGTACTCCCCCGGGCTGAGATACGTGTTCCCTGCGCTCGGCCACCTCGGCAAACTCTCTCCGGCCCAACACTAGAAATCAGGACCCTCCAGGGCAGCGACACATGGGAGACAAGAGAAGCCACAGGAAGACATGCTCTTCAGTCTCTCTGCCCTGCCCGCCCGCAGGGAGGTGCTCTGGCAGTCCCTGACTCAGACCCTCCCACCACCCTCAGGTGCCCAGTGGTGCTCCCCAAAGTAGTTCTAATCAGATTAGGTAGGAAAGGGAGCATAGCCTCTCTTACTCCCAGGCTAGCAGTGTGGCCATGATACCTGGAGTCTGGGGCCCCCTGCAAACTTTATACCCAAGCCCCCCATTCCAGGGACAGGGCAGAGCCAGCAAAATTCAGGATGCCCTAGGCCTGTCCTCCAAGGCATTTCAAAGTTTCAACTTCCTTGGATAACTGATTATTCTAATTTTAGAGAGAGGGAGCCCAGAGGGAGAGTGGGCAGGAAGGGGAGTAGAGGAAGGGGGAGAGAGGGAGTGAGAACAGGAATGTTACTTTTTAATCCTTAAAGAACACGGAGGGATCCATCCCCCTCCATCCAACGTGTGACTCAGCTCTGGGAAGCTGGACTGAGGAGTGGGGAACAACAGCTGCCGCCCCAACCGAAACTACAGACAACTTCATCATCAGGCTTTAGCGGCTGCTGGGCTGTGCTGCGCCTGGAAAAAAGGCTCTGTTGTTCACCAACAAACCTGCCTCCTTAGGGTCTTCCCAGGAGCCTCCTCCGAGAGCCCACTCCAGGGCACGGTAGGCAGTTCCCTGTCCGACAACAAAAGCTGGGGCTGCAGGTGAGGTGCTGGGTCCCTCCCCGTGTTCCCACCAAGCATGCCATGAGCCGTACACACTCCCTGAGATCAGCTCCGGGTGTCCTCGCCTGGAGTCTCCCCACCCCTGCTATTCTGTTCCTTGGCACAGTCCCACTGAATATCAAGAATCTCTGCCCTTGAAATCCCCACTTCCTCATTTCTTTCTTTATTTCTTGTTTCCCTCTAAGCTGTAGCCACACAGGTTCCCGAAAGCTGCCCAGCCCCCAAGGAGCCTTTCAGAGCGATAACTCTTCCTGCCAGTTAGCTGCTGCCTTTCAAACCCAGAACAGGAGAAAAGGCCTCTCTGCCCACTCAGCACAGTTTCCCCAGCAGAACCCGGCAGAAAGAGGGAGCCAAACCTGACAACCAGAAGCCCCTCTTCCAGCTACTGAAATTTATGATACCATAACTGGCAGGTAGCTAGCTGTGGGACACTGAAAAAGCAAAGAGTCTGTTGGAATCCCTCTCTTCTATACTAAACACATGAGTCAGATGACCTAAGGGAAAGAAAGCTTCATCTCTGAAGGATCATTTATGAGACTCAAAACCTACAGTGAACATCACTCTATTTCCCAACCCAAAGAAAGTACTATTTGTTTCCTTTAATATCTTAAAGAACTTTTTAAAGGTTTTTTTTTTTTCCCTCGTCTTTATTTATAAATGCACAAAAGAAAAGGACACTTTATAAATTGGGAAACCAGAACAGAAGGGCAAAATGACTTTCCAGAAGAGAGTGGAGTCATCCTTCAAGCTTTAATTTGCAACATCTTACGTTATATAGGACTTGATTTGCTTACAATTACTTTCATGGAAATTATCTCATTTTTGTTCCTCCCAACAGACCTGCTGAAGTAGTTATACCATTATCTCCCGTCTCACAGCTAATAAATCTGAAGGTCATAGAGGTTAATGTTTTGCCGGCGGCGATCTTGATGGCACGCAGCAGAATCTGACCATGCACTCAAGTCTACTAACCCCAAATCCAGTGTTCAATCTGCTATATCAAAAGAATGATCATCCGCTAGAACTCTTCACCTTGTTGGGGTAGCGGGGGAGGGAGGTGAGCCCCAACCACACCCACTTAAGCAGAGGAAAACTGAGATTCTGGATGTGCATTGCCTCCTCATCACACACCCCCAAATTTAATCCCAACCACCAGCACCATGCCGTATCCCCCCCAACAAAACAGAGGTTTCAACCAAGCAGAGGATCGTTGAGAGTGCACTAAAAGGAGGCATCACTTTAGCAGTGGCCCCTCTGAGGTCCAGGGCCACGGAGTTCATCCTTGTAGACCCTCAGGCCACAATACCGATGCAGACATGTACACATTCAGGGAGCCCAAACTGGGGACATGGTCAGTGCCTTTATTGGCAAGCTGACCCGAAGTTAATCAGAAGGCCCCCTCATTGTCTGCCAGAATACAAAAGACATTCTGTTCAGAAAGTTCAAGAAGAAAAACCGAAGAGCCAGGACAGCAGCTGTTCCCTCAACCCGCAGAGAAACCAAAGGCATCCACAACGTTCCCTGAGGCCCAGGAGTGAGTTTGAGATCTAACATGGCTGAAGCAGAAGCACATCTCCTGATGGGTCCCCACTGCAGGGAGTGTCTGCTGCATGAATCCTTCAAATAAGATTGCTAACAACCTAGCTACCCCATCACCTATCAAGTACCTTTCTGGAAGGCTCTCCTCTCCTAGGCCACACTGAACTCACCACACACCACCCTTCTAGGTCAGAACAAGTTTTCCCAAAGCATAGGGCAAACAGAAGAGTGCACAGCATGGACAGTGAACGCCCTGAGATTTGAGTTAAAATATTAACCCAGAGTATCCATGTGGCACAATCATAACACTTCACGTCTCCACCAGCAAGCTAGGTCTTAGCAGCCACCACTGAGAGCTCACTCAGAGATACCCATGTAGGAAACCTCTTCACAGGCCCCCCAGCCCCAAGATACACACACACCTTCCAGCCTTCACCCCATATACATTTTTTTAGGAAAGCCTGCTATGAGCCTTATTAATGCAGGAGAACAGCATGCTTCTTTCTAAATTACCTGAGAGAGGGACTAAGAGTGTGATCCCAGTTTAGATATCCCTAAGACGGTCCCTCTGTCCTAAGAACTGCTCCAGAGACTAGGAACTTGCCACAGGCTCCTAGCTGAGTTAAGTGGATTTTTTTTTTTTTTCATTACAGGTCAGACAGAGCAGCACCAAGAGACAAAACAGACAGTGTTCACTAGAAGAAACCAAGCCCCTCAAAAGATACTGGAGTTTCCGTGTAGGAACTTCAAACACAATACTGGAGTGATGATAACTCGCTTTTTCTATATAAAAATTTCCTTTCTGTAAAATATCCTAAGCCTTTATGCTAAATAAAAGATGGTGATTTCTACAGAAAACTCTGAACACCTCAGGTTCAGCAAGAGTGAGATCAGCTAGATTTGCAAAGTCAAAAAAATTGGCTGTTTCCCTCCTCCTTAAGCTAATAGAATCCAACTGTTGAAGCATGACATCATTCCTGAGCCCCAAACCCCGAGCAGAGTACAGACATTTGCCTGCCTCCCAGAAAACAGCCTGAGACTATGGCCGGGAAAGGAGAAAAAACAATCCAAGCCGGAGCTGACCTTACCTGAAAGTCCCGGTGCTTTCCTGCCCACTCCATTCTTGGCAGAGTTTGGCTCACACCACAGTCTGTAAGGGAGCCCAAGGGCCCCCAAATCCACTCGCGTAAGCTCCGATACCTGCTGCGAGCTTCCCACAGCTCCTTCCTCTGACCTTTCGTGGCGCTCCTTCCAGCCAAATGAGCAGAGCACTTCTAGCTGGCCAGGCCAGTTGCCATGGAGACCCTGTTCTCGCCAGCCAGCGTGCTCCTGCGCTCGCTCGCGCCGGCTCCGGCTCGGCTGGCTCGCCCGCTCTCACTCGTGCGCTCGCGCGCTCTCTCTCTCTGTCTCCTCTCCCCTCTCCCCCTCCACCCCCCTTCTCTCCCGCTCTCAGTTCTGGGAGGCTTCCATGAAACAGCACTGTCTTTTGATCAGCTCGGGTTCTGCACACATTCCACTCCTCCTACCTCCCTTCCAGTCAAACAAGGGCTCTGGGCAGCTCCTGGGAACTTGCTTCAACAGCTCAGATGGGAGAAGGGAAAGACAGTGAGTGGGCTTGTTTTCCTCCCCTCCAGTGTCTCATTTTTTTAACTTGGGAGGAATCCCGGCCAGAGGGGAGGGAGCTAGCTGGAGCACTTGGGAGGGGAAGCAAGCCCTTCCTCTGGGTCCCCGAGTGCGGGTAGGAGGACCCAGACACATTGCCTTGACTTGTTTGTGCACTTGGGATTTTCCGGGCAGCACATGAGGCGGAAATGTGTTCACATCCCAGGAGCTCGCCTGGACTGGCCTCTCGGCTTACCTTGCTGCCTGCTCAGGTTGTGGGGATCGCTTTAACCAGTGCAGGGACTCGTGGTACTATTGCTGGTGCCCAAGCAGTCTCTCATCTTCCTGCAATGGAGAGGAAAGACACTAGGTCAGGACCAGTGAGAGTCCTGGGCAAGTCTAGAGTCACAGCCCAAGCAACGAGCATGATACAAACACAGCCTCACTTCTCTGTCCCGCAGAGAGATGTCTGGGAGCTGCTGTCACAGCCAGGAATACTGTCACTACCATCCAAGAACTAGCACGGTGCCTGGGACACAGCAGGCCCTCTCAATTCAACCTCCCACCCTGTACATTTCTGCTTCGTGACCTTTTATATGCACTATTTTGTCTGATCCTCAAACCATTTGAAATGTACTGGACAATATTATCACCATTTTATAGGCGGGAAGACTGAGGCTCAGAGAGATCAAATGTTTAGTCCACAGTTACATAGCTAGTTAGTCAGGCAGTCAGTGAACTAGGAGACCAGGCCACTGGCCTCCAGTCCAGGGCACTTTCCACTAAAGTACACCACCATCTGATCTTAAGACCTAACAACTTTTTTTGATAGCCAGTATGGAGATACAAAGCTGAGTGCCCGGGGGAGGCTAGAGAATCTTTCCGAGTCATCGTGCATTAGGCCTGACAGCCATCCTGTTGGCCTGAAGACTCTACGATAGCAGCTATGAGATGTGGAAGGTAATGGTGCACAGATTAGAGGGGAGAGTCCCGCCCCATGGCTATAAATTACCTTACGCTTTTCCCAAGTACGCCCATAAATCTTGGCTCATCTGTTCAACACAACCGACCTAAAAGTTAGGACTGGTATTATCATACTAATTTAACAGATTAAAGAAAATCTGAGAGGGGTCAAATGACCTGCCCCGGGTCACAGAAGCAGAAAATAACAGATCTAGAAATAGTACCAAGGCCTTTCAAGAACTCTCAGCGTCTATTAAGCAGAGCAGCTGCAGAAGCACCCGTGGAGCAGGGCTCAGAAGACCCTGGAAGTGTCTGGCTCTACCACTAACTAACCTCCCAGTTTCCACCTATGGAACCTACCCCATGGGCAACTAAAAGGGCTGGGACGGGCATAAAAAGAGATGATGGGTGGGAAAGCCTTCTCCTTAAATTGGGCACTGAGCTAAAACCTTCACTCATCTCAGTCGTTTTTTTACCGCGTACGAACAAAAACGCACGGCAGTTGGTATCTTTCCAAGAGGAGGATGCTGGGGCTCAAGGAAGACATTTTTCAATGCTGCTTCCTAAGACAGTGCCAGAGAGGTCCTGATGGAATCTTTAATGCAGTGATCCCTTGTAGAATCCTTGCGTTTTTACTGACCTCAGATATATCTATCACAAAATTCTCAAAACAAGATTTTAATTGACTTGAGTTTAAAAGGTAAATATATACATATACATATATTCATATACATACATACATAAAGAAAGATAACTATATTTCAGGAGCTAAAGTAGGAAGAGTGTCAAGAAAATGCAACAGGAAATAATGGGACGGTATAAACCCTAAGTGGTGGGCACTATTGCTGGAGTGAAGCCACCAGAGCTTCAAAGGGGGCGAGGACAAATCTCCCACTACGAATGCCCGCCCTGAGCCGACCACCTCAGGAATCCCTCACGGGCCCTAGTGTCCCACATCTGCAAAGGAAGACAGGATGAAATGGCAAGTGCAACACCATCAGGTCCCTAAACTTCCCCCTCTTCCCATTCCGCACAGGCATCCCTCTGTCCTCCTCCTCATCTTGAAAAGGTACATTCCAGGGACGCCTGGGTGGCTCAGTTGGTTGAGCGGCTGCCTTCGGCTCGGGTCATGATCCCGGCGTCGTGGGATCGAGTCCCACATCGGGCTCCTTGCTCGGCGGGGAGCCTGCTCCTCTCTCTGCCTCTGCCTGCCTCTCTGCCTGCTTGTGTTCTCTGTTAAAATAAATAAACTAAAATCTTTAAAAAAAAAAAAAGAAAGAAAAGGTACATTCCACTTCAAGAAGAGATGCTGCCCACTCACTTCTACAAGGTAAGACCCCCAGTTACAATATTAGCACCAACGAACATTTACTGAGCACCTACCATACGTCAGACATTCTTCTAAGCACCACAAGGGGCCAGGGGCCCTGGCCAGGGCCGAGTACTGAGGAGGATACAAGCCAGTCTCTAAGGTAATCCAGACTTCCGAAAAGCCCTCCAGACCAGGCACCGAATGCAGGCCATGCTCCCCCTAGTGGCGCACTGGAGCTCACAGAGGTTCTTTAGAACCTTGTCCTCAGGGGGAAGAGAGGCAGTAAGGGCCCATGATGGAAGAACTGGAACCCCTGCTTGGGCTGCTGCCGGTATAAGCTCTTTGAACTAGCCAGGGCAAGAGGAGAGCTGCATCCCTCTGCTGCCTCTGCAAGGCTGGATTCACAATCAACTGCACTTGACTCTTCCCAAACGATAGGGCTTTTACAACCTTGTGGGGTCTAGGATCTGTTGAAAGGCATGCATGCATACTTGTGCCAGAAATCTGGGAGACACCCTTGCATCTTCCCGTCTCTCTCTCCCCATATCCAATCCATTTGCCGATTCCAAATAATTCTATTTCCAAAATGTGTCTGTCCATTTTTCTGCCCTCCACTGCCATCTCAGTCCCTTCCCTTGATTACTAAAATCCCTCCTGGATTGCCCCAGCTTCCACTCTCGTCCTCCCAGCTCTATTCTCCATGCAGCTGTCTGAATCACCCTTCTACATCTGATCCTGTCATTTCCTGCTTGATGCACTTCAATGGCTTCCCACTGCACTTGAGATAAAATCTAAAATCTTACCAGGACCTAGAAGGCCCTACTTGATCCTTCTCCAGCCTCCTCTCAGCATACGTCCTGCCTTCCACCTGTGTGTGCTAGCTACACAGGCCTTCTTTTAGTTCCCCCAAAGGGCCAGATTTTTCCCAAGCTCTTCCCTTTGGCCTGGGACACTCCCCCCAGCCGCTGGGCTGCTGGGCTGGTGGAACTAGGTGTTCTCTAAGGGTCCTTACAACTTGAATGTTCTGTTGCAGTCGCCGAGCCCAACTGTTCTGTCCCAGTCACCTACTGCCACTGCTTTCAGGAAGACTTCTTGTTTCAAGGGCTCCAGAGTCTCCTCCAGGCCTTTCAGCAGAGCCCCTGGCCTGGAGTCTGCCTAACTGGCTCTTACCTTGCCTCTAAGCACCTCTCACCTCCCCAGAGAGGTATTCTCCGATCCTCCAATTGAAATGAGGGTTTATCCTTCATGGCGCTCGCCACAATCTCCAACCAAAATACATTTCCCTTTTCTTCAGGCCAGCTTTCCCTGATGAGTTCCTTGGGAGCAGGAACCCTGACTGTGTTGCCACCATATTCCATGCATCCAGGAATAGAGCACAGCTCCCAGCTGGCACTCAGTAAAGATCTGCTGAATAAGCGCAAAGAACCCATTTCGTCTTGTCCTACAGGAAGAAGAAACTTAGAACAGCTACCCCATGCCACTCATTGTTTCTTTTCATAGATTGACAAACTATAATTACATCCCCACTGCTCATGTGCCTTGCCTGTGGGCTCAACCAAAAATTCCTGTAAAGTCTCCCTGTGGTTTGTTTCCCAGAAATTTCCTCGTAAGGTCACTCTTCTAGGGACACGCTCCAGGGTTTTACAGCCTCTCCCACTACGCGTTACAGGCACTCCTCCGCCAGTGTCACTGCCAAGGCGAGCGGCGTGCAGGAATGGCCCAACTCCCACAGATGAGAAGGTTCTCTCAGGTCAGCTCCTGAGACAGAAACACTTTCTCTTACCTCCACCACGCAGGTTCCGGTGCTCACGAAAAATATATTTTTCCTTTAAAAAAGTCATCTTGTGTTTTATAATTTAACTGCATTCTTCCTCTCCCATCACTCCCTCCTCGCTGCTCATGCTGTTACCTTCATCGGAGGACCTGCCCCTAACCTGTAAGGCCCTGCGCAGCCATCACCTCCCCTGTGAACTATTTCTGGATCTCTTAGCAGACTCTCTCTGTCTGCTCTGCAATCCCACAGCAGTCTGAAGATGCCTTTATCGTGGTATTTTCAGCACTTTATCACTGTCACTCGTACCTCTGTCTCCCCTACGGTAATGAACTCCATGAGGTCCACCAACTTTACTATTTCATTCATAGTGGGCAATCTATTAATGTATGGGGGATAAATCGATCTTTGAAAAAGACTTTTTAAAAGCAAAAACAGAAGCCGTCCCCTCCATAAGATGAGGGAATCTGAGTGCACAGACTTATACTGTACCAAGAGAATATCTATATATGTGTGTGTGTTTGTATATTTATATACATGTACAATAATTAGAGTCTACATTTGGTCACTAGAAGCGTTTATAGTATTTTCTTGTCTCTTTAACAACAACTGAAATTCCAAACTTAAAAACATAGGAGCAGAGTAAATCTTTTAAAGTCACTCCTTATTTTGGGGTCAAAGGAATTCAAGAAAAGTAAGCTGTTGCTTTGGTATTACTTGTTGGATCCCAGAGTGCCTAAGAGATGCAGTGTAACTTCAGCCGCCTCTGAGAGCCGAGCTCCAGTGCCCACTGGACTGTGCAGTCCAGCTGCCTCTCCACCGAGGACATCTAGTTCTGCCCAAGTAGCAGGGAAATCTGCATGTGTCCTGCCCGGTTCTCCACTGGGCTCTGGCTGCCGTAGGAGCATGCAGGTTTGCACAACAGCCCTTTAGGGCTTTACAGCTTTCTTCTGCTACCTCTGAGCGGCAATGTGGTCAAAAAGAGAAAAATTAAAAATGCAGGAATAGAGAAGGAGTCGGCCGACTGGAGCCCAGGTCCTGGTTGCCAGGGTGGTGAGACCTTGAGCAAGTCCCTGCCCCTCTCAGGGCCTCTGCTTTTCCCTGCACGTAATGAGAGGGCTGCTGGGCTGGTGGAACTAGGTGTTCTCTAAGGGTCCTTACAACTTGAATGTTCTGTTGCAGTCGCCTAGTCCAACTGTTCTGTCCCAGTCACCTATTGCCACTGCTTTCAGGAAGACTTCTTGTTTCAAGGGCTCCAGAGTCTCCTCCAGGCCTTTCAGCAGAGCCCCTGGCCTGGGGCTTTGGAGTCATCTGCCCAGGATCAGACGGAAGACTGGCCCCACAAAAGGCAGCTTCTCCTAGAGGAGAAGATGGGAGATTAAGGCTTCTTGACTACAGAAGACTGAAAAGAGAAGAAAGATGCCAAACACAGGAGGGGAAATTTGGAAATGACCTGAGAAGTGCCGTGGAAGGAGACTGAGCCTCTGCCAAGGACTCGCTCCTTAGCCATGGGTCTGAGACAAAGCCGCTTTTACAAAGCAGAAAAATTGGCAATATCTAAGTTCTTTTGAAAGATAATATACCTGCTGCCAATCAAGCAGTCTCCTCATGGGCTCTACAGCCCCTGTGAATCAACAAAACAATGGTCTCCGTCCACTGCTATACATACTCTGCTTCTGCCTGCACAGATGAAATAGCCATCCCGTGCTCAAGCCCTGGCATTGTATGGCAGGAAATTCTCTGGGGTCCTTACTCCTGCCCGATTCCCACCTGCCTCCCACCTGTCTGCCACCCTTCCACCCAACGTTAAGGTTCTAAACTAAGAGTGTGGGATTCAGCCTGTAACTAGCCGGGGTCCCGCTGCCCTGTGACGAAGCAGCTACCGGACATCTTCAGGCTGGCATGAGCACACTCTCCTTTGGTCTGTCAGCCTCCCAGCCCTCGTTCACCTCTACTCAGGTCACAACCCTCAATACGAAACACAAAATTCAGATCCCCAGGGCACAAGACGCTCAGTGGCTTCATCCAGTCTCTTGGAGTATCTGTCTCAATGCTCATATATGCACTAATTTCTCAGAATCTCTCAAATCCACAGACCACTGAATACTGTCCCTCATTAAGTCTGAGCATTTTAACACTGGGCCACATAAATGCAGTCTGGGGCCAGGAAAGATTAGACTGAGGAGGCAATATTCCAGACCCCTTTTCTAAAAGCACCATTTTACCTTGCCAGAATGGGCTTCTCGTGATTACTTGCCTAGGAACTCCAAGCTCAACCAAGATCTTAACCTGTCATGACCAAAGCTTGAGGATAGGGGAGGTAGAGCATAAAGTGGGGGGAAAGGAGCTGGAGAGATAAGAATGTGGACTCAAATAGTTTTTCCACGATATAACCAAAAAAAAGACAAAAACAAAAAAACAAAAACAAAAAAACAAAACAAAACAAAACAAAACACCCTGAGCCTAAAAGGAAAAGCACCCCTTAGAATAAGATCTAGCAAAGCTGTGGGAGATGTGGGCCCAGACTGTGTCACCTCCTCCATGCTATCTCCCCTGATTTTCCCTGCCTGGACTGGATTCTCTACCCATTGCCCCTATACTCCTTGAAACAGTCTACTACTCTGTTGTTAGCCATGTTCACAGACTTGCATTTTAGTGTACAAGGCTTATTCAACTTAATTCTCCTACTACCCTATAAGACTATAATATTCTCTAGGGCAAGAACTATATCTTAACTCTGAATTCTAGCTTAGGACTCTGTACCAAGCATAATTAATACATTTTTAACATATGAACTAATGAAACCAACCAACTAATCAACCCAATTAATAAGGAATCAATAATGTCACCATAAAACCTAAACCATTTGGTGCTCAGCACCTCAGAGGGGTCCAGGGTTCCCAAGGTATGGTGTGTATAGAAGATGACTGATTATAAGCGGTATATGAACATTTTTAAAATGTTAAATACTTTTATGTTTATCTTAATGTACATAAGAAAAACATAACCAGCTATTAACCCCATTTTCACTGATCTCATTGATTAGACCAGTGTGAAAGGTACAGTTGACCCACAAAGAACATTGGAGTTAGGGGTACTGGCCCCCTGTGCAGTTGAAAAGCTTCAAATAACTTTTGGTTTTCCAAAAACTTAACTACTAAGAGCCTACTGCAGACTGGAAGCCTTCCCAATACGATAAAGTCATTAATACACATTTTGTATGTTATGTGCATTATATACCACATTCTTACAATAAAGTAACCTAGAGAAAGAAAATGCATCAAGAAAAATATGAAAAGAGAATACATCCACAGCATTAAAATGTATTTATCCAGGGGCGCCTGGGTGGCTCAGTCATTAAGCGTCTGCCTTTGGCTCAGGTCATGATCCCTGGATCATGGGATCGAGCCTCACATCGAGCCCCGCATCAGGCTCCCTGCTCAGTGGGAAGCCTGCTTTCCCTCTCTCACTCCCCCTACTTATGTTCCTGCTCTCATTGTCTCTCTCTCTATCAAATAAATAAAAAAAATATTTTTTAAAAGTATTTATCCCAAAAAATCCATGTATAAATGCACCTGAACAGTTCAAACCCATGTTGTTCAAAGGTCACCTGTGTACGTTTTTTGTTTGCTAAAATTAGTGGGCAGAGGTTTAATGAGAAATAGGAGACCTGCACAGTCTCAAAGTATCTCTCCCAAAATGTTTATTAATTACAAAGGCAGAAATGCAAAAACTTGATGATGAAGAAACCTAGCAGACATTATGTTTTCCCAGTGATCAAAGGTAATGTTTAATAAGACATACTGACACCACGTAGCCCTGACGTGATGCACTGAAAAGGTCATTTCATTTCTGTGGCATTCTTACCAAAATCCATAACCTCAATCTAATTATGAGAAACATCAAACAAACCTGACTTGAGGGATATTCTGTAAAATAACTGACTAGTACTCCCGCAAAAGTCTCAGGGTCACAAAAGACAAGGACAGACCTCGGAACTGCCACAGATTGGAGGCAGTGGAAGACACAACACATAAATGTAATTTAGGAGTCTGGCTTAGATTCTGGAAGAGAAAAACTAATGAAATCCAAATTAAGTCTATAGTTGACATTACACTACTATTAACTTCTTGTTGATAACTGAACCCTAGTTCTATAAGATTAGGGGAACTTGCACTGTTTCTGCAGCTTTTCTGTAATTTTAAAATTACTTAAAAATAAAAAGCCAATTTAAAGACCAGTAAATAAAAGCATATACAGGGGCGCCTGGGTGGCTCAGTCAGTTGAGAATTCAACTTGATTTTGGCTCAGGTCATGATCTCAGGATCATGGGATCGAGCCCTATGTCAAGCTCTACGCTCAGTGTGGGGTCTGCTCGAGATTCTCTCTCGACCTCTCCCTCTGCTCCTTCCCTCACTCATGCACACACACACCCTCTCTCTCTATAAATAAATAAAATCTTTTTTTAAAAAGTATATACAGTACAAATTATAAGAATGGGTAAGAATGGCTCAAGGTTGAGAACTAGAGCAGTCACTCCCCACATACTATATCCAAGAAAAGCTGTCCCCAGAGTGAGAATTGCAGCTTGTGGAAGAATATTTAGTAAAATAGGAAAGTTTATATTGAGAAAAGTAATAAATTATCCCATTTTGCTAAAAAAAATATATATCACATATATAACGCATAGAAAAATGTGTTAAAATAAAAATAACCTATACTACATAAATACAGATGGCACTTATTAAATAGTAAATGGGGAGTGCCTGGGTGGCTCAGTTGGTTAAGCAACTGCCTTTGGCTCAGGTCATGATCCTGGGGTCCTGGGATCGAGTCCTGCATCGGGGTCCCGGGATCGAGTTCCACATTGGGCTTCCAACTCCATGGGGAGTCTGCTTCTCCCTCTGACCTTCTTCCATCTCATGCTTTCTCTCACTCTCTCTCTCTCTCTCAAATGGATAAGTAAAATCTTAAAAAAAAAATAGTAAATGGGACATAGCTTTCAGAAAGTAACTTGGCTAGATCAATTATCATATCCTTTGACCCAGTATCCTGGCTTCTAGAAAGTTATCCTAAGGAAAAACTTCCAAAAGTATGAGGAGAAAAAAATGCCCATTCCCGACATTACTTAAAATAATGAGAAATTAGGAACAATCTCCATATCAATCATTACCAGACTGGTAAATTTCAAGTATGTTTTGACCAAGACACAGAGTAAAAAGTACGTATGTAATATAGTAATGTAGTATGCGCATGTATGAGAGGGCATGTGTGTGTATAAAACTGAACCAAAAAGCTTTCTCAAAACGGGTGCTTCTCTTTACCATGTGTGATGCTCTCTGCTATTTTCTATCCTAACCTATTTCATTAAGAAAGCAAACAAAGCTTGTACAGCCCCCACTAATGACAACCTGCAATCTGAGAAACACTGCACTGGACTGCTGCCCAGCCATTAAGGAGATGACTACAGTCCCTAAGCTGGTGACTGAGACTGGCTCTAGGGGAAGAGGAGAGAAGATGGGAGGAACCCTTGCTTTCATGGGATACCTTTTTGCACCTTTTGAATTTACAACACATACATGTGTTACTTTTTGAAAATTAACCTTAAGTGATGACTGTGGAGACTTAAACAGCATCAGGCAATGCTAATTGTGCATCACAAAGCTATAATTACACTACACAACACAAACACATAAAAGTGAAAAAGGAAGACACTCCAATGCAAGTGCTGGGATAGGATTTAAAACAGTCAATTAACTGGACACCTTCCATGTTTCTGAAAAGGTTCTGACATGGAACTTACCACCACTAAGACTTCTAGAGCTTTCCATTAGAGCTTGGTAAGCAGGCTAGCTTCAGCACACCATTTGCACTCAAGTCTCTCTTTTCTGAGTTTTTGCTTTCCCTCCTTCCCCCACCAAGTCATTCATTCATATTTTTAATTACATATAAGCTCTTCTGAGCAATGCAATCATTTCTTATTAGTCTTTGAATTTACAACAGGCTATAATGCTGTGCTTTCCTTACACATTACAAGTGCTCAGTAAGTATTTATTGAATAGACAATATCATGGGCAAAACTCCAGAACAAAGAAATATGAAAAGTGGCAAGGACATGAAGAAGGAAGCTATAGCCACTAGAGTTTAAGTACAAGTCATACTAAAACATAAAACTAAACTTTCATTTAATAAAATTAATATAAGGGGCCGCCTGGGTGGCTCAGTCATTAAGCGTCTGCCTTCAGCTCAGGTGATGGTCCCACAGTCCTGGGATCGATCCCTGCATTGGGCTCCCAACTCAGTGGGAAGCCTGCTTCTTCCTCTCCCACTCCCCCCTCTTGTATTCCCTCTCTCACTGTTTCTCTCTCTCTGACAAATAAATAAATAAAATCTTTAAAAAAAAAATAAAAAATAGGGGCGCCTGGGTGGCTCAGTGGGTTAAAGCCTCTGCCTTCAGCTCAGGTCATGATCTCAGGGGCCTGGGATCGAGCCCCGCATCGGGCTCTCTGCTCAGTGGGGAGCCTGCTTCCTCCTCTCTCTCTGCCTGCCTCTCTGCCTACTTGTGATCTCTCTCTGTCAAATAAATAAATAAAATCTTTAAAAAAAATTGGGAAATCTTTAAAAAATAAAAATAAATAAAAAATAAAGTTAATATAAAATTATTATAGGGCCCCTGGGTGGCGCAGTTGGTTGAGCTCAGGTCATGATCCCGGAGTCCCGGGATCGAGTCCCACATCGGGCTCCCAGCTCCATGAGGAGTCTGCTTCTCACTCTGACCTGCTCTCTCTCACTCTCTCTTTCCTAATAAATAAATAAATAAAATCTTTAAAAAAAATTATTATAGAGAATAAAGGACACAATATATGTGAAACAAAATGATAGATAACAAGTGGTCTAAAAATAATAGTTTGGGGTTTAAAAAATAATATACATACCTATTTCAATGATATATATTTGTATATGATATGTGTTATATATCATATAAATAAACACATACAAAAACACACACATATATCAAAGAATGCCAGAGACACAATTTTTCTGGACTTCAGAAAAACTTCTCTTGATCTTAAGGATAAAACAGAAATACATTGGCAGCTGGACAGGTCTGGTAACTCAGGACAGCTGGGCCCAAAGGGTGCTGCAAAATGAATTAATATCAACTAGGAAGAAGCACTCTGGACTCCTATAAGTTCGGCCACTTCCCGTCTGTTCTAGAGCCTATCATGGTTACCCATTTTATCAATGGCTTGGGGAAGACACATTTTTCTAAAATGCCTATGGCAAACTAAATGGGAAGATAGTTAATGTACTAGAGAGAATCAGGAAGAAAGGCCTCCACAAACTGCAACCATAAGTTAAATATAGCAAGATGATATTTAAAAAAAAAACAAAAGATATTATTTTACTCTTAAGTTTAAAAAAAAAACTGCACTAACAACAGGATGAAGACGGTAGAAGTGAAGGAGACTTGAGAAATGGTTCAATATGAGTCAACTGATGAGTCAATGTGATTTTTAGGTTCACTGACTAAAATACAGAGCCCTGATCAAATGAGGTCCATGTCTTTACTCTGCTCCATTCCCATTAGAAGAATAGTGCGTCCAGGGGGGACGCATACTATATTTGCATACCCAGGGGTAAATGGAGTCTTAATAACATCTCAGGCAAGTATACTGAAGGAAAAAAAGAAAATGAAGTTTCTATGGAGCCCCTTAAGCTGAGAAATAAGCTAACATGTCTGGTTCATGAGGCGCTTAAGTCTCCTACAGAACACAAAGATACCACTTTTATCCCTATGGAGTCATCTCAGGGGACTCGTGGCTAGATGAGGTAAAGAAAGCTCGTGGGAAGAAGGGCCAGCTGAGCCCTGCCTGATCGGCCCTTTGTCCTCACACTGGAACCTCCCATTTGGGGCTCTGAGCACCCACACTTTAGTAAGGACACAGAGAAGCTCAGGAATTTCAACAATTCTTACCCATCAGCTCCCTGAACTATGGTTCATCATGATCAGAATTACAAAGTGATATTTTTAACTATCAAAGTGAATTCTTGTGGATCTTTAGCCCTCTCTACTAAGCCTTCATCTGATAGCTGTTGGTGAGCAAGGACTCGGGTCTGACTTTCTAACGGAAACATTAGCCAGCAGGAATGCGGCATTTCAGCTCCATCAGGCATTGCTGGGATATATACATATCAGCTTATCTCCCCAAACAGAAAACCACGATGTTTCTTCTAGGTACCTAAGAAGAATCAGTAAGAGAGAAGAATAGCAGCCCCTCAACATCCAGTTCTTATCCTAGGAATGTGGAAGGAGGCCCTGGTCTGCGGATGACTGTCACACTAAATACACCGCAACATCCTGTAGTACAAGATGCCATTTTTTAAACCATTTTCTCTCTTTTTCCCAAGGATAAGAACCTAGAAGATTCCAAAATGATTAGCACTAGGAGGGGTGCCTGGGTAGCTCAGTAGGTTAAGCCTCCGACTCAATTTCAGCTCAGGTCATGATGTCGGGGTCCTGAGATTGAGCCCCATGTCAGGCTCTACATTCAGTGGGGAGTCTCCTTCTTTCTCCTCTCCCTCCGGCCCTCCCCCGACTCGTGCTCTCTTCCTAAAATAAATAAATAAATAAATCTAAAAACAATACATGCACTAGGTATATCCCAATTTCATGTAAAATAGAGCTAGTTGCCTTTTGTGTATAAAGAGGTACTTTCAAACGTTCATTCACTTAAAGATCAATATAAAGGAATCTATGCAATAGGGGGGGAAATTAAGCCCCAGGTTGCAAGGAAAGGAAGGAAGAGATGATGAGGGCAAAACAGAGGAATATGAAGGGAGAGGAGAGAGCAATTTAAGATCCTTGAAGGACAGAAACAGAAGGACGCTTGTCTGGAAGTCTGAGAATAGCATATTCGGGGGAATTCCTGAGCATTACTCCCAAGGATGTCAAGGAACATATTTGAGTACCACTTAGCCTTTGAAGGAAAGAAAGATTTCAGAAAGCCTATTATTCCTTCAGTGTCAGGGTTCCTTCCCCTGAGTTAACACGAGTGCCCAAAGCCCATGTAACTGGCTGGCTAACATGGCTAAATGACTGGGAGGAGAGGGGGTAGAGTACAAAATACAAAGGGTCGAGGACCACTGTCCCCAGCACAGCAGATGCCAGCAGAAGGCTTCCTTCTCCTAAGCTGTGGGACTCCAGAGACCGTATCTCAGAGACACTGGCTCTCCTAGAACCTGAGCAAGCCAAGGAAGAGTCCTCAAGGTGATGAAAGACTGCAGCCACTCAGGCGAATGCAGGTAACAACCGAGGTGCGTGGGACACACGTCTCCCCAGGTAAGGACCTCCAGTAGCTGAGGAGAGTAAGTCTACTTGGGGAAAATTCACCAAGAAGATGAGGCCTGACTCTCTGTCCTCCCAAGAGAATAACCACTGCTTATTAAATTCTTGTTCCTTTTCTCAGGGTGTGTCCAGACACAGCCGGGAGAAACACAGCTGGCGGCCCATCACGGAGGGCCAGAAACCCAGAGAGAGCTGTGAGAGTGGGACAGGCAAACGTGAAGGCTCTACTTGGAATCTGCAGGTTCACAAAATTCTTCTGAGGACACCAAAGGTGACCCTCATCTCTACTTCTCTTTTTTCAACGGTGACATCTCCCTGCTATCTCTCCTGCTGTATGGGCAATGAGAATGGACACAGGGAGAGAGGATCAGGAGCTATTATTTTTTAAAGACTTTCTTTTCTTTTTTCTCTCTCTCTCTTTCTTTCTTTGAAAGAGAGAAAGAGAACAAGAGGGGAAGAGGGGCACAGGGAGAGGGAGAAGCAGGCTCCTGCTGAGCAAGGAGTCGGATACGGGACTTGCTCCCAGGACCTATGGGATCACGACTCAAGCCAAAGGCAGATGCTTAACCAACTGAGCCACCCAGGCGCCCCAGATCAGGAGCTATTTTAACAGGAAACAAGAACGTGAAGGATGACTGACTGTGAAGGTAAGGAAGGGTCCAGATTCTGGCTATAATCACTGAGCGCCAGTCACTACATCAGGGATATAGACAAAGGAGGAATGTCCACGGTGATTCCACTGCATCAGGATATTCCAGGATATTCCACGGCTTTTTGAACTCATGTCTGAGTTCAACAAAGAGGGGAAATTGCTCCAACACAGGAAGTTGTTTAGACAACAAGACGGATAAGAGTGGAAAGGACAGGGATGGAGGATGGGCTGATGGACAAGAAAAGCAGTGAAGGAGGGCGCCTGGGTAGCTCAGTGGGTTAAAGCCTCTGCCTTCGGTTCAGGTCATGATCTCAGGGTCTTGGGATCGAGCCCCGCTTCAGGCTCTCTGCTCAGCCGGGAGCCTGCTTTCCCCTCTCTCTCTGCCTGCCTCTCTGCCTACTTGTAATCTCTCTCTGTCAAATAAATAAATAAAATCTTAAAAAAAAAAAAAAGAAAAGCAGTGAAGGAGAAAGAATAAAAGAGGAAAGGAAGGAGAGAGAAAGAGGGGAGTGGAGGAAAATGTGTGTGTGTGTGTTTATGTGTATGTGTTTTAGGAGGAGATGGGGAAAGGAAGTGATAATGCAAACAGTCGTACATGTAACTCTGCAAATACTGGGTTCTTGGCTGCTGATTATCACTGCCCATAGTCTCTGAACAGGAGAGTTGCGTCCTCCTCAGTAGGTAGGTTCTGTGGTCAGCACACAAGGTGAAAATCACGTAAAGTCAAATTACTCTCGAAATTCCCTTAGAAAAGTACCACCGGAAACCATCCCCCAGCAAACCCAATTCAGTACTTTTCATATACATTTTTGGTGCACTCAAGAATCTCAGAACTAGGGGTGCTTGGGTGCCTCAGTCAGTTAAGCAGCTGCCTTCTGCTTGGGTCATGACCCCAGGGTCCTGGGATCAGCCCCTCATCAGGCTCCCTGCTCAGTAGGGAGTCTGCTTTTCCCTCTCCCTCTGCTTACCGCTCTGCCTGCTTGTGCTCTCTATATCTTTGTCAAATAAATAAATAAAACCTTAAAAAAAAAAAAAAAAAAAAAGACTCTCAGAACTAGAAGGACCCAAGGAATCCATCTTCCTTGTCTAGTAATTCTAAAAAAAAAATCCAAGTAGTAAAATCAGTCATCTGGTCTGAATGCTTCTGAGTTAGCTTCATTTTGCTCAGAGATTAGTAATCACCTAATGTCACCCAAGTAGATAGGACTCTTCTTTGATCCCACACTCCTTCTCCAGGTACTCTTCTCTTCAAATTTCCCTAAGAGATAGAAGACTGAGACTGGAGGCCCAATTCTACCACTAAATAGCTGTGTGAGTTGGGAATAGCACCTTCCCCTTTCTTGGTTCTAATTCCCATCTGGAAAATGAAGCCAGACTAGATGAACTGTAAGAGTCCACACAATTCTGAGATACTTACTGAATGAAAAAGTGATTTGAACAGTGCAAAGCATTTCATAAACGTAAGCTATCAGTAACGGTCCACTCTGATAGGGCAGACACTCTGACATCTTCTGCTTTTCCCTCAACTTCATTCTTCACATCCCATGTCTAGGTCCTACTTGTTCTATTTCTAAATATTCTCTAGGATTTACCCCCTTCTTCTCTATTCCTGTTGCTGATATCCCATATTCTTTAGAAGGTCTCCTTACTGCCACAGTCTCTGTCCTCTCCAAAATTTCTTCTACAGGAGTGATTTCTACAAATTCCCACCTCCACTAACTGCCTCACTTCCACATCCTGTGCACCAAGGCAGAAGATCCAGGCTTCAACTTTCCAGCCCTGCACAGCCACACCTACCACTCCGAAGGCTGGTCATCACCGTGACCCTGACCGTGCCACATTCTTTCTGTGTTCTTGCTCTTCTCCACATCCAGAACACTGCCTACCTCTCCTTTGCTTATATCAAGTTCATCTAACTTTCAAAGACCAGAAAAGATTCTGCTTCCTCCAAGAAAGCTTTCCTACAGTTTTAAGACACATCTTTCTCATTCCTGAACTATAAATATATTCAGTTTGTAACTAAACACAGTTAAGAACTTTGGTATCCTCTAATTGTTTAACAAATTTTGTCTCTCCCTGAGATTATAGGTTCCCTCGGGCAGCAAACAAGCTTGACATGATATTTGCATCACAATGCTGGTTGAGCTGAAAAATCCCAGAAGTACTTGATGACTGCCTAAAGGCTGAAAAGCAAGATCTGGTTTTCTCTTCTGCCCTTGACCATTCAAAGGAAAAGTTGGGGGCCCAGGAGGGGAAAGGAAAGGGGTGGAATCAATACTCTTCCCAACTCCTTCCCGCTCTCACCACTCTGGGGTGGAAAGACCCTCTCTATCATCACAGGTTCAAATCAACCTCTTCCCTAAGGACGAGCCTGCACACATCAGGGCAGTGTGCACAGCTATATTTAGCTCTAGTCTTAATGTCCTGATCAGTCTATGTGATGGCAGCAGCTGCTCACAATCCCTGACAGTGACGGGAAGATAAAGAGAGAGACACGGAGGGAAGAAGGGCTAAGATTAGCAATAATTTTATAATACACATTTCAGATTTGGGCCCTTGAGGTAGGTCTGCTTCAAATTAAGCCCCATCTGCTCTCAAACCCCAAAGAGGCAGGGCATCCATGAAAAGGTTCTGACACCTGCCAGGACACAGACGCCAGTGAGTGTCCTCACTGTGCCAGTGAGGACTGGCAGCTGCAAATGCACTTCTTCTCATCCTTGGGGAGCCAGGAAACTGGGAGGTGGGGCTCTGGCTGGCCAGTCCACTCTCAGACCCAGTGCCTCTGCCCCAGGACCCTTGATGGGCCAGAATCACATGGGTATAACACAGGTGCAAAGTGGAGAGGGCTGTTGTGGGACCAGCTCAATTCCCAGAGGAAGGCATTCATGGCCATCATATCCCAGGTATTCAGCAAGGCAAGCACAACTAAGCATGTCCAAACCCACTCCCCTCGACGACTGGCCTCCAGCTACTCTGGAACACGTCTCTGCAAAAATTCCCAGCTTCTGTGTTCACCACAGCCAGCCATCCCCTCTCCAGATTTACTGCCTTTTCCATAGAAGTGTTCACCCCCTCCCTCCACTTCTAGCCGTCTCTCACACACACACACACACACACACACACACTCACTCACTCACACACACGGCTCCTTGGGCAGTACCCGGGCAAGGAGCTTCTCTCTCAGGCTCATCCTCTGCCCAGCATGTTCATTCTTTTTAATGCTCTCTTGGGTCCTTTCTACTTTACAGGATGGTAGTGGTGCCCTCTGTTAAAGATTCTGACGGGTGAAGGTGGCACCTGCCTTTAAGGACAAGGAGACGCCAACATAAACCACTGGGCATCAACTTCCCCCGACTGGGAAGACAGGCAGCTATACGGCACCCAGAACACTGATCCTCTCGCCTGCCTCTGAGCTCCTTCCTCACGAACCCATCTCCAGTGCAGAGCAAGATCACAGGAAACTGAGCACCAATCGCCCTCCTCCCGCCCCCCTCCTTCCATCCCTCCCAGAGTGGCAAGGAGACAGGGGAGCAAGTTGGAAAAAGTTTTTTGTTTTTTTTTTTTTTAAGATTTTTATTTATTTATTAGAGAGCGAGAGACTGAGAATGAGAGGGGAGAAGGTCAGAGGAAGAAGCAGACTTCCCGCAGAGCCGGGAGTCCGATATGGGACTCGATCCCGGGACTCCAGGATCATGACCTGAGCCGAAGGCAGTTGCTCAACCAACTGAGCCACCCAGGCGCCCTGGAAAAAGTTTTAAGACAAATCAGCACCATACCACATCCCATAAAGAGCGAGCTCCTGTTTCCAGGACAGCAAGAAAGGGCATTGCTACCTTTCCAATTCCTGGCTATCTCCAGTGACTGGCCTCTCAGGAACGGCCTTAGTATTCCGCATCACAGAGGCCTGAAGCAACTGCACCCCGCAGAGCCCTAGAGGCAGAAAGTCGGGCAGAAAGGAATGTAGACAGTGGGAAGTACCAGCTAAGAAGGAAACCAAGAGCTCACCACAGCTTCCGGGGCCCAGAAGGGGATGATCCAGGCTCTCAGAAGGACTCTAGCAGCTCACAGACCTTGAAAGTCCTCATGTCTGAAAGCCCAAAAGAAGAGAAAAGTACAGCAGTGGGAAGACACCCAGGTAGAACAAGCCTGGGCTGGCCCCAGTTGGCTTCTAGTAAGCAGTGGCTACATTTGAATATGAGCAAGAGTCTTAGAAACAAACCCTAAGCTACCGGCAGCCCTGGAGAAACCCAAGGCAGGCCTCGGGTGGGGATTCCGAACCTCGTAGTGGAAGCTTTTGCTGATGGCTTTATCACCTGCTTTCCATGCAGAGGCTTCATTTTTTCCCACATTCTTAGGGGAGGAGGGTGGAACAAGACCGGGTACCCCACATCTGACAGGAAAGTAAAGCTGGTAAGCAGATGGGCTTCACAGGCTTCAATGGCTCCCAGCGCTATTCCCTACTCTCTCTGTCATGCTTCAGAACTCATAAAACTTTTTCCATTCCTACTCTGAGGTGCAGGCTTCCCAAGAAGCCCCACCACAGTACCCAGAACCCCATATGTGAGGCAAGGCTAAGCAAAGAGGAAGATCTTTCCTGCAGAAGTGCTTTTTTCCAATTGTCATCTATTATGGCTTTCTTTTTTTCTTTTTTTTTAATTAAGATTTTATTTATTTGACAGAGAGAAATCACAAGTAGGTAGAGAGGCAGGCGGGGGTGGAGGGGGGGGAAGCAGGCTCCCCACCGAGCAGAGAGCCTGAAGCGGGGCTCGATCCCAGGACCCTGAGATCATGACCTGAGCCGAAGGCAGAGGCTTTAACCCACTGAGCCACCCAGGGGCCCCCTATTATGGTTTTCTGAGGATCTGTCCCAGGATAAGCTAGGGGAAGGAGCAGAACACAGAAAGGAAATTAGAAAGGTCTTCTTATTAGAAGTGTCCATATTAAGAGTTTCAAAAGAAAATAATCAGATAATTTTAATTTAAAAACTAGTTAAATCTTAAAAGGCTTTTCCCTTCCAAAAAAAGGGCAATTCCTAATAAAGATACTCAAATAGGCAGATGATGCTTCCTCATCTCATATCCAAACCTCAGTTTGGAAACCCTCATCAGTTGTTAGCATTAACACAGACACAAAGAAACACACATGCATATTTACTC
>CM052815.1:40585723-40641913 GCA_028533885.1 Nasua narica | reverse complement strand
TACAGCCTGGTACCAATGAAGCAGAGGTGAAAGGTTTGCTACTTAGAAAAACCATTAGTCTCACCCTGCCCTGAGGCTACAGATTTTATTCTCAAACCTTGATCAAAATACAAGCTGCTTTTTCAGGGAGATGAGACCAAAGATGAGCTCAAACCCACCCCTGGGCACCAGAGAAAGAAGGACAAAGAAAAAAAGGAAATCAGCTATGTTGGAACTTCTCTGGAACCAAATGATACACACCGTCCCCAGGCAAAAACACATGGATAAGCTTTCCCACTCTAACAGGAAATTCTCAGTCACCTGGAACCTCGTGGAGCTTGGAATTTTATTCAAAAAACTGTTCCATTTTCCTGAATTGTTCATTCCACGAGGAGATGCGGCAATTTACACACGGAGCACAGGGACGTCTTCAGTTTCCGTAAATTGGCAGCAGATTTCTCCCACTGGAAATGTACACAGCTTCAAACTAGGAGCTTTCCATTTAAGACCTGATGCAGCATCACAACAAGAATGTTCTATTTCCCATTCAAAAATAGGAGGGGATAATTCAATTAACTCCACCAAACAACATGTTTTTAAAATGTGGTCTGTCATAATTAGACCATGATTTTCTAAGTAGGGGTACTTCTTCAGTCTTCAAGCTAAAGTACTTCCTGAGGTGACACACAGTGGGGAGAAAAAGGCCAAGGCAGGCATGGCAGACTCCAGCACCTCTAGCTACCTCTCTCTAGAGACTCAGATAAAAGGCAGGACCAGGACCACACCTTCCTGCTCTAGCTCCAGGCATGCCTTGGCAGCACCCCTCTCCCTCTCCATATGACGGAGGACAGTTAGCCCCTTCCAAGGCAACGGTACCAGCAGGGGCCAAAGGGTGAAGACTATGATCGCTTCTTTATCAGTCAGTCACTTCCATGAATTGAAGATCTTTCCAAAGAAACAATATTAGACATGGTAGTTGGAGGCCCAGATAAACTCATTACTGAAAATACGACCCAAATACTGTTGATATATAGTAAACCAACCAAAAAATACCTGTGTAAACATTAGGAGTAAAATAAAACATAAGAGAGATAAAATTAAATAATTTTTACATATCTAAAATTGTGGTCCTAGAAGAAGGACAGATTAATTACAAGATGGGTATTTTTAGGGATTTCAAAAGGCATTCACAAGGACAGGACGTGTAGCACTGATTTTTCACACCACCTAATTTCATTCCCAAATGTTTGGCTTTCCTTTGCGAAGGGTTCTGACGTCATGCTTCTCAGCTATGATTAGGGTTAGCTTTTCCTCCACACTCAAAGAGGCAAGGGGACAAGGAGGGTCCTTCCTGAGATAACCAAGCAAAATAGGTAGGAGAGAAAGAGGAGAGAAGAAGAGGGTTAAAGAGATTATGTGTGGGGTTTAAAAAACACCTACCTGAGGGTTACAGGACAAGCTATGACTGGAGAGAGACACAGAAGCCAGAGCGTTCATGAGGATCTAGAACTGGGATGGCAGAGGACACACCAGGCATCACCTGACAGCTACCAGGTGAGCCATCTGCCTTAGACCACTTGGGTTACGACCAAATGGGATGGGGGAAAGTGCCAAATAGCCAGACATGGGCTCACAACCCTTATCAAGCCCAAAGCCAAACCATTATTTTGCCTAGATGATGCTGACATTCACAATGAACGCGTCTACGAAGCTTCCAGGAAATGCTTACTGCCTATTCCCTTCAAGCTGGATGATTTGGAGTATCTAGCTATCTGAAGAACAGGAATTATCCCAGAGTTCTAGGTCCCCTAGCTCTAACAGTCCCAGTAAAGTAGAAGATGCCCTCATTTGCGATGTAGGGTCAAGATGGAGACAAAACTTACAGAATACAAAAAAATATGGGATGGGCACTCTGGTGTATGTCACAAGGACTTAGAGAAAGAACTGCACAATAGCAAAGAAGGTCCACTTGAAAGTATACAGAGTCAATTAAGTAACTCTACAACCAGAACTATTCCACTCAGTTCTATATTTCAGCACCCAAGAGCCTTCCAGGGTTGGGCACAGCAAAAATGTGTACAGAAACTTACCACTTATCACTAATCGCGCAGAGACAAGTATCCTCTGCACTCATTTAGGAAAGTTTCTGCTGATTACGTCTGACAAAGGATCCCAAGATAGCAAAGGACTCTGGAGACTGCCTGTCTTCGTCCAACTCATTCTGAACTGAAGAAACCAATGCAAAACTTTAACTGTAAAGAAAAAATGTAAACTAGGCAAGATCTGATAAAATCCCAGAATTATTTCAGAAGGGAACAGGTAGGGATAAGGGGGGAAAATGTAGCTCTGCCTATCCAAGTATGTGTACATGGGGGCTGTGGTTTACGTAGGAAGATGTTAAACCACTTTGTTTCTTCTTCAAACACCTGCCTCTCACGAACACCAAGAGGGCATCTCTCAGTTCTTTTGTCTACTTTTGTTTCCTAGTTCCTGGTGATAAGATCCCCCAGATTTCCCCCTTCCTTGCCGTAATCACCTTTAGGGCACAAGAACTGGACCACAGCCATGAACAGAAGGAGTGATCAACAAATGCAGAAGTTGGACATGTTAGGAAACATTTAAGGTTTCTGGAAACTACAACTTCTAAGGACCATTCTCCACATGATGAGGAAATCAAAGCCAGGTGAGGATCTGGGCTGAATTTCAAATATTCCTGGGGTTATAAAAGAGGTAGAAGGTGGGAGGTGGAGTTCTGGAACCTAAGTTCTGGAACCTAAGGTCAATCCTCCCACATCCCAAGGGTGACAGAGCGAACAGGTGTGTACCCAAAGCCGGCCCAGGGACAGACAAGGCAATTATCTCCTGAACTCACCCTGTTCAAGAAATTTCCACCATTTTGTTATCACACTTTAGACTTTTTCAAAGTGATTGTAGACACTAGTTCTATCTATATTTGAATATGCATTTCCTTCTGGTTCCACTAATGATAATCATAGTAATAGCTCTCTACCTCCATCCAGCCTGTCTACTCTCTCCTGGATCCCTCAGACTTACTTGCTGGGTTCCCATCGCATGTCCACAGATTTCCTATCTTCTTTATCATAAGGTCCCTTTTGACAAAAGGAAGTTGAGACATAGAAATGTGCCTTGCGCAATATCACACCACAAATTAGTAGTGCAGCCGGGACTAGAATCCAATTCTCCGAACTCTGGTCCAGCACTCTTGCCACTGACCACAGTACCTCTGCTTTAGGAGAACATCTGCCCTAGAGCACCAAGACCAAGAATCAAAACAGTTTATTTGCATGTCTTCTTAAGCAAAACAACACAGCCAGAATGTTTGGCACAGATTGACTAAATATTTCCTTAGTGATCTACGCTGGAGGGGAAGACTGTGGGAGTGAGGTAGGTGCAGCACACAGGGAAACTGAAGGAAAGACCACTGCTAGACCAGCAGATGGGTGGCACAAAAGGAAAACCCAATCTTAAACTGAAGATAAGCTAGCAGCAGGAAATCAGATTTAAAAAAAAAAAAGTTAAGATTTAAACATAGGATCCTAGATCTAAATGTGAATGTAAATAGGCTATCATCTAACAACTGACCAAACAGAAGTCAGAAGAAAATACACGACAGTACCAAGCAGTGTAGACAGGAATCTATGGGTATGAGATAGGAACAGGCTAGAGGCAAAGAACCACTAGCACAGAGCATCATCAGTGGAACTGGAAGGGAACTCAAAAGACCCAAACGACGTTCTTCCAAAAGGAGAACAAGACCCAAGATCAATCTGAAGGAAGACGGGATAACAGAAGAAGTCACTGTACAGAACAAGGCCACTGATTTAAAAAATAATCCTACCTGAATTACCCAAGAGAGAAAGCCTCCCAAAGTCTGAAAGCTATGAACAGAGTGCAAAAGTTATTACCACCAAGTAAAATTCACTAGAGCTTTCCCAGGACATTTTAAGGAAAAAAAAAAAAAAACGCTTCAGTGGTCAAATAAGGTCCCGCAATTTCGTCAGAAGCTCTGAAATCAGGATGGCGCAAACGAACAAGAAGAAAAGGGGAGCTAGCACAAAGGAGCACAGAGGTCTGAAGCAGGCCTTCCGCCACTGCCCCTCTTGTAGCTACTGTGAGCCACGGTCCAGCGCACGGTGGAGTCAGCCTCAGAGGGGGTACAGCTGTCTGTGCTCTGGCTGGACGGGCTGACATTGAGAGCAAGGTTGAGGTAACCTCACTGGCAAAGTCTGCCACTGGTGGTCAGGCTCCCCATAGGGCCCACCTCTCCTCTAACATGCCACAACACAGACTGGAGGAAAGGGAAAGAATGAACCTGGAGCTCTTAACCTCAAAGAGTTTACATTTTACTGGAGCAGCCAAGACATTCCAAAGAACCAGGAAATCCTGCATCCATACAACAAGAACCAAGAAGCAGTCCAGCCTCTGGGCTTGGAAGATAACCCATTCTTAGGGGAGCGTACTAACAACTAAGGCAGTGACAGGCAAATGAAAAAATATCTGATTAAGTCAGAAAACACCGCAAAAGAGAATTTGAGGAGACAGACTGAATTGCTTCCTGATTGTGAACTGATCCAATCACTAGGCCAAACCTAGGACACAGAAGTTAAGCCAAGGACAGAATTTTAATAATGAGGGTGGAGAATGGGATGGGGGTCGGGGACAGCTCTTCTCCAGGTGGAAAAATTGTGAAAGCAGACAAAAGGAAGGAGTGACCTCCATGGAAGCAGGGAAATCCCCCATCCAAGGCCTCACTTGTAATCAAGGCTGAAAGGACCAAACTAATGTAAACAGGCCAGGGAAGCTAAGGTGCCCTTCTCCAGAGAGGCCAAGGCACACACTTCCCCTAGCATGGCCCTGGAAATGCAGAAGGTAAGTGTTCCCGTGGACAACAGAGGCAGGCTAGGACAGTTGGGGAATTCCCAAGCTGCGTTTAGGCTTTTTTTCTATTCCCAGGCCCTGAGCATTCACCAAAACTCCAGGGCATGGAGACCGTGTAGAAGGTGAAGCTAAGACTACACTGCCTGGAGCAAAATGCAGTCTGCCCAAAATTCCCACAAGAGAGACTCAGAAGAAAACAACCAGGCAGAGCAGCAGGACCACCCCCAAATCCGAGCACCTAGGCCACAGTCCTGTGGGCTTCCCACACCCCTCCTTAGCACCAATGCAATAAACAGCTGCCCTGGAGAAAACAATGGGCCTTTGTCTATGCCTCTGCCTTTAGATTATTTTGGAGAACCAAACAGGATAATCCCTTTAGAGGAGGGGTTCCCTTAAATATGGTCCAGACCATGATAAGTTTTTTTACCATCTACAGCATCCCTCTCAAATAAATTCTTACCTATTCCATACTGGGCAGAGAGGGGCCCGTGCAGCCCTCAGCCCCACTCTACATGGGAATCAGGGGCAGACAGGTCCTTGCGGCCAGCACTCTCCCCATGGCCTTCACCAGTCAGACCCTGGAGCTACCACTGTGCTTCCTTCTTAGCCTGGCTAAGAACTGTTCTTACTCCCCTTCTCTCCATTCACCAGAATACTCCATACTAAGTGAATTACACTTGACTACTGATACTGTTTTCATACCAACAGTAACTGTGATTCAAAAAAAAAAAGTATGAAACAACTGGTCAAGCTTCTCCTAATGCCGTATATCAAATAAAACTTCCCAAACCAACAAACACATCAGTAAGTTTTATTGTAATTTTTCTTAAAGTATTTTAAATCTAGCCTAATTTTGTACAAGATGAGTATAAGGTGCTTTCTTGGGAAGGACTGCCCTTTTATTCTATTTTATTAGCTTGTTTGTTTTTAATTCATTTATCATTCTGGTTTTCAAATGCCTTTTCTTATATGATGTGAAGATAATAGGTTTGGGGTTTGTTTGTTTATTTCTAGTCTCTTTCCCTGAGAAAAAATTTTAAATCAGGGAATCCCCTGTTGGTCTCAAAAAACAAATAAACAAACAAACAAACAAAAACTGTGTTTTGTGAAATCCCATATCCCTAGAGTCTTCTCACATTTTCCTTCGCAGGGCTTACTGGCAGCAAATGAATACAGGAGCTACTTCCTCCAAGCCACCACCAAGGACTAGACGCCACCACACAAAATCCCTTTCTATGAAGCAGACAATCTGAAGAACTCCTAGTGTTTCCCCTCAATTCCTCTCTCCTAGCCAGCATTACTCCTCTCCCCAAATGCCTCCAACTCAGAGTTTTTCAGAACAGTTAGCTAGATACCATGAGTTCCCTAATTCAATCCAGAATATTGTTCATTTTCCATGATTTCAGCACAAGGAAGCATGACAGTGTAGTGGAAAGGGTTTTGGAATCTAATGAACCTGGGTTCAAATTCTGGATCTTGGGCAAGTTACTTAATTTCTCCAAGTCCTGACTTCTTCCTCTTTGAGACAATTAGTGAGATTTATGAAAGTGTTAAGTAGTGAATGGCACAGGAGAGGTCTCCTGAACTGACTCAGTACTTCCTTGACAGCGCTCTCTCCTATTGCCCCCCACACCCGCAAGAGCAAGGCCTTGATGGTTATATTCCCACGGCTGTCCTCAACTCCTTTCCAGGCCCTCCTAGGAAAGGCCCAGGGCATTTACTAAGTGGTATAAATCTTCAATTTCTCCTTCTCAAGAGCCTGGAAGAATGAATTATTAGCTGGCTTGGGGTTCTCTAAGGGCAAGGCTTTCAGTGTCATCCTGGAAAATATTAAAATGTGGAAAAACCACCCATCTCACCACCTCGTGTTTCTGTGTGGTATCAAATCAACCCTTTGATGATTTCTTTCTGGAGTTCATTCAATCTGCTCTACCCAAACTCTGAATGAGGGCTCCACCACTTCATGGAACAAATATTCCGGGTTTTTTTTCAGGACTATATACAGTCTTACTTTACAGCACTCCTATTTGGATCCCTATAATGGGAGACTATTAACAAAAGCAAAAGAATTCCCGGTATCAGGGGAATGGGCCAGAAGTATGACCTTATGTGCTACCTTTTCTGAGACCAGAGAAATTTTATACAGTTGAATTTTTATAATAAGGGTGATTTAGTTAAAAGTATATGTTAAATTTAATTTACATAAGTTTATAAAAGTTTTTCACATCAACAAACTCACAAATCAGGGGGGGATCTTTTATTGGCCCAAGGATCTCAAATTTGGGTCCAAATATGTAGTCACCCTTTTTAATGACAAACTGAAGGAAGGCCTCCATCAAACATGCGGGCAGTGCGTGGAAAGAAGCCTTGGACTCTGGCGCTATTCTCAGCCTGCCCATCACTACTGAGATACAAAACCTGTAAGAGGAATAGAGCCTGGCTGGGCCTCTCTTTTCTTCCCTAGCAGAATATAAACAAGAATCTCTACAGTTGTAGGAAGGTCCGGAAGACAACCTGTATGGGAAACAGTCATGAGGAAAAAGCACAATGAATGGATCACACTTGTTCTCACTACCTCCTGCCTGCACCCCCACTCCCACCGCCCGCCACCATCTCCGCTTTCCAGGTCATCAAAGTGCACTGTCAGGCCGGCTGTAAATCACCATCCTGCTCATGCCACTCCTGCCACCTCCCCCAAGTTCTCCATGTTCTTTTATACCTCTAGGCCTTTTGCATACACTGTTCCCCTTTCCTTTCTACCTCCACTTTGCTAGCCAACTCCCATAGTCCCTCAAGCTTCAGCTCCAACAGCACCTTCTCTGGTTGCTTTCTCTAATCCTGGGGCATCTTTTACATCTTTTCCTTGTTATTCTTCCTTTTCCTCTTGTTAATCACTTATACCATACTCTATTATAAACGCTTGTCATATTGCCCTAAATGAATTTTGCAGAACAAGTATTCCTCCCATATGTTTAAATTAAAGACTATATTTCTGCATCGTAAATAGTAGAAATATACTTTCTGGCATATTACAAATATTGACATTTTATAAATACTAACTTTTTAAAAGATTTTTTTATTTACTTGAGAGAAAGCATGAGCAGGAAGAAGGGCAAAGGGAGAGGGAGAAGCAAACTCCCCACTGAGCAGGGAGCCTGATGTGGGGCTCTGGGGCTCTATCCCAGGACCTTGGGATCATGACCCGAACCAAACGCAGACGCTTAACTGATTGAGCCACCTAGGTGCCCCAAATATTGACATTTTAAAATAAAACTTATATTATTCTCTTAAAAAAAAAAAGATTTTATTTCTTTATTTGACAGAAAGACAGAACACAAGCAGGGGGAGGGGCAGGCAGAGAGAAAGGGAAAAGCAGGTTTCCTGCTGAGCAGAGAACTGGACATGGGGCTTAATCCTAGGACCCTGGGATCATGACCTGAGCTGAAGGCAGATGCTTAACCGAATGAGCCATTCAGGCATCCCATACATATATTTTCAATTCTATGATTATAAACTCTAAATGTTCAAAAAATTTTTCTTTTGGATTGAGTTTTCCTTGCTTTTATTATTATTATGTAATTAATCAAAACATTGTATAAATTTGTATTAAATACAAACAGTAAAATTTTATTACAAATGCAATGATTTTTCCATTTTTAGTCTATAAGTTGCAAGGGCCAAGAAACTTTTTCACATAAATAACTAGACAGGAAAGAAATTTTGTTATGGCAATATCAATCTTTGCATTCCGTCTGAGTTACATGCCAAAATGACACAGTGATCTATAATCAAAAATTATTTCTGCCTGCTGCTCGTGCTGTCTCTCTCTCTCTCAGATAAATAAATAAAATCTTAAAAAATATATGTTTCTAATTGTTCCTTTGCTTGCTATCCTGGGAGTTTTCAAACAGCAGACACGGAAACGGCAAGAGTCAGAATGAGTAACAGCAATGGCCAAGTGGGAGCAGAGTGACTAAGAAAGGGGACAGCATGAGCACCACGGCCTTTGCTGACCTAGAGGCTACGGCAGTCAGCAAGCCCTCCAGAAGCATGCCCAAGCCATGCGTCTCTCCGGCCCAAGCCATGCCTTGGTAGAGAACTTTCTCCCATCATTGTAGGGCTCTTCCTTCAAGTTCATATTAACAAAGATGAACTGGGAATTTAGAATGTCATTTCTGTTTTACAAAGTCATTTTCCAAAATAGGAGATTTGTAATTAGGTCATCATTAAACTCACCATCACAAAATAAAAAATGCCTCAATTCCTTAACCTTTTATAATGAGGCTGAAATGGGATCTCAATATATTGAAAAGGACTTCTCACCAATCTCAGTAAATACAGTGCAAACAAAATAGTCTGAAACTATGAAAGGGGAATCAACAAGTAAACTTAGAAAAATGAATAAACAGGAAAAAAATATAAGCAAAGAAAAAAAACTTAGGGTAGGAAAGAAAAACAAAGCTAATCCCTATAATGGAATGCCTTCCCCACAGTAAACATTTGATCAATCAATCAAATTTACAAAGCAGTTGGCACTGATTCTCAAGGAGATGAAACAGACCATCATGATGACTACACAAGTCCAGGTTGTAAAAACAGAAGGTCCATCCTAAAGCAATGAATAGATATGAATGTAATAAAAACACAAGTGATGCTACTGAAAGCTAATCAAGAAAAAGATATAATATACAGAAATGAATGAAAGCAAAAGAGAGATTCAAGAATGTACAAGTTGAAAATCATGAGAAGGAATGCAGCTCAGAGAACACTCTGCAAATAATAGAAGTCTTTGAACAAATGGCCTCAGATCTCTAATTAAAAGTTTCATGGAAGCAAACTGTCCAGAGAAGATGATTTTGGCCCAAATTCAAAAGATTCATAGAATCCTGAACAAAATCAACAACCACAGATTAACACTATGAGAGCCTCATATCTTTGAAATATAAAGAAAAGAAAAAACTCTACATATAGAAAAAACGGAAATCTGAATTTCTTCCAATTTTGCAGAGGATACAATTAAGGCCAAGAGATGCATATAAAAGTCTCAGAGACAGTATTTTTTTAATCTGAAATTATTTAATAAAGTGAGACTTCTTGAGAAAATGAAAAAGAAGTATCTGTTAGGGCTTTGATCTTAAGAAATTAACCCATCGCATAACTCAGTCCAAAATACAGCTTAAGGAACAACTTTAAATGAGACAAGTGTTTAAGTTTTAAAAATACCAAATAGAGGGACCTGGGTGTCTCAGTTGGTTAAGCATCTGCCTTGGGCTCAGGTCATGATCCCAGGATCCTGGGATCAAGCCCCATTTCCGGCACCCTGCTCAGGGGGGAATCTGCTTCTCTCTCCCTCTGTCCCTTCCCCTGCTTGTGTTCTCTCTCGCTGTCTCTCTCTGTCAAAAAAATAAATAAAATCTTTTTTTAAGTGCAATATTAAAATAATAAAATAAAATAAATGGGTAAATCTTAAAAAAAAAAGTTTTTCAAATTAGCGTATTTATGGGGCATCTACCAAGTATCAGGCACTGTCTAGGTATTAGACACAAGATAAAATGGCCTCAGGATAGAAACACATTAAACCAAGAGTTTTTAACCTAAGGTTCACCCTGGCAAATATCCATGACAAAGTCACAGGTAGTGCTATTACTACTGTGCTTTATTGCCTATATTCATAATTGAAAGAAATATTAAATTTCAGTCTGGGATCAATGAAAATGATGATGTAATTTTTTCCTAACCAAGTTGCAGACCCTCTGAATTCTATCCATGAACCTCCAAGGGTTCCATCATTCTGCAAATATTCATTAAATATCTACAAGCCAACAGTCACTGCGAGGCACTGGGGAGGCAAAGGGGAAAATACCATCTTTCAGCTACACAAATTAAAACAGTGTGGCATTATCACCAGAACTGAGAGCTGAGGGGAACAAAAGTCTAGTAACACACCTAAGCGTGTATGTATATATATAGCATACAATTAAAATTGGCAATTTCAAAGCAGTGGGAAAAGAATGGATTTCTTCATGTTTCTTCATCTAGTTCAAATGACATTAGGACACTGGGAAAAACCTAAGTTAGCAGAGTAGTTAAGGGCATGGTCTAGGGCTCAACTACCTGAAACTGAATCCCATCTCTGCCATTTTTACTAGCTGAGCAACCGTACCTACATCACAGGTTTGTTGAAAGTATTAAATGAGTCAGTACAAATGAAGCATATGCTGGCATATAATATGCACTCAAAAAATTAGCTATTATTAGTATTATTATTTCATAACAGAATAAGTTCCAGGCTGAGTAAAAATTTAAATGCAAAAAAAGACATCATAAAAGAGGTACAAGAATATAGAATGGATATTTATCTAACCTTGCTGAGTAAAGACCTAAGAATGACAACACAGGTAAAGAAAATTATTTAAAAGACTAATAAATTTTACTAAAGTATTTAAAATGTTTATATGTGGAAAACAATAAAGTTAGAAAATAAATGATAAGGTGAGGGAAATATACATAGTATATATGATGAGTTAATATCCTTCATATTAAAAATATATATATCCTTCATATTAAAAACATGGATAAAACCAATAAAAATAAAATATAAAAATACATGAACACGTAAATCACAAAAGAAATACCGATTACATAATATAAATTAAATGGCATTAAGCATATAAGAAAATATTCAACCTCAGTAGAAATCAAAGAAATGCAAATTAAAACAGCAATGCAAAACCATTTTAATCTTATCAAATTTGCAAATACTACTTTCCTTCTTTTTAGTTTGGCGGGGATAGCTGGAAACAGGCACACTCACCCTACCAGAAGTGCATACAGGTTAAAGACTTTTTGGAGAGTGATTTAGCTAAGTATATCAAAAGCCCCTAAAAATGTTCATCTCGATTTCATCTACCCATTTTACTTCTATAAATGTATCCTCCAAAAATAATCAGGGAAGGGAACTGCATTAAAATACAAAGCGTTTTTACAACAAAAACAGGGGGTACCAAATGTAAATAATAGATTAAATAAATATTTTGTATTTTATGAATGTATGTTTCTTTATTTGTTTTACAGTGTTGGTGTATATATTCTGGTGTGTGTGTGTGTGTGTGTGTATAAACAATGGTCATCTCTATATAGTGGGAATAGTGGGATCTGGGGTTATTTTTTTGTTTGTTTCTGTTTTCTAATTTTCCTGGAAAGAATATGAATTACCTGTGTAAAATTGGGGAGTGGAGGAATGTCCCATCCCTGAGCTCTTGAAAATGATGAGTAGAGGAGAAAGACATGTAAATAAGTAACTAACAATAATAATCATGCCTCCAGAGTACAGAGAAGGGCTTGATCCAGGCTGGAGCTGAGTTTTCAAGGATGACTTTGCCAGGGAATGAAGCAGAATATAAGGAAGGAAGGAAGGAAGGAAGGAAGGAAGGAAGGAAGGAAGGAAGGAAGGAAGGAAGGAAGAAAAAGGGAAAGAAAGGGAAAAGGAGCCTATTGTGTTAGTAAATGACACACAATTTTGGCATAGCAGGAAGCGCGGCTGAGTGTGAAGGATTTGAAGTAAAAGCCAGATGACAAATATTTCTGAATGTCACATTAAATGAGTTTGGGATTACCCTGTCAAAAAAGATTCAATAAGGAGTTTTTATGATTCATTTACACAAACCTCAAGAAAAGGCAAAACAAACAGAGATACAAGAATGGTCAGGGGTAGGTACAAACTTCTAGAAGGTAGGATAAATAAAGGACACAATGTATGACATTTGGGAGCTAAAAGAACTTAGCATGAAATAGAACCAAATGTTAATATCCTATCAATAACACTTGATACAATATGATCAAAAGATTAAAACTCTAATACTAAGCACAGTGTGAGGTGTTTAACAGGTGCTGCTCAGTAAGTATTTGTTGAATGTTAACGCTCCAGGATTTTTCTGCAACCCAAACTCTCAGATCCAAATATGAGGTATTATTTAAAGGTCTGTGTTCTCACTTACATGTTGACTTTTACAGTTTTTCCTTGAAGATGGAAAAAGATTCCTGAGGATGGAAAAAACTTTTAAAGCATCATACCCTGTGCCAACATACTGGCCTGGTAAGGGTTGTATCAATCTATTCTTGTCAGCTCCAATTGAAAACTTATGTGGATTACATGGGGCGCCTTGTGGCACTGTTGGTTGAATGACCAGCATTTGGTTTCAGCTCAGGTCATGATCTCAGGGTTGTGGGATCAAGCCCCACATTGGGCTCTGCGCTCAGCACCTAGTCTGCTTAGGATGCGCTCTCTCTCTCTCTGCACCCCCAAATAAATAAATAATTTTTTTTAATAAAATAAACTTATGTGGACTACATGAATGGGTCAGGGTTTCAACACAACCCATCCAACCAAAGAATTGTGGGCCTAGAAGACTGGTCTTACTTCTGCTGAATGCCCTAAAAAAAAAAAAAAAAATCCAATGCCAGGCTGAGGTCCCTGGTCCCTGGATTCCTGACTCTCCAGCCACTATGCAGTATCTCTGAAGGAGAGGTCCGGGCTCTCTCTTGGAAGCTGCTCCCATTCATTGTCCATCTGCAACTTCTACCCTTCCCCATACCCTCCACCACGAGCTTCACACCTAGTACAGTGTTATCTTCTATCCCTACTTTCCTAACCTGACCTGGGTTTCTTTTTTTTTTTTTTAGATTAGATTTTTTTTTAATTTTTTATTAACATATAATGTATTATTTGCCCCAGGGTACATGTCTGTGAATCATCAGGCTTACACATTTCACAGCATTTGCCATAGCACGTACCCTCCCCAATGTCCATAACCCTACCCCCCTCACCTTCCAGCAACCCTTAGTTTGTTTCGTGAGTTTAGGAGTCTCTTATGGTTTGTCTCCTTCCCCATCCCATCTTGTTTCATTTCTCTTCCCCACCTGGGTTTCTTAAGAGAGATTACCATTTAGATACTAAAACTTCATTTACAACATATACAAAATCGAATAAAGTAAAATACTGGTTCTTCAGGGTTCTTATTCCCAACTCTCTTAGAAATCTGTGTACACACATCTTGTCAGAAAATTATATATCATCTTCAAAAAACACACACTTTCCAACAACAAAAACAAAACAAACTGAAATGTTGCTAGGCCGCAAACTACACTAATACTTGGATTGTTATAAGGGCCTTCTAACTCCTCCAAGATGCCAAAGTATTCTTCAACTCTAATCCATTTTCTATACTACATTATTGGTCACCTTTACTGGAGAGAAAATACTGAACAATATTTAAAGTATTTTCACATGCCTCCCTGTCATTCCAAACTTAAAGTGTCCAAGATAATATTCAAGATCCTCCAGGATATGGGGCTCCTGGCTGGCTTGGTCGGTAGAGCATGCGATACTTAATCTCTGGGGTGTGACAATGAGAATGGAGATTTTTTAAGAAAAGGAAGGAAGGAAGGAAGGAAGGAAGGAAGGAAGGAAGGAAAAGAAAAAGAAAGAAAGGAAGAAAAGAAAGAAAGAAAGGAAGGAAGGAAGGAAGAAAGAAAGGAAGAAAGAAAGAATCCTCCAGGATCTGGCCTTATCCAGCTTCTACAGCCTACTACATCTCCCATGGATCTCTTTCATAAACTTGCTGTTTCAATTAGGATGACCTAATTTCCATCCCACACAGCCAACATTTTTTCTGCCTTTGGGCCTTTGCTCTCAATATTCCTAGTCACTTCCTACCCCCAAAGCTCCTGCTTGATTCTGAAGGCAGCACTGTATGGAGGAAAGAGAACTGACCTAGGAATCAAAATACCTGAATTCCAGATATGGCTCACCATGTGTGCCTTTGGACAAGTCCTTTGTTTCCTGGGTTCAGTTTCCCCATATACAACCAAGAAGACTGAACTAGATCATCCTGATAGTCTTTCCGGCTTTAAAAAACAACGGGGCACCTGGGTGGCTTAGTTGGTTGAGCAACCGATTCTTGATTTCAGCTCAGATCATGATCTTAGGGTCCTGGGATCAGGCTCTACAATCAGCAAGGAGTCATCTTGAAGACTTTTGCCCCTTCCCCCAATCACTTGTGCATGCTCTCAAATAAATAAATCTTTTTTTTAATATTTTATTTATTTATTTGAGGGAGAGAGAGAGTGAGAGAGAGCATGAGAGGGGAAAAGGTCAGAGGGAGAAGCAGACTCCCTGTGGCACTGGGAGCCCGATGCGGGACTCGATCCTGGGACTCTGGGATCATGACCTGAGCCGAAGGCAGTCGCTTAACCGACTGAGCCACCCAGGTGCCCTCAAATAAATAAATTTTTTAAAAAATAAACAACAACAATAACAATAAACCCATCTCTACAATTCCTATACACCCAACCAAATGTAATCCTCCCTTCGAGGCCTCCACAAATGTTCTCTAAGCACTCCAGTCCACACTATTCTCTCCCTTCTTTGAACTCCTGTCAGAAATCCAAAATAAATCAAACAGTGCAATTGTTCAACTCAGATTTTATCTCTCTTTTTTTTAAAATTTTATTTATTCAAGAGAGACAGAGGAAGAGAGAGAATGAGTGGAGAGAGGAAAAGCAGGCTCCCTCTGGGGCTCAATCCCGGGACCCTGAGATCATGACCCCAGCCGAAGGCAGACACATAACCAACTAAGCTACCCAGGCTCCCCTCAAGTCAGATTTTCTGAGCATTTTCTTGGCCAGATATTATGGCAAAGCCTTGGTAACAAATATAAAACCAAGTCAGACCCAGCCCTGTATGTATCACCTGTATATCCTTTTCCTTTCTGGTATTTTTATCCAAGTGAAGTCATGTTAAATATGAACATCAGATGCAAATGACATCACTTACTCGCTTAACAAATATTTAAAGAAAACTTTCCATGTACTGTTCTTTTTTTTTTTTTTTTTTTGAGGTCCATGTACTGTTCTAAAAAGATACCAGTAAACAGATAAACCAACTCCCTCATCTCAAGGAATTTATTTGTGTAAGCAAACAGGAAAAACACACAAATATGTAATATAATTTTAGGAAGAAAAACAAAGGAAGGATTAAAGATTCACTAAGAGTGGTCTACATAGGATGGTCAGGGAAAGCCTCCTCAAGGAGATGCATTTGAGCTAACACTTGAATGAAGGAGGGTACAAATTAGCAGTGTTCAGGAAGAGTATCCCAGGTACAGGACAAAGGCTATGTGACAAAAGAGAAGGGGAGGACAGTGGACAGCAGGTGGGAGGACTAGAGGCTGGAGCACTTAAGGACTTGGCAATTGGACTCTAAGTGTGATGGGTGCAATTCCATATGAGGGCTGAAGTAAGGGACAGACATAATACTTCGGTTGCTATGTGGAGGAGACTGTAAAGGGAGTAGAGGAGTCCAGACCAGTTAGAGGCCATACAGTACAAATTAAGGGCTTGGCATTCAGTCTCTGTCTAGGTTCACCACATCCTGGCTCTCATCTTTTGAGCTGTGTGATCTCAAAAAATCTCGTTTCTCTGTATGCTCACTTACGGATATGTCATATAAATTTCAAAACAAAAATCAATGCAATGTACTATGCTTTTTCTTAAAGAAAAAAATCTTCTTCAAGGAATGAAGTGGATTATAAAATATTCTCAGTATCACTCCGTCATCCAATCATCAGTCCCATCTTAGCAGAGACTGTCACAATGGCCAAAGCAGTTACACCACCTGCCATGCCATTTGCCTTCTGACTTTGTGTATAAACCTTTATGTCCCCTCTTTCCTGGGAATTTGTCTGCGTGTAAAAGCCTCTCATACCTGGCAACATGTCGCACTCAGCGCCCCGCCCCCAGTCCCCACAGCCCTAAAAATTTCCAGACACTAAAGGCAGAATATTCCTCAAAACAAACAAACAAACAAAATCACAACTTACGAGAAAAAGAGGGAAAGAAAATGGAAATAATCCAAATACATATCCAGAGAATCACCTAGGAGGGTTCTTCCCATCAATATACAGGAATCACAGTGCCTTCAGCTAGTTACAGTGACTGTTCATAAAATGACCTCAAGTGATAAGCATTTCTAATGGAACAAAGGTCTAAGTCAATGAGGGATAAAAAGAATTTTAACTTTTTCATTTCTTTACTCAATTTCCACAGTACTACATGCCCTTCAGTTTTTCTTTTTCTTTTTTTTTAAAGATTTTATTTATTTATTTATTAGGAAAGAGAGAGAGTGAGAGAGAGAAGGTCAGAGTGAGAAGCGGACTCCCCATGGAGCTGGGAGCCCGATGTGGGACTCGATCCCGGGACTCCGGGATCATGACCTGAGCCGAATGCAGTCGCTCAACCAACTGCGCCACCCAGGGGCCCATGCCCTTCAGTTTTTCTTCCCTGTCCCGTCTACCTATCTCCCCACACCCACGGCCCTGGTGAACACACAGTCCAGCTCTTTTTTTGTTTTAATATTTTATTTTTAAGCAATCTCTACATACAACACGGGGCTCGAACTCACAACCCTGAGATTAAGAGTCTAATGCTCTACCAACTGAGCCAGCCAGGCACCTTTTGATGTGACTGCAATCAAGTCTGAGCCTCATATCCTGAGATCTACTCTGGCCCTCCAGGGGCCAGTAACAGTGACAAATATATGGGAACTAAGTAGACAGCTTGGATGTGGGCAGGGCTGGGCACATGATACTGCTTCCAAAGTGGCTTTCTCGCTCATATCTAAACCAGGAATAGACCAAAGCTAATAAATGAATAGACCATACCCCTCAGCAAAGTGATTTCAAACTAATTCTGACCACTGAGGTACTCATGGAGATCTTTTAAATGGTCTGAAGTAAGATACAAAGCGGCCTTTGCCCATCTCCCATAAGTCTACTATCACTTTCTGTATAAACATTTTGGTCCTAATATCATTCCAATTCAAGACACTGTCAATTTCTTTTTTTTTTTTCCTTAAAGACAATGTCAATTTCAAGACCTGCCAAAACACAGAGTGGAAAAAAAAAAAAGAGCAAAACAAAACCCTCACAACTGATATTTCTGATTAATTTGACATTAAGGAAACAAATGAACCCTTTGATCTTAAATCCCATTTTTCCACGTTCTCCCTAACCCTATACAGTACTAAATATTCATTTGTAAGCTGGGTTTTCTTCAACTCTAGGTCTCCGTGGACATATCCTGGTGTCTACTGAGAAATACAAGCTTTGACATCCCTCCCATACTAGTACAACATTTGAAGAGAACTTCCATCCCCCTAAGGTCCCAGTGTTAGAATCACTCTGGTTTGTGTAAAAGCTCTTTGGGTCTAAGCACCTAGAAGCCATCCTTGGCCAAACCAGACCTTCAGGAAAACCTTCTCCAGGTATTCCTTACTACCAAATACCTGGTACTTCCGAATGCAGGGGATATTATGCTAAGTGGAGTTCCCGGCAACAGAAAATGTAATCTAACACAACTGATAGCCAAAATAAATAACTGGGCCCCCTGTTCACTCACTAAAAAATATACCCCACATGGTCAGCCTCCTTGTCACCTAAACCAGAAGGCAGAGTGATGTACAAATGGTCACTTCTCAATAACAGCATTCCAATCGGGAGATATTCAACACCCATATCCAAAAAAAATTCCCCATCTAATTTCTTAACTTTACCCACTCACTGATTCTTCAAACACCTAATATGAAGCATGTTCACTGAAAAAAAAAAAAAGCAGTGAGAGAACAAACAGACACTTAAAAGCATTAGCCCAGTGCTTTTTCCACGGTGGATATTCAACAAATGGTGAACACAAGAAAGAGTCTATGAATGACAGTATTACAGATGAGTGTCTGACAAAACATTCCAAGACACTGACTCCCTGATGAGAGGCACTTTCTGCTCCACTCCAATTAGTCTTTAGGGAAAAGGAGGGGAAATCCACAAATATCTAGATTCAAACTTGCCCTTAGCTCAATTAACATCCAAGATCCCAACTTCACACCAAAGGAAAGCTAAAAGCCACCAACATTTATACCTGTCCACTCAAAGTTAGTTTCCAGAACACTGACAATCAAGGTTCTCAGTATATTCTAATCACCATGGCCCTTTATCACAAGGGTTCACTAAAAAGGTTCTTATTTCTTATGTTAGTAACAAAGGGTTAGTAGATTCGTTCTATCATATTTGCTTGGGGATCCTAAATTCTGGTATAAACAAATGATTCCCACACTTCTAGAAAGGCCCTGATTAGGCTAGTCTGTTACTTTTAGTGTAGTCTTACAAAGGCTGGATTCTTTTTAAGCTCTTAAAGGACTTAAGCAAAATTCTTTTGGTAATTTTTTTAGAAGATCATCTCCAGAGTTTACAGACATTACACAATGATTCATGCTGATGGGGGGGGGGGGGGAAGCACATTTTATTTCCAAATGGCTCCCTTCACAGAAAGCTGTAATTGCTAACATATCTGATATTGACTTCCTGCATAAAACAAAAAAACAAAGCAACAAGTATAATCATAGGTCTGAAAAGAGAAATGTATAAAGAAAAATACAGAGTGCTCAGCTTGGTTAGCCAGACAAAGGGAAAGAAAGGATGAGTCCAGAGGCGCAATCTGCACATTTGGTAGCTGTCCTTGGAGTCCTTGAAAGACAACTTGTTCACTCTGTGAACATCTGTGTGTTGAAGAGGGATGGGAAAACAGTGAAAGTAAGAAACACTAAAAGAAAACTCAGGCTAACTACAAGGAGATAATCTGTAATCATCATCAGTCTGGAAAGCTCAGAAAATGTTTCCTAGCGAGGTTGTGAAATCTCTTGAGAGACAGCAAATCACCTGAGAGAGATTTAAGGATATTTGGAGGCAGAGTGAGTTAAAGTGGTCAAATGGTTCTACTATACTAGATTACATCTGAGGACCAAAAGGATATTCCAGTCATATTTTTCAAAGTGTTCAGCTACCTGAGAAAATCTAAGTCACTCCTTTAATAAATGATAAAAATAACAAAAGGTTATCACATATAAAAACATTAACAACTGTATGAGTAAGCAATGAACCAAAAATGCAACTAAATATTTCTGACATTTAAAGAAGAGTACTGCCAAAGTCACTATTTGAGACCCCAATTTTCAAAACTAACTTCATAGAGCATTCTCACAAAAACTCCTACCCAAGATCACCAGTCAACTAATAAGGAAATTTGCCATTCTCTGGAGTAAATCCTAGCTGATTTTCCTTTCTGATCTATAACCACAGGCTACAGATAAAACAAAATGGCTTTCAGGTGACACAAGAGTACAAACTACAAAAAGGAACCGAGGGACTAATCAGGGCATGAACTCTGGCTGGACCTGGGGATTACCCTCCTCTAGAAGAACTAGAATAAATAAGCTAAGAGATCCCCCTGAATCAAACTCCAAACACTTCTAAATAAAAGTGGCAAAGCTGGAACTTTAACCCACATCTTTGGAGTCTAAATCTCCTACACTGAGAGGTGATGTTCTTCTGAGATCCAAAACCCAAACTGAGTCATGTCCTCACACCATTAGAGCTGCTGCTGAGAATTTTACCTATCAAAACCCCATTCAGTGGGGCATGCTCTCCACTTAGAGGCTCTTTAAGGTAAAAATGAGTATAGAGAACTAAGATCATATTTTGGGTTTACATTTTGTATGTTACAAAAAAAAAAACCAACTATGGCTGAGGGGCACCTGAGTGGCTCAGTGGGTTAGAGCCTCTGCCTTCAGCTTAGGTCATGATCTCAGGGTCCTGGGATTGGGCTCTCTGCTCAGCAGGGAGCTTGCTTCCCCCTCTCTCTCTGCCTGCTTTTCTGCCTACTTGTGATCTCTCTCTCTCTCTCTAATAAATAAATAAATCTTTAAAAAAAAAAAAAGAAAAAACTATGGCTGACTCTAACATTAATTAAAATAAAAATTCTCTAGTTGACAAACTTGATTTTTCTGCTTTTTTTGCACAACCCCCTTCCCCACTACTGATATTCCTTGCCTAAAAACCAAATCTTCAGGGCACTGACACATTCAGAGAAAAAAACCTAGAGGTAGCACAAGGAAGAACCAGACCTAGATTGTATTCAAATTGGGAGACAATTCTAATAAAATGGCTCCACCCACTACTGCCCTTCCTGAGCCCATTATCTGCAGAGAACCAAAGGTTCTGGCTATAAACTTGGGTATTCAAAGGCCCTGTAAGCTCCCTAGTTGTGTATATGAATAACACAATTAACTGGTAAGAAATGCAGAGGGGTAGGAAGAGCTCTACACATCTCTAAATCCTGGCTTTCCCATTCCTTCAAAATTCCCACACAGTGACTCTCAAGAGGCCTCTATTGCTCCTCCGTAAAAAATGAAATAAGTGTCCATTTTCTCGTAACTGGTCTTATTAAGAAAGGTAATCTCAATTCACTTTTATTGTGCCAGTAGCAAATTTTAAAATTCAGCATTTTTAAGAAACACAGGAATATTGGGGGATAAGGACACCTCAACTTAAATGAGATCTTTAGGGCAGAGGCCCCAGTTTGGGAGCTCAACTTCGCCACCTAGTAAAGGCTCTTAAACAAATGACAACATTGATCTCTGTCCCAGGGTAGTCGTAAAAGAAAGAAAAACTTTCACCAAAGCACTGCAACCCATGTGGGGAGCATAAAAGATAAACCACCAGGCGTGCTGTTCCGCATACACATTCCAGGTCAGTGTTTGCCTGGTCAGATTCAGCTCTTTTCTAGATCCCGAGCAGCCCTGTGGTCCATGCAATGAGTTCTTACCCAGGAAACCCAGCTATGGGAGGCTATGGTAAATGGGACAAGAATTTAAACATCCAGGTATCTTGGCTACCTTCACTTTTTTTAATCTCATGAATTAAAAACTACATCTTGCACCTTACTTGCGACAAGCATATCACGTTGCTGTATCCTGATGTCACGTTAATCTTAAAAACACTGCTTTGCCCATCACTCCTTTTCTCAAAAAAATCTTTAAAAGCCAGACAGTGTGTATAGGATAAAATTCCAGCTCCTGAGCCAGAATTCAAGCTGACCGGTCCACTTCAACTGAACTTCCCACTACCCATTATGGAAGGCAGCTGCAGAAGCACAAGCGTTAGAGGGAGACAATATCTAAATTTAGAATTAGAATTTAGAATTAAATTATAGAATTAGGGGCGCCTGGGTGGCTCAGTTAGTTAAGCGGCTGCCTTCGGCTCAGGTCATGATCCCGGGGTCCTGGGATTGAGTCTCACATCGGGCTCCTTGCTTGGCAGGGAGCCTGCTTCTCCCTCTGCCTGCTCTGCCTGCCTCTCCCCCTGTTTGTGTGCTTTCTCTCTCTCTCTGACAAATAAAAAAATAAACTTTAAAAATTTTTTTAAATAAATAAGTAAATAAGTAAATAAATTCTAGAATTAAATTTAGAATTAAAGTTAGAATTCCAGCTCTACCACTAACTGCTTATGCGATCTTGAGCAAGCAAGATCCAAGCATCTTTTGGATCTCCTCTCTTTAAAACAAGAATCCCCTCCCTCTAAGACAAGAATGACAATACCTACTTCATATGACTAGAGGATGAGAGAGAGAGAGAGAGAGACAGAGTAAGATGCTCAAAAAGTATTACTTTTCTCGCCAGCTCCAATCCAAATGATCTATTCTCTCTCTTCTTGGAAACTCTCTCCAGGATCTATAGCTCTCTCCCTTGGAAACTCTCCACCAGTTTCAGGGACACACTTTGCTTTAAGGCCTAATTGAAAGGCCTTCTCTTCTAGGAAGCCACCCTGGCTCATAATCCTTTTCTCCTCTGGGCTTCTATAGTTAATTCTTCTATTCTAAACCAAGGGATTGAAAATTTTTATTCTTCTCTTCTGTGTCACTCCTCTTTCTCCAATAAGCCCACAAACCCAACAGCAAAGTTTTTATTATCAGCCAATCACTAAGTGTTTCATAAAAAAAATACCTTAAAGAGAATACCACTTCCCATATACACTTGAACAAACCTCCCCCATATCACGCGGAGTTTTTTTCCAAGGGTAAGAGTTACGGGAGAAATGAAAAGGAAGCTTGTACCTAGGAAGTCACAGGGGAACGCTCAAACAAGCCAGCAGAGTCCAGGAAGCCCTTACTTCACTCCCTGCATTCAACAGGCTCCTCTAGAGCTCTTGCTTTGTGCCGTCCTTAATTCAGCACTAGAGATGGACTCTGAGCAATTTGGTCTCTACCTCTGATCGGCTTTCTGAACCTAAACCATTTCTGATTCTTTAGAAACTCCTGTTTCTGGAAAAATCTCATCAGTGAAGTGATTTTCACTTTCTGAAAATATTACCCAGAGGGAAAAAACAACAGCTACCACCACTAATAACACAGTCACTTGGGTTTTAATCTTGCGGCCCTATTCCAGGATGGCCAGTCCAAGTGTGTGGATGTGAGAGAGAACTCAAGCTGTCCTGGAGATGAGATAATGACCTCTCTCCCATTCCCAAGACCCTGATGTCTAAACAAGAGAAACACCTGCATACGGATAAACTCAAGAACTAGACTAAGGCAGCATTAAGCAAATTCTCTCACTTAGTGAAGAAGGTGAAGTTGTTTTATTCATATTCAAGTAACTAACTGTAAACAACATTCATATAAAGATCCCAGGAAAATAAGCTCTTTAGAAACACTTGAAAATGTTCAGTCTCTTGAATTCTACTAAATTCCTAAATTCTTGGATAAGGTAGCACAAACATTGGCTAAAGTGTATTCCATTAGTCTTGAGTCACTTAAAAATACCTTTAATATTTAGTGCACTTTTTAGAAGGGCAAAAAAGGAAAGCTAATCATTCGCCAATAGTCACAGTTTAATTTTGCACAGAGTGCAAAGTTAATTTTCCTTTGTTTGAGTTCCGTGTGTGTGTGTGTGTGTGTGTGTGTGTGTGTGTGTGTGTGTGTGTGTCTGTCCCTCAAGGAGCCTGCATACAAGCTACCACAGCTCCAGGTAAGGGCTCGACAGCCACAGCAGTGCAGCTTGGCTGAGTCCAGGAGACCGGGCGGCATACCGAGCCCGCTCCCAGGCCAGCTGGGACAGCCTGCAGTCTCCTCTCTGCACCGCAGCTCTGTACTTCCCCAGACCCTGGTCTCGCGGCTCCCCACCCCCAACTGGGTGGCCCCAGACCGCCGGAAAGCGGAGCCTTCCCCGACCGACCGCCGGGAGGGTAGTCCCCGCCAGCCCCGGGGAGCTTGCCCCTCCGCCCTGCTCCTCTGCGCCTGCAGAGGCCCCCAAGTGTGGGCGCTCGGCGCGAATACTTACGGCGCTGGAACTCGGCCGGGGCTAGAAGCGGTGAATAGCGGGGAAAGGGCTAAGGCTGCGGCGGCGGGCAGGGCGCGGCAGAGCGGAACCGGCGCCCCTCCTGGAGTAAGGGCAGGGGCAACCCTCCCTTCCTCCAACCGCCCCCCCCCTTCCCGACTCGCGGGAAGACCTGCAGGGGAAGCCGCGGCGGCGGCCGGACGCACTTACCTCTGAGCTCCCCAGCGGGGCTGGGCGCTTGCACTGATGGGGGCTTGTCTGGAGCCGCGCAGCCGGGAGGAGGAGCCGTTCCGGGAGAGAGGGCGGTGGTCGGGCAGGCATCCGCGCCCGGGGCTGTGGCCCGGCTGGAGGGAGAGAGATGGGAGGGAGCACGGATTTGAGTGGAGGGGGGCGTGGAGGAGGTGTGCCTCCACCCGAGACGGAGAGGGTGGGCTGCTGAAACCCGGTAGAGGGGTGTGCTCCGAGGCACTGGAGGGAACAAGAAAACCGCGCTGAGAGTATGGGGTGGGGGGGGGGGAACACCGGGGCTGGGAAAATGGGGGTGGGGGGCAGGATGAGGAGTTGGCCCTCAAACTGGTCGGCCCTCACCTCGGCACCATCCAAACAAGAATTGTCTGGATCTGGAGCAAAGCACAAGGGGGTCTGAAACTTTATGTCATTTTCTCATACACACGTGACCCCCCTGCAGTCCAGATGGTTTCAATCACTGGAGGAAAAAAGCGGCTCTGCTGGTATGCATGAAAAGCCGGAGTTGGGAGAGTCTGGGAAAAGCTGCCTGTACAGCTTGCCTGCCTTCAAACAAACCGATGAGCTCTTTCCGTTCTCCCAGCCCCCGGCCTGGGTGAGCCCTGCAAAACCCAAAAGGACATGACAAGAAGCTACATTTGGAACTGCAGCAGTGGCTGAGAAACTCTGAAAGTGCGAAGGTTCCAATGAGTCTGATCTGAATCAAAAGTTCAGAGGGCATTCATAGATTTTGTTTTAAGTACTCTATTTAGCTTGCAAAACCCAGAACTAGAATAGGGTGTCATTAAATAAGCAATGGAATACTAGCAGTGAGAATCTGTGATTTATTAGTGGAATTCCAAAAGACATTGTTAACTCAGTGTGACAATCCACTTGGAAAAGAATAACGCAAACCACTTAAAATCCAAAGCCATACATACTTGGTGGGATGTTAGGAAGCCATGTAACCCAATTGCTCATCCCATAAATCACTATAAATAGACCTTGATATTGTAATGCATAAAATTGACTTTTACAAACCTAGTTAGAATTTGAAGGAGCAAATGTGCATGAATGAACATGAACAGGCTATAAGGCTGAGACATGTTTCAGAGCCCAAGCCAGTTCAGTTGTCCTATATCCTAAGGAGGGATTTACTCAGCTGCGGGACAAGCTTCAAAAATAATGGGGATTTTAAGATATATCCTGGAAATAACTGAATTTGTTCATGATAGAACCAAAATAGTGGCCAAAAACAAAATGATAAAGTCTATTGCTCCTCTGCTCCAAAAAGATATTAACATAAATTACTAGTACAAACTCTTTACCTTAGTACTAGTGGTGCCAGAAGATACACTTGCCCTTCCTAGTAAAGGCCTTTTTTTTTTTTTAAAGATTCTATTTTTATTTACTCATTTGAGAGAGAGAGAATAAGAGAGAGAGAGAGAGAGAGCATGAGAAGAGTCAGAGGGAGAAGCAGACACCCTGCTGAGCGGGAAGCCTGATGGACGTCCATCCCAGGACTCCAGGATCATGACCCAAGCCAAAGGCAGTCACCTAACCAACTGAGCCACTCAGGCACCCTCTAGAAGGCCTTATATACAGTGTGACACAGTTATCTATGCGTGAAAAATGTATCCGTTTTTGGTAAAGTGAATTGGTTCTCCATTAGGAAAACCCAAGATTTTCTTTGTTGAGGCACACTGGAAAATACAGGGGAAAACCTAAAACAGGGTAAATCAGAAAAAGGTTTACTCCAAATTCAAAATCTAGCAGCGAGTTTCTCCTCTAGTTCAGGCGAAGCACCTGAACCCTTCAGGAAATCAACATAAATGGATGGACTTCGGTTTCTCCAATCTTTAGTCTCCATTTAGGGTGGTTCTGTCCTCCACAAGCAACAAGAGAATTCATATAGAAGAATCCTCAGGGAACACAAGCCACAGAATTTAATAATGTTCCAGGCAAATTCTACCTGCAGCTCCCTAAGCTCTGGAAGGAGGTTCTTAAGTTTCCCACTTGCAAAACTACTAAAATTTCTATCAAAATCCTGTTTTTCTAGCGAGTGACATCTGTAAAGAAAGCCAACTCATAAAGAAAGCATGGAGGGCACCTGGGTGGCTCATCGTTAAGCGTCTGCCTTTGGCTCAAGTCACGATTCCAGGTTCCTGGGATCGAGCCCCACATTGGGCTCCCTGCTCAGTGGGGATTCTGCTTCTCCCTGTTCCCTTCGCCCTGCTTGTGCGCTCTCTCACTCTCTCTCAAATAAATAAAATCTTTAAAAAAAAAATAAAATAAAAAATAAAAAAAGTTTTCTAAATACAGCTTAAATATTGTCTTAAGTCTAAGTCCACTGATGTCAGTATTAGTCAGTTAATACTGGCCAAAATTTTATTGGAAACACTGACATCTGAAATGTTTTTAAAGCTGTTTTAAATGGTGCTAATTAAGTAATTTGCATTCATCTCATGTCCACATCACTAGACCAAGCTAAGGGAGATGTAAGCTCTGTGAGGCCTGAGACCAGTCTGTCTTACTAATAATTACACCATATGTGCCTAGCACAGTGCCCAGCATGAAATAGGTGCACAATACATAGATCCTGTCTGAGTAAATGAAAGGTAAATAAGACCACTCCCCATAACGTTATAATCCTGTGGAGGCATGTGACTTGTAAACAACAGAATGAAATAACAGCTTTAGGAAGGATACTAGCAACAAAAAAGAGGAAGAGGTAATTAGCATTAGTTGGCTCTGGGCTTTACTCACAATATATTCAGAAATGTTCAGAGACCGCTACAAATAAAAAGCGTTTATAAGAGGAATTTGGTATATTTAGTGCCTAATTTAGGGATCTCACAGATACACTTTCCCATGTCCCCATTATTCAGTCCCCTCAACACAGAGCCAAGACAAGATTTGAGCATAAACATCCTGGCTCTAATTTGGATAGTAGGAATACTGTTCCTTTCATCCTCTTTCATACATCTTCTCCACCCCCAAGCCATTTCCTCTGTACTGTCTTCTGTCAGTCTAATGTAAGTTTCCTAATCTTTAGAAGCAGTAGCTTTGCTTCTCTTTGTATGGAGAAATACAATATGCTCTGATTACATGGTTATATTCCATACAGATGCCTGGCAACACATCTTATAGCTAAGAGTCTGTTTAATATTTTAACTTTGAGGGACTTATGATTCAACTATTTTGTTATATACCAAAATAGCACTTGACATCACAGAGATGGGCTTTACTTCCTTTTGCTATTTTAAATCCTGCACTTGAACATAGTGAGTAGTTTGGGTTTTCTGGTTCATAGATTTTGCTTGGGTGTGTTTTTGTGGTGTTTTGTTTTGTTTCTTTGAGATACAAAGGGTTAAGATTTTTGAAGAAATCTTTCAGGTTTGCAGGTCTAGTACTCATGAAGCAGTTATTTCCTTCTATGTACTCTGACTATAATATTATATAAGTGGTCTTAATTAAAGGGGCAATGGGGCGCTTATCTGTGTTTCATGATCCAAAGAAACAGGTTTCTCTAAAGCAGGCAACTGGGCAAGAAGGTTGTCCCAGATGACCTTTAAATTTTCCAGGGCATGCTTTTCCACATATCATTTCCTTTTTTTTATTTTTTTTTTAAAGATTTTATTTATTTGACAGAGAGAAAGAGATCACAAGTAGGCAGAGAGGCATGCGGAGGGAGAGGGGGAAGCAGGCTCCCCGCTGAGCAGAGAGCCCAATGTGGGGCTTGATCCCAGGACCCTGAGATTATGACCTGAGCCGAAGGCAGAAGCTTTAACCCACTGAGCCACCCAGGCACCCCTCCTTTTTTTCTAAAATTTTTAATAAAAATAGTATGTTTTGTTTAAATAGCTAACCTTAAATGCTAAAGATTGAAATCATCCCAAAATGGTTTTTTTAGATAAACTAATTCCTAATTATTTAAATTAAAACCATAATTTCAACAAGTACTATTTAACCCAATCCTGCTTTTCATTCCCCCTACATTTGAGTAGAACCTCATTTCTAAAGCACTTGTATTTACCCTTGAACTTTTTCCATAAGCTTTAAGACTTAAGTCCAGTTTCAACGTAAAACAACTCTAATATGTAATCTCCAAAAGCCCAGTATGACTCAGAAGTAGCTATCATGTCTCAGGGTCCTGGAATCGAGCCCCGCATCGGGCTCTCTGCTCAGCGAGGAGCCTGCTTCTTCATCTCTCTGCCTGCCTCTCTGCCTACTTGTGATCTCTCTCTCTCTCTCTCTCTCTCTAGCAAATAAATAAATAAATAAATAAATAAATAAATAAATAAATAAATAAAAGCTTAAAAAAAAAAAAGAAGTAGCTGTCATGACTGCAAAGGGATGACCTTGTCATTCCCTCCGGCTTTTTACTTTCCTCTTTTCCAAGACTGTCAAAAGGTGAATACCGCATACATTCACATAGATGCAACATCAGTAGTATGAATTGTGACTAGTTTTTGGAATCAGTAAAGCATAATAGCATGTACTAGACCACTAGTTCCTAAAGCTGAGAGCCTTTTGGAATCATCTAAGAAACTTGTCAGAAATACAGATTCTGGCCCTAGTCCCAGACCTACGGAATAAGAATTTCCAAGGTTAAGAATCACTACACTAAATTAATGGTAAGATCTTTATCAGTTCTACATGGGCCAATTTTTCCTTAGACCAAAGCCCCTCTACATGCTACACACTCACACAAGTTTCCCAAAAGGAATCAAGCAAGATATTACATGAGTTGAAATATAATACAGCTCTTTCCTTTACAATAAGCAACTTCCTTAGGCACAACTGCCTTTATAGCCTACCTCTGAAAGGAAAAAAATACTTAAACTGAATGTTCAAAAAAAAAAAAATTCCTACTAACCGAAGTTTAACAATATTTTTTTTTCAAAGATTTTATTTATTTATTTGACAGAGAGAAAGAGATCACAAGTAGGCAGAGAGGCAGACAGAGAGAGATGGGGAAGCAGGCTCCCCGCTGAGCAGAGAGCCACCCAGGCGCCCCTGACAATATTTTAAAACAGATCATTGAGGAATCAGCATGTTTTGTTATACAAATATAGTGGCACTTATAGGTTACTGAAACTATTGCTTACATTTCTATCTTTTGTAATCAAGTAAAATAATCCATAACAATTGACTAAATGTATATTCTATTAAAAGCTACTTAATTTTTAAAATTGTAGGAGAGGGCGCCTGGGTGGCTCAGTTGATTGGGCAACTGCCTTCGGCTCGGGTCATGATCCAGGACTCCCGGGATCGAGTCCCATATCGGGCTCCCGGCTCTGCGGGAAGTCTGCTTCTCCCTCTGACCTTCTCCTCTCTCATTCTCAGTCTCTCTCTCTCTAATAAATAAATAAATAAATAAATCTAAAATTGTAGGAGATAAGAAGCACAGAACCCAAAATTGTGTTTAAAAATTTTTGACATTGTGACTTTAAAAAAAAAACACATATTAAAATACATACATATAGGGGCGCCTGGGTGGCTCAGTGGGTTAAAGCCTCTGCCTTCGGCTCAGGTCATGATCTTAGCATCCTGGGATCGAGCCCTGCATCAGGCTCTCTGCTCAGCAGGGAACCTGCTTCCCCCCTCTCTCTCTGCCTGCCTCTCTGCCTACTTGTGATCTCTCTCCTCTCTGTCAAATAAATAAATAAAATCTTTAAAAATAAATAAAATAAAATATATACATATATATCTAAGATATATACCTGGCTGAAAACTTAAAAAACAATATAAAAAAATATATAGAGGATGCCTGGGTGGCTCAGTCGGTTAAGCGTCTGCCTTCAGCTCAGGTCACGATCCCAGAGTCCTGGGATCGAGTCCCACATCAGATTCCTTGCTCAGTGGGGAGTCTTTTTCTCCCTCTTCCTCTGTCTGCCACTCCCCCTGCTTGTGCTCTCTCTCTCAAATAAATAAATAAAATCTTAAAAAAAAAAAAGAATATATAGAGAAAGAGAAGACATCCTTCCCACTCTTGTCCTCCAATTGCCCTCTCTTCAAGCAATCACTGTAGTTTCTTGTATATTCTTCCAGAGAGATTCAAAGGGAATGCAAAATTATTTATATGTGCATAATGCATTTTTGGGAGAAGATGTCCATAGCCTGTAACAGATTATCAAAGAGGTTAGCAATCTCAAAAAAGGTAAGAATCACCGTTCTAGAGGAAGGCTAAGGGTTCATGCTCTACTCCAGTCCACTGGTAGGATTAGCAGAATTACAACCTTCAGTTTGCTTATGAGTATTACTACGCACAAATCCAGACTACAAAATAGCTTCAGCAAGCAATGTTGGTTAACATGCACATTTAGTTATAAAATGCCATATCTGTTTGTAAAAAACTTCCTTATTTTTATGTTTTTCTTAAACAAACCCTCCAATGACTAGTTCCTTCTGTTACTGTGTTCACAGACTGACAGTGAAAATCTCCAAAGACGGTAGATGCTTTTCTCTCAAAACCTGAAAAGTTTCTTTTGGAATAAAAGAACAATTTTATCTGTATCTATATAGAATTTAAAGGGGAAAAGTAACTTAGTACTCCTGATAGGAATAATTAACATAAATTACAAGGTAATTAATAAAGATCTTAAGAACCATACGTTTTAAGATAAATGTTATTTTTGTCAAGATGTTAGATCTCAGGGGCGCCTGGGTGGCGCAGTTGGTTGAGCGACTGCCTTCGGCTCAGATCATGATCCCGGAGTCCCGAGATCGAGTCCCGCATCGGGCTCCCAGCTCCATGGGGAGTCCGCTTCTCACTCAGACCTTCTCCCTTCTCATGCTCTCTCTCACTCTCTCTCTTTCCTAATAAATAAATAAATAAAATCTTAAAAAAAAAAAAAGATGTTAGATCTCATTTGGATTTCAGCGATTGTTACTTTCTTAAGTGTTATAATTGGGATTTTAACATAAAGCTACAAGAAGTTATTAGCTTGTTATTCTTTTTTTCTCTCTCCCTCTCAAAAAAAATTTTTTTTAAAAAAAAAGGGGGTGCCGGGATGGCTCTGTCCATTAAGCGTCTGACTCTTTATTTCAGGCCAGATCACGGTCTCAGGGTTGTGAGATCAAGCCCCACGTCACCTCTGCACTGGGTGTGGAGCCTGCTTGTGATGTGCACTCTCCCTCTCCCTCTGCCCCTCTCTACCTTCTCTCTCCCTCTCAAAAAAAAAAAAAAAAAGTAAAAAAAGTTAACATATTAAAGAGCTAACTAAACTGTTTTACTTACCCCCTTACTCAGAGTAGAATCTGTTTCCTTGCCTGAATACCATGTAGTGCCTTTCACTCTTCCCCTCCTAAGTGCATGAGAGATATAACAGATAAAATCAAGTTTCTTTTCCTATAATCAGCTTACAAAAAGGTTCAATCTGACCTAGGTGCATTTATTTTTTGCTCTGTAATGCTGTTTGGGGTTTTATTCCAAATACCAGGTTATATATTATTTATTTAAAGCAAATATTAGGATAACAAGACTGATGATACTGGGCAGGCTGGACCTGGGAGAGAATAAAGGATAAGATGAGATGCCAGCTGCTCTTCAGATGTACAGGAAACAAGAAAAGGCTCAGAAGGCTAGAATTCACTCGTATCTCTTGCTGAATGGTCCTTTTTCCTTCTCTTGGAGACTTGAAGATAATTTTTGATTGGGAGAAATTAAAGTCTAAAAATTTACTGATTTGAAAGGTTCTTAACCTGTGTTCCAATGGTATCAGTTTTATATCCAATCAAATATCCTTAGGTTAAAGAATAATTTGCTCTTGGGGTGCCTGGGTGGCTCAGTTGGTTAAGCATCTGCCTTTGGCTCAGGTCATGATCCCAGGGCCCTGGGATAGAGACCCGGATCAGGCTCCCTGCTCAGCAGAGAACCTGCTTCTCCCGTTCCTCCTGCTTGTGTTCTCTCTCACACGTGCAAATAAATAAAATCTTTCAAAAAAAAAAAAAAAAAGGAATGATTTGCCTTTTTCACTAAGTTCACTGAATTTTGCCCAAAAAGCATCCCTGAAATAAGAATTTTGAGAATACGATACCTTCCAGTCATCTTCCATTATTACTTCCAAAAAAAATGAACCCGTAGCAAATGAGAAAAAAAGGCTATAGCTATTTGTTTCTTTATTCACTCAACATTTATTAAACATCTGCAAAAAACTGTTTTTTACATCATGTGGAATAAAAGATAGTAAGTCATATAAGCATATCTAAAATCTAGTGAGGAAGGCATGTATAAACAACTAGTCAGAATAAAATATGTGGTATAAAAGAGATAAGGAGGAGGAAATACAGGAATTTGCAGAAGTAGTAGAGCTTCTTACCAAGCACTGATGGAAGGAAGGTTGGGGCTGAACCTTAAAAAACTGTTAGAATTTCTATTTCAAAAAATAGAAAATAAGGGAAGATAATTCAAAACCAAAGGAATTGCCTGAGCTGTGAAATACGAACTATAAGAACAATGACGGCTCCTCATTTAACTAGAGTAACAGAGGCTAAGAAGGCAAATTAGGTGGAAAACAGTTTGGCAGTTTTTCAAAAAGTTAAACATAGAATTACTGTATGACCCCACAATTCCAGTCCTAGGTATACACTACAAGGACTTAAAACAAGTGGCCAAATGAATAATTTTGTACATGAATTTTCATAGTACCATTCACAATAACCAAAAGTTAGAAACAACCCAAGTGTCCATGAATAGGCAAACTGATAGACAAAATGTAGTATATTCATATATTGAAATGTTATTTGGCCACAAAAAGGAATGAAGTACTGATACATCCTACAATATGGATGAACTTGGAAAACATTATACAAGTAAAAGAAGCCCAAAACAAAAGGTCACATATTATACGATTCCATTTATATGTACTATCCAAAATAGGTAAATCCCTAGAGACAAAAAGATTAGTGGTTGCCAGGGGATGGAGGGAGGGAAAATGGGTATGGGGTCTCCTTTGCGGATGATGAATATGTTTTGGAACTGGACAGAAGTAATTTGCACAACATCATGAATGTAATTAATGCCACCGAACCGTACATTTTCAAATGGTTAATTTTTGTGAAGTTGTATGAAGTCCTCCTCAACTTTAAAAAAAATATGTAGATATGGGGTCTGTGGTAGATACAACAGATGCTTACCAATATTCTTCCCAGTCCCCAGAAGTTTATATGTTCCACTCACCTTGAAGTTAGGCAAGGCCAAAGATTGTGAGCAGAAATGGCACATGTCACTTCTAGGTCAAAGTACTTAAGAACAAGTGAGAGGGGCACTTGGCTGGTTCAGTCAGTACAGCATGCAGCTACTACTCTTGGGGTTGTGAGTTCAAGCCCCACGTTGGATGTGGAGTTGAAATAAAAGAAAAAAGAAAAGAAAAGAAAAAAGAGGAGGAGGAGGAAAAGGAGGAGAAGGAGAAGAAGAGGAGGAGGAGGAGGAGGAGGAGGCGATACGCATGCCTCTCTTCTCTAACCACAAAGCTCCAAAGCCATGTGAGATAATGGGGCAGAATGGGTCACTGAATAAACCAGTGCCTCCCTATAGAGCCATGCTGGACATGTTGTAGGTGTAGGAAATAGACTTTTATTGTCTTAAGCCAGGAGGTTGTTACTGCAGCATAAGCTAAACCTACTCTGACAGGATCAGATCTAGGAAGGCCAGGAAAGTAATATGAAGAAATTTGAATCTTATTCTGAAGGGCAGTGTTTTTGAGGAAAAGAGTACCATGATGTGCATTTATTTTTTTTTTAAGATTTTATTTATTCATCTTGAGAGACAGAGAGAGAGGATGAACAGGGTGGGCGGGAGTGGCAGGAGAAGCTGACTCCTCAGTGAACAGGAAGTCCAATGTGGGGCTCGATCCCAGAACCCCGAGACCATGACCTGAGCCAAAGGCAGATGTTTAAGACTGAGCCACCCATGATGTTCATTTGAGGAAAATAATTCTGGAGGTAGTGTGCAGAGTAAGTTAGAAACAAAGATGGTCTTCAGCCTTGGAGCTCATTAGAAACCACCTGAGAACCATAGTCATCTCTGAATTCCTTTATATTTCTAAAGAATAAAATATGTGTTCTCAGAAGGGAAAAAATCATCTGAGGAGTTTGTAAAAATGCAATGCTGTAGTCCAGGATATCCCTATAGAGATTCTTTTTTTTAAATATTTTATTTATTTATTTGACACAGAGAGACATCACAAGCAGGCAGAGAGGCAGGCAGAGAGAGAGAAGGTGAAACAGGCAAGCAGGCTCCCCACTGAGCCGAGAGCCGGATGTGGGGCTCAATCCCAGGACCCTGGGATCATGACCTGAGCCAAAGGCAGAGGCCTTAACCCACTGAGCCACCCAGGCACCCCTCCCTATACAGATTCTGATTCAGAATCTCCAGAGGTAGGGTTTAGACACTCGTAACTGAAAAAAGTTCTAGGGAGATTCTAGTCTACAGGTTAGAGTCAGGGGGAAGATGTCTACTAGTTCAGAAATGACCGATGTTACATGCTTAGTGGATTCAAATAAACAGAATAATAGAAAAACTATTTACTTGAAATGGAATGATAAATGTTTAGGGAGTTTCTGTTAAAATAGTTATAAAAAGGTTACTCACACTAACATTTGTATAGGCAGAGTTATGACTTTGAAAATTTAAGCATCAGTAAGATGGGGGTGACAGTTTGTACGCATCTACTCCATTGCTAAGTGACAGCATATCCCAGCATCTCTGATAGGCCAGGAAACATGGTTGACATGCTAGAGTCAAAGGACCTGAAGGCCAAGCTCTTCCCAGCATTCACATCTATCTTATTGTCCTTTCTTTCCTCTTTTCTTTTCTTGCAGGATAAACTAGCATTCCATTCTGTCTTTAGTTCCTTCCTCCTCACTGGGTATCTAACTCACCAGCCAACTTTCAAAGTCATCAAGACTTAAAGAGCCAGGATTTGATGGCTCAGAAAGTCTGGGTTATAGATATACTGGAAGCTGTTACTCTAAACTTCTTGTGTGTGTGTGTGTGTGTGTGTGTGTGTGTGTGTGTGTGATTTACTACCAAATGTAATTCATTAAGAGCCTCAGCTTTGCAGCATACAGATTCTTTTTTTTTTTTTTTTAAGATTTTACTTACTTATTTGAGAGAGAGAGAGAGAACATGAGCCAGGGGGAGAGACAGCAGAAGAGGGAGAAGCAGACTCCTCACAGAGCAGGGAGCCCTGAGATCCAAGGACCCTGAGATCACGACCTGAGCTGAAGGCAGACACTTAACCAACTGAGCCACCCAGGTGCCCCTAGCATGCAGATTCTGATACTGTGAAGAACTACATCTTTTGCCAACCAAAACTCAGTTTTGTAAAAACAAATCTTCAGAGCACCTCTGGTAAAAATGATCTCTGGTAAACAAATAGCATTGAAGTTGAATGACAAAAAGTACCTTTATCATTTCTGAAACCCTACTGAAAGGTGCAAAAGAAATGGACAGGCTTCACTAAAAACCTCCTCCCGATGCTGACTACTGCTCAACTATCCTTTTTACTTATTCTCAGTGATTTAGATTCTTTTCTTGCTTTCCATAGCAACTGTTCTAAGTCGGTATATTTTCAAAACTTCTAACTAATTACTGTCAGCAGGCAACTTGCCTTCACTGCTAAAAAAGCAAAGGTATGACTCCTTCAACATGCCTCTCCTTCCCCCCCTTCCTTTTGAAGAATAACTTCTGCTATGTCGGATCTTCTGTTTCCTGTGTCTCATGTCTTCCTTTCTTTTTCTATCCCTTTTTTTTAAGTAGGCTCCACACCCAGCATGGATCCCAAAGTGGGGCTTGAACTCATAACCCTAAGATCAAGAACTGAGCTGAGATCAAGAATCAGACACTTTAGGGGCGCCTGGGTGGCTCAGTGGGTTAAAGCCTCTGCCTTTGGCTCAGGTCATGATCTCAGGGTCCTGGGATGAAGCCCGACATCGGGCTCTCTGCTCAGCGGGGAGCCTGCTTCTCCTTCTCTCTCTGCCTGCCTCTCTGCCTACTTGTGATCTCTCTCTCTCTGTCAAATAAATAAATAAAGTCTTAAAAAAAAAAGTAAGAATCAGACACTTTACCGACTAAGCCACCCAGGTGCCCCTTTTTCTATCCCTTTTGTAAGTACCTACTCCAACAGTTTTCTGAAAAAGGGTGTATATGAGGTGAAAAAATTTTTTGATACTTTGCAAGGCGGAAAATGATTTCAAACTATTCTCCCACTGAACTGACAGTTTAGCTGGGTAGAGAATTCAAGGTAAAAAATATTTTTTATTCAGATTTTACCTTTTTTATGTTTTTTTTTTGGAAGAGACTTATTTGAGAGAGAGAGCATGCACATAAGTGTGCTAGCAGGGGGTGGGGAAAAGGAGGAGGGAGAGGGAGAGAATCTCAAGCAGACTCTGCACTAAGCACAGAGCCCCTCGTGAGACTTGACCACACGATCCTGAGATCATGACGGGAGCTGAAACCAAGAGCTGGACACTCAACCAACTGAGCCACCCAGGCAGATTTTAGAAGGTGTTGTTCCACTAGATACATGCTTTCTAATATTGCAGCTGAGGAATATAAGGAGGTTTTTTTGGTTTGGTTTTTGTTTTTGTTGTCTCTGGAATCATGTAGGATCTTTCTTACCTGAAATTGCATGACGATGAGCCTGAGTATAGGTACTTTTTCAAACACTGTTCTAAGGCACATAGTAGGCTCTTTTAATCTGGAGGCTCATATCCTTTATTTTGTCCCAATAAATTTCTTATTTAGTTTTATAAATTTCTTCCCCTAATTTTCTCTAATTTCTCTTTCTAGGACTCCTATTTATATGTTGGACCTCCTAACCTGGTCTCTTAATTGTCCTATTTATATGTTGGACCTCCTAACCTGGTCTCTTAATTGTTCATCTCATTGTCTTTTTCTTCTACCTGATGGGAAATTTTGCATATTTTTCCTTCAAGCTCTTCTATCAAACTCTACATCTTATCACTGGCTTCAGGCAATCTATAACTCATTAATAACTTGTCATTCCACAAAAATGTCAAGAAAGCTAACACTTTTGATAAGCCCAATTCGAAGGTCACCTCTTCAGAAAAGCCTTCTCCTACCTAGGAGAATGAATTACTCTCTCTCTTCATACCCAAGGCACAGTGCATAGCCCATAACACTTGTTCACAAGTATTGTTTACCACAACCCAATCTGTTGATTCTGCTAGAATGTGCACCTCTTAAAGCTGCATCCGTCTTTAACAAATCTAGTAAATGGCAGTTACCCAATAAATAGCTGTTGTATTACAGTAATTTCTGGGGGGTTTTAAAAGATTTTATTTATTTTAGAGAGGGAGCGTGAGTGCACAAGTGCAGAGGGGCAGAGGGAAAGGGGTGGAAAGGCAGAGGAGAAGGGAGAAGGACAAGTAGACTCCCCAATGAGCACAGAGCCCTACTGGGGCTCATTCCTGAGATCCTGACCTCAGCTGAAACCAAGAATTGGACACTTAACCAACTGAGCCACTAAGGTGCCCCTACAGTAATTTCAAAAGAATATATAGTATAAATATTTGACTATATAATCATAGCTAAGTAAAGAACGTAATGAGAAACCTAACCCACTAGAAAAAATTACGTAAGCTTAAAAATGCACCTGTGGACATTTTTAATCTTAAAAGATGATTATTTTTTAACCAAACATTCCCAAACTTATCCAAAGGTATATTCTTCATAGTTAGTTACACTATGCAAATTCAGAATTTAAAAAGCTTATTCACTTTTAAATCATCTGCTTATCCAAGCAGGCTTCTGAACAGTTTCCTTAGAATATAGAATATATTTGTTTTTGTTGTTGTTTGGAATAACCAAAAATAAAACAAAAAAGGCAAAAAAGAGATTTCTTTAAAATATATCATCCATATAAAAATGTTAGTAATGGGTAGCCAACTCTCTGGTAATTTTTTCCAGAAATGTTAAATAATTTAAGAGTTAGAAACAGAAGACACTCCTAAACACTGACTACTGCACAGCTACCTGAAGCCATTACAAGGCTGAATAAAGAATGTGCATTTGTATACAGGGATGTAAGCTCTGTTATGGACTTTTTATTTAGTTTTGGTTTGATTTTCTTTTTAAAACTATGCCCTAATGCCAAATCTTACATTTTTTTTTCTTTTTCCTGTTGAACTGATGCTATGTTAAGATATAAGCACAAACATCTCATAAGTGTTTTAAATCCATCCAATTGTTTGAGAAGGCATACGTGCTGGGCCAATGAAGCCAAAACATTAGAGCTAGGAATTTTGATGAAGATAATAATTGCTTACAGATCAGCTTGTTTTAACTTGCTGAACAAAGAGCACAATTTCATACCACATTTTCATCACAGGCTTCTTCTCTGGCTAATCACTACTATAATGAACACTTTTAAAAGGGAGATTATCTACAGGTTAAAGAGTAAGGAAGTTATCAATTAGATTCCATCATCTTTAAAATTTCACTTACTCAAACTTTATATTACTTAAAAAAATTTTTTTTTGCTGGCCTAAGCACTGTTTTGAATTTTAAAAACCATTTGTTTAGTGTGCATAGCATAAATCTAAGAACGAAGACACTCGGTTAATTTCTAATGCTGCCCTAGATGGCTCTATAGTCTTGGACATGTCAATAATTCTTTGTGCCTTAGTTTATTTCTAGCACATCCCTATATAGCAAAACAGTTTTCATCTTTCTCACATCTGAAAGCTGCATTCAGGCTCTATGCCTATGTCAGGAGTTACTCCTCCTCCCATTAAGTTACTTTCATCACCTGCAGGCCCCTGCAATAATTCAATTATTTGATCAATATTTGTTAAGGACCTACTCTGTGACAGGCAGTGTAGCAGGGGTGAGGATGAGCTCCATATCTAAGAGGACAATAATACTAGTTTCCTGACTAACAGAGAGGATTGTCTCAGGCATTCTGCTTGTTTCACCCAACTCTGGATTTCCTGTTCTTTACTTCCTCTGGAATACATAGCTGAAGTCCTAAAAATTAAGGTAGTGTAGATTCACAGGATCGGGCTGAGGCCTTTCGTCAGTAATCAGATTGTTACTGGGCAAGGCAGTCAGGGAATCAACACAGTTTCAAGACAAGAGATAAGAAGTCATGGAATGGACCAACGTCACCAACTCACAAGACCAAGATAATTCTTTATGCATGGTACCAGTGGTGACCCTAGCTTTGCTGAATCATTTTGCCCTTATAACTCCAGCCTCTAAAAGAACTCTCTGGACGCTGGACTCTGTTGACCCCTGATTCCCTTAATGCAGGGAGCCATTCATCTCAGCACATAAGCCTTCAGTATCAGTTGTGTAAAAGCAGGGCCATGCTTTATGTCTGAAACCTTGTAAATTACAGACAGAAAGGGAGGGTAGGAAATGAGAGACCTATGTTGTCCAGAGTATCAAGGGGACAAATTCTAATGGCAGACCTTGAATCTGAGACTCCAAACTTGGGACATGTGCTTATCGTTCCTTATCTGGTGCTCGCACCAGATGTGCACTAGTGCACTGGTGTTTGCATGCCAGTCTCCTGTACTCTTTGTCTCTGACGTGTTGCTTGGTCTAATCCTTGCCATTCAGAAGTCATCTTGTTCTGATCCATGGCCTTGTTCTGATGTTGGATCAGAACAAGAGGACCTAAATTTGTTCACATTTAACTATAGTAGGTACCTCAAGTTTTTGTATCTTTCTATATTTCAAATTTCTCATCTTTAAATTAATATATTTGCCATCATATTCCCTCAAAGATATATTTATACTTAATTGAAATAACATGCATTCTGGGATCACAATAAAGCTATAACATCCTCCTGTATTCCTAACTATATAAGTATTAAAAACATTTAAAATATTAAAAACAAATTGACTTCCTAAAAGGAAAAAAATTTTGAGTGATTAATTTTTTTTAAGTTTTTATTTATTTATTTGACAGAGAAAGAGACTACAAGGAGGAGGAGGGGCAGAGAGAGGGAGAAGCAGGCTCCTACAGGGTGCCTGATGCAGGGCTCAATCCCAGGACCCTGGGATCATGACCTAAGCTGAAGGCAGATGCTTAACTGACTGACCCACCCAGGCCCCAACTATATTTTTAAAATATAGCATCTACCCCACTTCCCAAAATATTTCTGTAATGTTATATGAAAAGAAAAAGGAAAATATTATAAGTAAATTAAGTAGAGCATACTTTTCAGAAGAAACTCAATAGTGGGTTCTGTTTCTTAATGAAGAGGGATTTTGAAAATGTTAACAATTATCCCATGATTAATCTTATGGGAAAGGAATAGTCTAATTACATTGGGTTAACTCACTTTAAGGCTTTGATGTCTCTGCTAGTGAATTACTAAAACAGATGCATTTTTTTTTTAAAGAATTTAAAGACAAGAATTTTCATTGTGCTACTATAAAGAATAGACTCTAAAGTGTTATATAAAGTATGCTTCTAAAATTTAAGAGAGTTAAAGGAGATTCTTCATCTCAATTCCTAGGAGATGCGGTATCTGGAAGGGTAAACAGAAGCAAATAGTTTTCTGAAATTGTGCCAAGGCTACATGTCAACTGCCTGGCAGGAAATGCTTTTGGAGGGCCTAGATAAACACGCCATCGTCTTTTTCAGGAAAAATCTCCTCCTTTAGATTCTTACAGAGCAAATGTACTGAGTTTAAACTGGCATCATAAACACAAAAAGCGGAAAAGGATTTTTAAATTGTGATACCTATAGGATCTATGTCAATTAAGTGATCTGTCCTTCACTTTTAACATACATGACCCTCACAGTTTAGCAAGCATAGACTCAATACATGCTTATTGAAATTTATGATAAATTAAACCTTATCTTTCCATTAATTTTCATTATGATTTTGGTGAAGCTTTATCTTATGAGAAATTTTCATTTAGCAGTAGCTTTTTCTGGGGTCCTGGCATCGAGTCCAGCATCAGGCTCCCTGCTCCTCGGGGAGGCTGTTTTTCCCTCTGCCTCTGCCTCTCTCTCTCCATGAGTAAATAAATAAAATCTTAAAAAAAAAAATAAAATAAATGAAAGCAGTAGCTCTTAATATTTTAGCATCATACAATGATATTCTCTTGCATTTATATAGCAAAGTGTTTTTCAAAATTGTTTCATATCCATTATCTTAATTTTCATTTTAACATCTCATTCTCTAAGTGCTAGCTTTGAGACCAAGCTAGGACTTATAAAATTAGATATTAGTATAAAAATTAAGTCAAAAATTACATTAGTCAGAGGACCACATCTAAAACCAATTAGTGTAAAATATTTTCTAGTACATTCCCTCTGTCTATGCTATGCATCAGATAATGGACCCCAAAATTCAACTACTGTATTTACTAAAATCATCCCTTGACCTCACCTGACTTTTATTTTCTTAAACTGCAAAAAGGATAATGAGGATCTAGCTGTTGACTAAGAATACCCACTATTAGCTAGAAAGATCTTTTGTCTTGTGTCAAGCCTCGTCAGCCCTTTTATGCCTCCTCCTTCCACAAGCCTGCTTGTTTTATTTGGCTACAATCTTAACTACCCATCTTCTTTCCCTCTCTTTTCATACTGAAAGCATCCTCTGCCCCACTCACCTTATGCCCATTCTTGCTCAGTCCACAACGGAGCAAAATTTCCCTGGCCCAAGGAACAAATTAATATGAAAGGTGACATAACCTCTCTACCTGCCATACCTTGTCCTATAATCAAATAACTTCAGATAATAGTGTAAGCCACCTCAGCTTTGGGGTCCTTCTTCACATTCTTCAGCCATCAGGCATAACTTCCAATATCCCCCCAACCTGTTCCCTCCTTCCCAAATAGGAGTTCTTTGCCTTACTTACTATTGGGTCTCATAGGGGAAAAAAATACAGAAACTTTGCGTGTACACCATTTTATGTTCTCTCCACAATGTGAAGAGGATGGTGATGACTGGGAAAAAAAAAGTCACAAAACTGAAGGATACAAATATTTGAGTGTAAACAGCATATTTTAAATAACACAATCACCTTATTATCTCTTAAATTTCTAAATGTATTTCTATTATTTCTTAAAATGGGATACACCTATAAGTATAATTAGGTAAACTTACTACAGGCCAGGGCATATAACTAAGGTTTACTCAAAAACTGTTATAATTCTAACCCTGGAAATTTGATTTCCTACTCAACTTGTGAGAGCTTCCTGAAATGGAAATACATTCCAACATCAATATAGAACAAAGACTTAATACATGACTACTGAACAAATAAAGGAATACTGATAGAAATAATAAATTTCATCCTAAGAGAATATATAAAAGTAAACTTTAGAGTCAAGAATTACATTTTAGAAGGCTAGGAAGGATATAACGTTGGAAAGGAACAGTAAGATGTAAATATTAATTTTTTTATAATTTTTTTGTAATGCTGTTAAACACCATATAGTACATCATTAGTTTTTGATGTAGTGTTCCATGATTCATTGTTTGCATATAACACGCAGTGCTCCTTGCTATCCGTGCCCTCCTTAATACCCATCACTGGGCTCACCCGTCCCCCCACCCCCTCCCCCTAAAACCCTCTGTTTGATTCCCAGAGCCCATAGTCTCTCATGGTTCGTCTCCCCCTCTGATATCCACCCCCCTTCATTTTCCCCTTTCTTCTCCTAATGTCCTCCATGCTCTAAATAATTTTTAAAAAGCAGCTGCATCTGTCAGGATTTATTCTGTCATTTTTTAGGACATTAAAACTCTACATAGGGACAATTTCAGAATGATGGAGTAAGGAGGTTGACAAATCATCTTTCCAAAGCAACAATAAAACTACAAAAAATTGTCAAAATAAGCATTTCAACAATTTGGGGGGTGGGGGTATGGAAATTGACTAGAGGTGTACAACAGGTTGAAATGCATTTATTTTATAAATAAATAAATAATAAAACCGCTGAACTTCTGTGAGGAAAATGGGCATCTGGGACATCAGAGACCGTTCCCATTCCCTATCCCTGACCCCAGTGCCAACATAGTAGTTCTGTTAAAACAGGACAAGCCATGAAGACAGGCAGTTCTGCACCTGGAGGCAACGACTTGATTTGGTGCCCAGGGTATCATCGGAAACAAGTGACCTTAGAAAACAAGTGGTAAACTATCGGAAAAACTCAACATCACAGCTGGCTGAGACTACAGTACTGGTTGGGGCAAGCTACAGACCAGCCAGAAATTTAACGATGGGATCCAGGGTATAAGCTAGTCATAGTGGACCTTGATAAACTCTCATGCATGTATCCTGGGTGGTCTGCCCAGGTCCTAGGTATGCACTACTGGAATGCGAGGCCTTGCACACAACAGAAAATAAAAGTCATGGCAGACTTGATGCTGTGTTCCCCAACCTGTACACAGATCATTTGGCAAACCTCTTATGTAAACGAGTTAGGCAAAGATTTCCTAGCTACTAAAAGCACAACCGGGTGCCTGGGTGGCTCAGTTGGTTGAGCAACTGCCTTCGGCTCAGGTCATGATCCTTGAGTTCCGGGATAGAGTCCAACATCGGGCTCCCAACTCCACAGGGAGTCTGCTTCTTCCTCTAACCTTCTCTCCTCTCATGCTCTCTCTCACTTTCTCTGTCTCTCAAATAAATAAATACAATCTTAAAATAAGTAAATAAATAAAAAATAAAAGCACAACCCATAAAAGAAAAAAATTAAAAAATTAAGTAAATGTACTTCATCAACACTTAAGATGTTTGTGTTTCGATAAATACCCTTAAGACAATGAAAGACATGACACAGACTGGGAGAAAATAACTTATACATCACGCAGCTGATAAAGAATTCTTGGTCAGAACAAGAACTCATAATTATAACTCAATAATAAAAAAGGAAGCCAATTTAAAAATCGGCAAAAGATTTGAACAGAGATTTCACAAAAGAAGAATTAGGAATGGCTAATAACTACAAGAAAACATGCTCAATATCAATAGTCATTAAGGAAATGCAAATTAAAATCACAGTGATAGTACTTCATACCCACTAGAATGACTACCATCAAATGATAAGCAATAACAAGAGGATGTGGAAAAACCGGAACCTACATACCTCACTTAAGGAAATGTAAAATGGAACAGCCACTTTGGAAAACAGTTTGGCAGTTTCTTAAAATGGTTAACATAAATTTACCGTTCCACTCAGCAATGCCACTCCTAAGTATCTCCCAGAGAGAAACTGAAACTTCTATCCACACAAACCCTTGCACCCAATCTTTCTTCGCAGAATTATTTATAATAGTCTCCAAGTGGAAACAATGAAAATGGATCAACCAGTGAATGGATAAACAAAAGGTAGTATATTCATATAATAGAATATTATTCAGTCATACACAGGAGTGAATTATTGATAGCTGCTACAAAATGGGTGAGCCTCAAAAATATAATGCCTAGTGAGTCCCAGACAAAAAGGTCACATATTGCATGATTCATTTATTCAAACTGCCTAGAAAAGGCAAATTTATAAAACCAGCAAGCAGAAGATTGGTTGCCTGGGTCTAGAAGTAGGAGCCGAGACTAACTGCATATGGTAAGCACAGGAATCTTTTTCAGTTAATGAAAATGTTCCAAAACTGGATTGTGGTGATGTGTGCGAAATTCTATAAATTTACTAAAATTTATTGAGTTGTATACTTAAAACAGGTGAATATAATGTAACATAAATTATACTTCAATAAAGTCCTTTTTTAAAACTCCACGTGGATTCCAACCATTTAAATCTACCAAAATTACCATTCCTTTAATCTCTGATAGTTTTTTTAAATGACAAAACTTTTCCCTAATCATTCCTGCTCTGCAATCAATTTTTTAACTTCCAATTTTTAACAGGTTATGAAAGCTAATTCTCGGAACTTTGATCCATTTTCTTTAATCTATATAATCAAGATGACAATTTTGATAATGAGTTTCTTTCATTCCCCAAAAACCCAATGAGTTGATGTAATCAGGCAAAATGAATGATCTAATGACTCAGTCTATAATACTACTTTACAAAGCTGTAATGATTCTAAAGCTCCCTAAGTCTGCTGAAGAAATAAAAATACCACCTGTCACATAAAATGATTTATACATTCTCTGGTATGTACAGTATAAATCATTGTCTAACTCTGGCATGATACCCACTTTTACATCATAGGCTTTTAACTCTTTTTTGCCTCTTCATGTAGAGAAACATAAGTTACATTTGCTCTTCACTAAACTTGGTTTTTTCTCTTCAAGAAGTCCCAAATACAGCACCAATCTCTCTCCTCATATTTCAGGAATACAGATGTCCTCCAACCCATCTATTCCCCAAAATATAACCTAGACAATGTCTGTGTGTTCTCTGTAATGTGTCTACCCTCATGAAGAGAGAAATCATAGAAGACTTACCCCAACAGTTCCTTTTTCCATTGATGATCAGATACATTTCTAATCATATGCCCTCCCTCTATTTGCTGTTCCATTTCCAAGTCTCACTGGTGGCTTTAAGAAGTGCCAGGCTTAGGGGCGCCTGGGTGGCTCAGTGGGTTGAGGCCTCTGCCTTCAGCTCAGGTCATGGTCTCGGCATCCTGGGATCGAGCCCCACATCGGGCTCTCTGCTTGGTGGGAGGCCCGCTTCCCCCTCTCTCTCTCTGCCCGCCTCTCTGCCTACTTGTGATCTCTCTCTCTCTCTGTCAAATAAATAAATAAAATCTTTTAAAAAATTAAAAAAAAAAAAAAAGAAGTACCAGGCTTAGAGATGCCTGGGTAATTCAGTCAGTTAAGTATTGGACTCTTGATTTTGCCTCAGGTCATGATCTCAGGGTTGTGAGATCAAGCCCCATGTCAGCTTCTGTGCTGAGTGCAGACCCTGCTTAAGATTCTCTCTCCCGGGGCGCCTGGGTGGCTTAGTGGGTTAAGCCTCTGCCTTTGGCTCAGAGATCCGGCTCTCTGCTCAGCAGGGAGCCTGCTTCCTCCTCTCTCTCTGCCTGCCTCTCTGCTTGTGATCTCTCTGTCAAATAAATAATCTTTAAAAAAAAAAAAAAAAGATTCTCTCTCCCTCTCCCTCTGCCCCTCCTCAGTCTTACTCTCTCTCTCTCTCTCTCTTTCTCTCTCTCTCTCCAAAAACAAAACAAAAACCATTTAAAAAATTACTTGGCTTGGGCTGTGTTTGATCCACAAAGGGCCTGATGGTAGTCATGTTTCATCATCATTCCCATCGAATCTTAAAAAAGAGAAAAAGGATTCTCTCACTCTGTGGTTTATGGTTCAAACTTTGACATTATAAAAAAAAGATTTGTATAGGTATAAAAATAAATGCAAAGATTTAATTTCATGTCATTCTTTAGGTTTTATTTCATTCCAAGCATCATCTTTCCCATATATTTCTAAATGTTAAATTCTGGGAAAATTAGTTATAACTGAATATTCATTATATTCATTAAAGTATGTAGGTAGCCCTTTTCTTTTTTTAAGAAGCCAACTCTTACCTGGCCTAACAGGAATCTATTTAAATAAAAAATTAAGTCAGTAAATTCAAATGTCTATTGAATACCTACTGCTTAACAAGCCCTTGATATTTAGGAACAAATTAGGAACAATTTCCATCTTCAAGGAGTTCATAAGCTGTTGGGCGGAAATGAAACATAACTACATATAATTTAAATCAGATTGAGATAAGTACCTCAACATTTAAAAAAAAAAAAAAGCCATGGAAACAGAGGTTGCACCTGGAAGAGCAGATTTCAAAAAGTTGACTTGACAAAAAGAAAGTAATGCTCCAACTGGAATGGAATTGGGGATGGAAGGTAATAATAGACTCCTGGGGAAGAGAGCCAAGGGACATGAGGTATGCACATAGAATCAGGTAAGGGAGGACATATTGGGAGACAAGGATGAATAGTAATAGTAATATTATGATAGTAATATTAGGGATGTAGATGAAGATAGTAATATTAGGGATGCCTGGGTGGCTCAGCTGGTTAAGTCACTGCCTTCCATTCAGGTCATGATCCCAGGGTGCTGGGATGGAGTCCCTCATCAGGCTCCTTGTTCAGTGGGGAGCCTGCTTCTCTCTCTGCTTCTGCCTGCCACTCTACCTGCTTGTGCTCTCTCTCTCTCTCTCTCTGACAAATAAATAAATATTTTTTAAAAAAAGATAGTAATATTAGCTAATATTTATTGAGCATTTATTCTGTGCCAAGTACTATTCAAAGCACTTTATTTGTATTAATGTATTTGATCCTCACAACAAGGAATATACTACTATTATTTCCATTGTATTTATTTCCCCCAAATTATTATTCCCATTTTAAAGATGACAAAACTGAGGTAGAGAACAGTTAAATAATCTGTTCAGACTTACACAAACTCAGCTAAGTTATCGAGCCAGGATTTTGAAATCCACAAACAATAAAAGAAAAACAACTCTGTCTCACTCTCAACCACATTCATTATAAAAGCAGTTAACAGGTGTTTTAAATATCTCTTCTCTTATTAATTACTGGGCCATACTTCAAGACTTTGCTCAAATGCCTCCTTCTCTAAAAAGTCTTTCTTGACTCCCCACCTGAACAATATCTTTCTCCTCTAAGCTTCATAACATTGCATCAATCTTACAGCAACAGCTTATGAACAAAATCTTACTATTTGGTTCCTAGCATTACAGATTTTATGTGCATCATTCTCTCATTTTTTTTAAAGATTTTATTTATTTATTTATTAGGAAAGAGAGAGAGAACATGAGAAGGGAGAAGGTCAGAGTGAGAAGCGGACTCCCCATGGAGCTGGGAGCCCGATGTGGGACTCCGGGATCATGACCTGAGCCAAAGGCAGTCGCTCAACCAACTGCGCCACCCAGGGGCCCTCTCATTTTTATTCTGCTTTAGCCTGATTCTGTTCTCCACAAGTCCCAGGACAGTGCTTGGAGCATTATAACACTAGCTAAATCTGTGAAGTACTTACTCTTTGCAAGGCATTGTGTTAAGCATTTTCAAGGAATTCTCTCACAAAATCCTTACAGCAACCCGATTCCTAATTCACTGCTTTCAATAGCTATTTTTAGCTCCTTCTGTAACAGATGAAATAATACATGCGTCTTAAACTCAGTAACTAACAAATCAGGTATTCCCCCCCCACACACACTCTCAAGAAGTTCACAGTCCAGGATATTGGTACGCTTGGAATCCCTGAGTATCGAAAAAAAGAAAAATGAGGTTTGAAGAAGTTAAGTAACTTGTTCACCCAGAATCACAGAGCAAAAAAGTGGCAGTCTGAATTCAAACTCAGCTCTCCAGACTGGATATTCGGGACCCTGTGCGCCTAACCATTAGGAAGCGTTTGATAAACAGTATTATTTAGGATATTTTTATGCTCCAATGAAAAATATCCCAGTGATAATGAAGACTTTTACTCAATTTCTTTCCGTGAGAGAAGAGCAGGAAATGAGCAACGGTGCAGACGGAGGCTGCCGTCGTATCCTGGTAGCCCAGAACTGCTGATCAAGCCATCTGCTGAGGAAACTCGCTCAGCACTGAAGATTTCGTTGTGTCCCTTCAAGTGACTCCCACTGAGTATCCCTTAAAGGGGTTCCCCCCGAAATCAATGCTTTGCTGTGCGCAGGGTGGTGTAGCATTGTCACTGGGCTCTGCGGTCTATCAAATAACCCAGAAGTGTGGAGGAGTGGAGTGGAGTGGAGTGCAAAGTAATGAGACACAGCTTATTTAAATGTGGCACAACTATTCTTGTAAGGTGGGTTCAAACCCTGTGCCCCCCACCCCCCATCCCCAGAGAGAAGAAGCTCCAAAAATGTGAGTCCGTATTTCCCACTCTAGGAGTGAGGAAGCCGCCGTGAGGGGATTACGGGGCTCTACATACAACTCAGGCGCCCTTCTTGGCCCTGAACAGCTGCCATCTGGTGGAGGGCGTCCCGCTGCCCACTGCCGGCGGCCCAAACTCTTCTCCAAGAGCCACCCAGACAACTGCACTGTTTGGCCTCTCCTACTCATCTCCTCGAACAAAACGGTTTTTATAATAGCGATATCCCAAGATATAGACCAGACGGAAAGAGTCGCCTGGAGGCAGGCGTCTAATTCCCCACAATTTCTTAGGCCAGAAGGAGACCACCTGACTTGACACCAGGTCCACCAAGTTTGGCGTTGGAGACAACCTCGAAGGGTGAGGCCCGCAACCCACCCGCTCTTCGGACGGAGCAGACACGCCACCCCCAGCCGCCGGCTAGACTCCAGCCTCCACGCCCAGCACGCCAGGGCCAGGCTCCGCCCCTGCGCCCGGTAGTTAGCCAGGCAACCCGCGCGCCGGGTCGCAGAAAGAAGGCGTGACCGGCGCTGGCCATAGGCCCCGCCCCCGCCAATGACCCGGCGCCGGGTGCTCCAGGCCCAGCCCCCACTCTCTCGCCGACACAGCGCTGAGCGCATGCGCCTAGAGAAGCGGGCCGGTGAGGGGCCCCCACCGAGGAGGGGGAGACGGAAATGAAGCGGATTTGCGCGCACCAGGTCGCCCCCGGCCCGGCGCCGGCTGGAGAGCGCGTTAGGGGCAGAGCCGGGGATGGTGGTCGCCGGGGAGGTCGAGGCTAGGGCTCCGACCCGCAGCTGGAGCAGGGTCGCGGCGGCCCGCTGACCCGTCGGTGTTTGTGTGTATGTGCCCGCGCAGGGAAACATGGAGAACTGTTTGGCGGCCGCGGCGCTGAACGGGGTGGACAGACGTGCCCTGCAGCGGACGGCTAGGCTGGGTCAAGAAGTGCTGGAGCGGGCCAAGCGGAGGGCGGTGGACTGGCATTCGCGGGAGCTTCCCAAAAGCGGTGTGGGGGTCACTTCCCGGGAGCGGCCCTACCGAGAAAGAAGGCCGGCCGCCGGCCCCCAGCGCCTTTTCCGGAGAGAGGTGAGGGCACCGTGTTAGGGGACCAGCCCATTCATTCGCTCCGCGGTGGCCTGCTGGGACCACCGGGGCACGCCGAGCTCACGCACCCGATCCAGCCCTTAGCGGAAGCTGTAAAGTAACGGGACAGTGAACAGAAAAGTCCTTTGAAAACTCTTGACATTTGACAGATTCTTACTGGGTAGTTTATGGTACCGCTAGTGCTCGGCCCTGGTTGGTTACTTTTTTTAAAAAAAGGTTCTTACATGCTACCATCCGATTTTGCAAGAAAGGTAGCAAATCTTTCTTTGTCCTGGAAAAACTGCATGTCTGTTTATTCCTTTTAGAGTGGAATTCTTTCTCAGTAAGATGCTTCTTGTTGACTTAAACTTGCAGAGGCCTTTCAAAAAGTGAAAAAGATGCTATTCTCAAAATGACTTCATTCTCCAGTAGGGAATACCAGATCTCACCTGTGATTTGCCATTTATTCAAATAGAGAGAAGACAAACAACCAACCCTTAGTGCTTCCTTCAGAACAATGGCAGAATTCATGGACTATACTTCAAGTCAGTGCGGGGTAAGTTGGTATAATCCAAAGCATGCCCGATCTACCTGCAGATGGACCACGAAGTGCATGTTTGGGGAATTTAAGGAGAATCTGGAGACTACCCGTTTACCTTGCCCCACCTTCATGGTTGGGCTGTAAACAGAGATTTAAACCAGGTGATAAGTCCAAGTTGGAATCTATTCAACAGATATTTATTGAACGTCTAGCTCTATAGGTATTATTGAGAATATAGCAGTGAACAAGCCACAAAGGCTCTCTGTCTTCCCTATTTTTTCAGACTAATTGGGGGGGGGTGTTTATTTGCTGAATTCCAACAATTAAGTCCAGATATTAGGAATTTTTTAAACTTTGAAGTGAGCTAAAGTTAAAAAACATCAGTAAGGTCTTTCTAAACTAGAACTGAGTCTTTCTGGTTTTCAAAATTTATTGAAACAAAAACTGAAACAAAATCCCTACACTAGAATTTAACCTCTTTTTCAAGTCCCCAGTAATGTAATTTTTAAATCTGTCTCTGTGAGTCCCTATCACTTGTTGGCCACAAAGGTGGTCCTGTGGAACAGATGCAGTGCCCATATCAGAGGTGCTGTGGCTTAATGGCAGGAGCAGCCTCCCAGGAATCAGACCCATGTTCTGCCACTTACTGGCTATAATGCCCTCGGCCAGTTAGTCCCACTCAGCCTAAATTTTCCCTGCCATAAAATGAAGATCTCTAAAGTGCTTTCCAGCCTTTAGAGTCTGTTTCTTTGGTTTCACGGAGAGATGAACACCAGAAAATTGTCATAAACTATAGCATGAGGGACTTGAGTGAGATTTTTGGTACCATTCATTGAAATGGGTTTTCAAAGTTTTAAAGCCCTTCTTCTCAAAACCACATGCTAAGGTCATCGTTAAGTACTTTGAGGGAATGGGGAAGGCAGGCCAGCCTGCATCCAGGGAAATCCCCTGCATGAAAGATACTCTTTTGTCTGGAAGTTACAGCAGACTCTGGTCTCTTTCAGCCTTAACATGATGTGATTCTTTTGTGGTTATAAGGATGCTGGTCTATAAGGGAGAAAGAGGAGAATACCTTGTTTCTGTCCTACTTTTCAATTTCATATATTAAGATTTCAGAAAAATCTCTAATCTCCTTACATCTTTTATAAAGTACCTGTGACTCCAAGAACGGGATTCCAATAAGTGAGATATGATCCAGAGAATGTTTTTATGTTATTCCGTTAAATGGTTTTAGAAAAATCCATAACTTCAACTCTTTTGTGAAGAGATCAACTGAAACATTTTGGTTCATGGTTCACTAAAAGGAATAACAAAAGTCTTCTGTCTGAGGTTTAGCAAATTGGTGCGTTCTTCATTTTGATTTTTAATCCATACTCGCGTTCAGGTTTCCACTCTGGAAAGGAGACTCAGAAACCTTGGGCTTTCTGGAGATAGAATTAAGAACAGTGTTCTGAGTTTGCCTTTACAATTTTGAAGCAGCCCCCAAAGTACTTTATTAGACCTATATCCCAAAGTGCTCTCTCCAGCTTCCCATTCTTTTGGTCTCATGCCTTAAACACTGTTCGTACACTATGTTCAAAACAAGCAGACTTGTGATGTCCTCATCATTAGTCATAATCAAGGGCAAGTCTAAGGTTAACTTTGAGGGGGAGGAAGGAAGTAGGCAAGGAAAAAAGGTAACTGCTTTCTGATCCTTTGGAATATTCTCCTTAAATTAGAGACCTCTTCCTCCCCTCCGCATGGGTAAAACAGTTGCATAGCTATTGAGTTTTTGTTACATTTCCTGTTGTATTTCTGAATCGCAAGGAGACGCTCCCCTCTGCCCTTGTCCTTGTCTGAGACTTGGACAATAACCATGGAACAGTTCATCAGAACTTGTAATGAGAGGAGATGAAAGGGCTTATGTCTTTGACATTGGGGCAAATGTGAAAATTATTTAACCTGGCAGAGCCTGGCCCTGTCCAACTGGAATTGGCCAGAGTTCTTGCCCCACAAAGGCAGCAGATGGCAGCAAAGTCTTGCCAAATGCAATCTCTCTGCAACCGCTTCGCAGAGGCTCAGATTCGTTCAATGACTTCAGAGGCCTGTCAAGGGAACAGGTAATTTACCTTTGCTCTGTTGCCTCCCTCCTTAATCATACTTTCCCCAAGTTGTGGAGTCTTGTTTGTTTGTTTTCTAATTACCATATACTGTATTATTTGTTTCAGGAGTACAGGTCTGTGATCCATCAGTCGTACACAATTCACAGCACTCACAGTAGCACATAGCCTCCCCAATGTTAATCACCCAGCCACCCCATCCCTCCCACCCCCCTCCACTCCAGCGACCCTCAGATTGAGAGATTAAGAGTCTCTTACGCTTTGTCTCCCTCTCTGGTTTGTCTTGTTTTATTTTTTTATTTTTATTTTTTTAAATGCTTGATAGGATTTCTTTTTTTTTTTTTTTAATATTTTATTTATTTATTAGAGAGAGAGAGACTGAGAATGAGAGGGGAGGAGAAGGTCAGAGGGAGAAGCAGACCTCCCGCAGAGCCGGGAGTCCGATATGGGACTCGATCCCAGGACTCCGGGATCATGACCCGAGCCGAAGGCAGTCGCTCAACCAACTGAGCCACCCAGGCGCCCTGTCTTGTTTTATTTTTCCCTTCCTTCCCCTATGATCCTCTGTCTTGTTTCAGTGAGATCAGATGATAATTGTCTTTCTCTGATTGACATATTTTGCTTAGCATAATACCCTCTAATTCCACATACATCATTGCGAATGGCAAGATTTCATTTTTTGATGGTTGCATAATATTCCATTATATATACATACCACATCTTCTTTATCCATTCATCTGTTGATGGACATCTAGGCTCTTTCCATAGTTTGACTATTGTGGATATTGCTGGGGTCCACAGGGGGTCCCTTTGGATCACTACATTTGTATCTTTGGGATAAATACCCAGTAATGCAATTGCTGGGTCAGAAGGTAGCTCTATTTTCAACTTTTTGAGGAACCTCCATACTGTTTTCCAGAGTGGCTGCACCAGCTTGCATTCCCACCAGCAGTGGGAATTCTCTGCATCCCCGCCTGTGGAGGGTTTGTTTTTTTTTTTAATTTGACCAGACTATTTGCTTACCCAAAATCTTTCACTTTACTTCTGTAGAGATACTATTCATCTGTGCTGGAGGAAGGAGGGGCAGCCCACGTCTCTCGTTATCACAGAGGGAAGTCCGAGCTGCACTGGTGCTGGGACGGGGGGAACAGTCAGGTACATATCCTCAGCTGTCCGTGCTGTGTCCTCAGCTCCCTCTCCCTTTCTTTTGACAGAATTCTTTTCCTAGAGCATTAGGAAATAAACTATTAGGAATGAAAAATTACAGGCCTCTCACTACAAACTTATCTGTCTTTGACCATATGTTCTGGGGAAGCCCAAGATTCTTCTTGTTGAACTAACGCACTAGGAATTCATTGTTGTTTTTGAAGAGAGTAGGCATGTTATATTGTTTTGTCTTTTCTTTTTAAACACCCCCCCCCCTTTGTTATACTCAAAGATAGCAAACTTATGTTCAAAGTCTAATCCACAAGTTGGATTCCTGACTTCTCTGGCCTATGGATTTAGAGAAAGGATGGGAGAGTGACCCCAGGGATATGGGTGAGGGCGGGATGCGCACTGGAAGGTCCCTCCTCTTTCCCTGGCCTGGGATGTGTGGAGCAACACCAGAGCCCACAGCCCGGGTTCTCTTTTCTGGCCTGACCCTAAGGGGCTTACATGTGGGCAAGAGTCATTCCTGTCCCTCCCGTTCCTTCCTGTAAAATGTAATTTGGTGCCTCTAGAGGAAATTCTTTTCCCACTAGTACCCAGACTCCTGGGAGAAGCACAGAAGAGAATTCTATTTTCTGAGAGCCTGTTAAGTGCTGGTCACTCTTGCACTTTAAATCTCCGATCTAGTAACTCCATGTTGTAGATTAGGAAGTTAAGGCTTAGAGGACGTCATGTGCCCTTTTCAGTAAAGCAGGAGATAGGATTCAAATTCAGGTCTGTCTGAGTCCAAAGCCCATGGCAATACAAAAAGTAATCACAATAAACATCTGACTACAAATACCTCACAGAATTCACTAAAAGTCTTAACAACTTAGGAGACAACATAGAAGAAACCTACAGAACAATTATTAGTTCCTAATAAACTAAGAGGAAGTTTCTCTTTATGATCCAGAAGATGAAGTCTGGGCACTAATCAGTGTTTCTGCTTGTCTCTTCAGAGAAAAGACACCTCCCTCGGTCTCAGAGGCATCTCTCACGTGTCAGGGTGCGCTCTCGCGGCATCCCAGCCTGTGAGTAAACATCTTGTGGTTCTGGGCTTCACCATCAGTGCCATTCCATGAACCAGTCGAGCCAGTTATAGGGTCCTTTGTACCAGTTCCATGGTATTTCTAAGTTGGGATGTTTCACTCTTGAGGAGAGAGTACAGCATTTGGATTCAGTGGAAAATTATGTTTGCTCAGTATCCTTCCTTCACTTGAAGCTTAAGGGATACTTTTTGTGCCTGAACCCATAGTTGCGGTTGGAAAGAATGTGAAGTATTCACATTGCAGTTCCTCCGGCTCAGCTGGGCTGGCACTGGGTCCTGTTGGAATTCCACCATCTGTTCAAGCAGCAGGAGGGGCCTGACCCTCCCTCCTGCTTACAAAGTGAAAACCATTGCTCAAATTCTGAAACATAGAAATTTGGTTAGATCGAGTTCCAGAACATTTGAAGGGATTTGTCCTTATTTTCCACAAATGTTTCTCTGTTAAAAACACAGTGATGAGCTTTTCGTTTTTAGGATAAGGAAGTACTCATGAGTTCGTGAACCCAGGGAATTTTTTGGAACTTGGAAGGGCTGGAATTCGGAGGAAAGGAACACCAACATGTTGCAGCAATAGTTGCTTAATCTTTGTTTGTATACGGTATGCTACTGGCCAGGACTCAGAATATACTAGAGTTAGTAGTGACTAAGAATGTTCTTCCTAAAAAAAAAAAAAGAAGAATGTTCTGCTTCTTGTACAAATATAAGTTAGATTAAGATGCCTCCCAAGTTGCTGAATTTTGGTAATGCTAATTTCCTGATACTCATAGTATTGGAATCAAGATGTCAATCTCATCCCCATGTTTCCTTTTATGCAGACAAATGAAATATTCTTGGCTTTCTGCAATTCCGATATGGCTGTATTTTCTGAAATCGACTTTTATGTACTTACATAGTTGAAGACCAACAAATAGTTGTGGCATCCTTATTTACATTCGTGTCAGTTAAATGATAAGACCAAATTTGCAATAACTGGGCATGAAAGGATAGAATGTAAAGAGGCTTTGGGAAAAGTCGGCTTTAAATCTATGCGAAGTGGAGGGTCGGAAGAAGTTTCATAAAAGTGTAAATATTACCATTTATTCCTCCTGGTGGAGTTCGCTGGCC
>CM052815.1:40509853-40585223 GCA_028533885.1 Nasua narica | reverse complement strand
TTCACAGAGATGGTAGTGGAGATGAATGTGCCAGTGTATGGGATGTCCTGACTAGGCTTGGTGACCGATGGGACCTGGGAGTTAAGGGAGAAGGAAGAGCTGACACTAGTCATGGGAAAGGAAATAGAGACATTTAGAAGGCAGACTTCAAGATATGGGGCAGTGACTATCCTTCACATGGGTGAAGGACAGGTGTGGCCCCTGTACATTTTCTGGCCAGGAGAACCTGTTGAATGGTGATGCTATGGATAATACAAGATTAATAATAATAATAGTTAGGAATTCATATGTGTCAGGCATCATTAATTCTCCTAATAAACATATGGGGGAATAGTTGCTGTTATTCTCATTCTGTGGATGAAGAACTGAGACATGGAGATGAGGGAGCAGAGTCATAGTTTAAACTGAGGCAGTTTGATTCTCGCGACTGCACAGACTTCTTAACCCCTAGACTAAGCTGACTTGAGGTGCGTGCAGGAAGAAGATGCCTCCAAAATAATTTCAAATGACGACAAGATTTTGTTAGTTACTTTGCTTCAGCCCTGGGACATTTGTCATCATGACATGAGTTGGGTATATATGTAGAGATTTCCTGTCAACCCCAAATTATAACAATAAGAACTACCAGACTTTGACAAACCAAGGGAGGTTCATTCTGATCGATTAGCACAAAGTGTTTGCAAAGGGCATTACAAGCATTGATTACTCATTGGTCAGGTTTTACAAACCCTTTTGTAAGGGTTTCTCACAGCTGAGACTCTGGCCAAGTGTGTGAGAAGGGCAAGGTGAGGGGTATAGAGAATCCTGGGGACTCCTGCCCCTCTAAAGTTCTTGAAAGAAATCACCAAAGCTTAAGACACATCTCCTCAATGCCCATAAGATCATCTGCAGTACATCTAAAACCCTGGTAGGAAATACCCAGCACAGGTGGACATTTGAGCTGTTATTTCCCTATGCAGAAATTACACTTAGGAAAAACTATTGAATGATGCTGTAAGAGACTCCATTTTGTGAAATTATTTGTTTCTATTCAGAAACACTGAATCAAATGATTCTAAAAATGGGATCAGTGTGGCAGCTGGTGACTGCCATTATGGAGGAAACTTTCCCAGGGTTATTCTTGGTCTCTGCCTTATCAGGGTACAGAAGAGACTGCAGGTAATTAATATACTTGATGGCAGCTCTGAGGGTTTCCACTTTGCTGAGTCGTTTCTCTAAGTACTCCTCTGGCAGATGATGTCGGAGCTGGGCGTAGCCTTCATTGACACACTTTACCCTCTGCCTTTCCCGCTCATTCCTTTTCCGGATAAAGGCTGGCCCATAGGAGTATTCACACCTTCTGTAATTTGGATAAGGCATTGGGAAGGAGAAGGGGCAGGGTTCACCATAATTTTCCATGATCAGGGAATCGCTGGGAAAAGACAGCAATGGCAGGTCTTCAGAGTAAGGGGACGACACCGGGGCATCAGGGTACAAGTGGAAAGTGACCATGGGGTCCAGATAGAAGGACCTGGTCAGCGGCAAGTGGGCAGAATCAGAGAAGGCAGACAGCTTTTCTGGCAGATTCGAGTAGCTTCGATTGTCCATCGTTTTCTCTTTAGCCTGGAAATATAACCAAGTTTATTAATTTGGTCAGATCAAGAGAGAGCAGATACCATTCACTTTCTCAGAGATCAATGTTTTAAAGCCTTCTATGCTTTTAAGACTAGTTTCTGAGCCCACTCGGGAAACAAGATGGGATTACAATACACTGTGGGTAGTAAGAAAGAGGATTTTTTTTTGGTGGTACAGAGAAACAGCATTAAATACCATTGACTCACTTTGTGAGAAAGTTATCCCCTTTCAACTCTGAATCCTGGTGATTACAAAGATACAGCTTTAGTCATGTAAGAGTGTCTTCCACATTCCGAGAATGCTTTCTGATCCTCTTCAACAAACAGTACTATCTAGCTAGAATTTAATAATGGTTTGCTGTTGATTGCTATTAATTGTGAATTATACTGATTTCACACATAGGGCAATGATACAAAATTTCTTTTAAAAATACATCTACTTGAGTAAAACATGGTACTTAAAGAAAAATAGTAAGTGAATAACAGTACAGGTGGAACACAGATAATGAAGACCATGAAAGTGCATGCAAATAAGTTAAGTTTGGAAAACACTGAAATACCACAATATTCAAATACATGGTGGAGACATTACAAAGGAGTTAATGATCATGCACCCTCATGGGCACAGACTTCTTAAATGTTACCAGATATGCCAGGGGCAAAACCAAAAATAAAAATAAGAAAGGAATCTTTTGCTCTTAAAAATGCACTTTAAGATCCTTTAAATAAGAAACTCCCTAAATAAATTTAAAACGTAGTTAATTTACATATTTTTTCTTACACAGAACTTTAAATATATTGAATGAAGTGTATCTGTATTTAGGTTTTTCTTTTTTTTTTCATGGAACGTAAGGAAAAAACATGACACCCCAAGAGGTCCCACACCAAGACAGCCATTTTTGCTGAATAAGTCTTCATGCACCTCATTGATTAAACCTTTGCCTTTTGACTTTTTGCCTTTGACTATACTTTTTACCTTTGACTTTTTGCCTTTGACTATAAAAATAAAACCACAACAAATTTTACAGGGATATTGCAGTTCAATCAGTTAACTGGGAGGCAGGGTAGTACATTAGGAAAAGAACAGTTTTCTTTCAGTTATAAAACCCTTGAGTTTTGGTCTTAGCTTTTCCCCTTCCTACCTATGTGTCCTTAAGCAAGTTTCTTAACCTTTCTGAGTTTCACCTTTTTCCTATGATCAACTGAGGTATTAACTATTCCACAGGGTGGTTAGGATCAAATGAAAAAAAAAACAAAAAACCCTAGTGTACAGTCATTAGTTCTTTTCCTCTTTCCTTTCTTTACAGATGAATACTTTTGCAGTGTCCCTTTCTAAATTGCACCTTCCAGAAAAACCCGGCTTATATTTTCTCTAACACTGGAAAATCAAACATTGATGTATCCAAAGCATATTTGTTAAGAGAGGATCATACCTAAAACAGAAAAGCAATGTGAAATCTGCCCGTGGGCCTCCAGAAAAGAGGGAAATATGACCTTCTGTTCGTTCCTCAGGGTGTGATTTTTCAGTGTTTGTAAGAATGAGGGCTTGACCTCTATGCTTGGCATGTGTAGAGAAAAAGAGGCCACTCTCCTCCCCCCAAGACTGTTTATGAGCAAGATCAGATAACATTGTCACTTACTTCTTTACCTGAGCAAGCCCCAACCTGCAGCCCCACCTTGTAATGGGTGGAGCAACCTCTAAGCACCAGAATTCAAGTGCGCTGAAGTGTATTACTTTAAAGGAAAGTATGAAAAGGCCTCTACTATCTAGTATGGCTGCTGAAAGACAAAAATGACTATGGAATCAGAAAGGGCAGTATGCGATGCAGGGTAGGGAATGAGGGGCGGGGAGGGTGGGAGGTGGAGAGTGCTGTAAGAAGTCATGGTGAACACCCTGGAAAGGAGTAAATAAATACCAAGGAAAGCTCTTCCCAATAGGGATGGGGGGGGGGGGGTGTGAGATAAATGTGAAAGGTGCAATTAAAAATCAAAACAGGGGCGCCTGGGTGGCTCAGTCAATTAAGCATCTGCCTTCAGCTCCGGTCATGATCCCGGTGTCCTGGGATAGAGCCCCATGGCAGCTGCTTCTCCCCATCCCCCTGCTCTTGTTCCCTCTCTCTCTCTCTGCCAATAAATAAATAAAATTGTTAAAAAAAAATAAAAACAAAGATCAAAACCAAGGAACAAGAAATGAAAGATTTCAAATTACTGACTAAATGGCCTAAAATAATTAACTTAAAACAAAAATCTCTGGAAGATTAAAAACTAGCCAAGATTCTGTCAAAAATAAAAAGTTGCTGAGAGAAGATTTAGGAAATTCCCAAGGCAGGAACTCCAGAGGGTAAGAGTTCAAGAACAGGTATGGCAGAAGCTACAAAATGATGACACAATGAGCATGGAGGCTGTATTTCTGCATTTCTGAGAACAGCAGAGCCTTATTTCTGCCTATGGCTAACAAGCCAGGCCGCGCACAACAGAGTATCAAAATGCAAAGCAGAGTTCTTCAGGTTTGGTTTTATCCCCACAGATCATTTTAATGTCGTAAACCTTGACCCAGATGAAATCTGAATAATTTGTATGTGCCACAGGTGCTTAGAAGTTTCTAGGCTTTACGTAGACTATGCATAATTCTTGGGAAAAAAAAGCTTGGTGTCTCTGTAGACACACCGATGAGAAGCTTTTTTTTTAATTGCGCATTTCCCAAAAGTTCACCAATCAGTGTACTAGCATTTAAATATGATCATCTTTTATTCAAAGAAGAACATTTAATCACAACAAAACAGAGTGACAGAATGAAAAAGGCAGTAAAGAAGAGGATCGAGATGGGAAGCACAGTGGAGGATAGGAGTGTTCGTAGAAATTGAATACAAGTTTTTAAAAGAAAGCAACACAGACTATTCGTGCTGGGGCTTGGCAGCTCCAGATACGTGCACAGCTAACAAATGCACCTATCCTGGGAAAATCTTGGATTTCTGTCTTCTTGGAAATAAATGACGAGGTCTTAATGATAAAATCCTAAGATTCCGGTAGTGCTGTTGAGCATAAGAACTTCAACTTTCCAAAGATATTAAAAATGTCTAGCATGTAAAAAACACCAAGCTACAACTGCACATATAATTGCTTTATGGAATGTTAGGGATGGCAGGAATCTTAGAAATCCTCTTAACCCATCCCTCATATGTTGTGAGTTGGCTAAGCTTGCAGAGCAGGCAGCAGAGCAGGGGTCAGAACCCAGGAGTCTTGATTTCCAATCCAAACACTTCCCACGCTTCCAGATGATTTAATCACCAGCAAAAATCTGGACCCTTTAAAATGTGGGCATAGTTGATAGTTTAAGACAATGGAATAATCAGCTGATAAAATTCATCATTTATCGACTGTGCCCGGGAATTTTCTTAAAGGCCAGGTTCCTATTCTCCCCCTGTGGGCTACTCTGAAGAAGAATCTCTTACCTGTTTTGTTGCTAAGATGCTGTATATTGGGCTGTGTCAGACTTAACGTGATTTATAGGTGATCATTTAGTAACTGTATGCAAAGTAGCTTACAGTTAAACAGAACTGCTTAGTTCTGGTTTAGCTATTTTTTCTACCTAATATGTAGGTATGACAACACATAACAATACTAAGTAGAAAGGTTTGCTTACAAAACTAGACTCTTGTAACAAATTCTTTTGTAGAAAGAATGCCTTCCCATTCATCTGGTTTATATGATTTTTCTATCAAAATTATTTATGGAAAATATCTTTAAGAGTTTCATAATGTTGCTCAATATTCCTTGAAATAGAAATTAAGGCTGTAACCAGGAAGGTCAATATGAACCTAAATTTTTTTAAAATACCTTTTAAATTTATCTTCCTCTATTTAGACTATATTTTAGAGGAATTTTGGATGCACAGCAAAATAAAGCAGAAAGTACAAAGAGATCCCAAATATCCCTTCCCCTACACATGTATGTCCTCCCCCACTACCAACATCTCCCCCCAGGAATAAATTTTTACAATTGATGAACAGATATTGACACATTATCAAAGTACATAGTTTAGGACTATGTAGGGTTCACTGTAGGTGTTGTACATTCTATGGGCTTTAACAAATGTATAATGACATGTATCCACCATTATAGCATCATACAGAATAGTTTCACTACTCCCAAAAGCCTCTGTGCTCCACCTTTTCATCCTTCCCTGCCCGCAATACGTGACAACCACTGATTTTTTTTTTTTTTTTTTTTGTGGTTAAAAACTAAACTGCCTCCTTAGTTTTGCATTTACCAGAATGTCATAGAGTTGGAATCACACAGTATGTAGCCTTTTCAGATTGGCTTCTTGCATTTAGTAGTATGCATTTAAGGTTCCTCCATATAATTTTATGGCTTGCTAACTCATTTTAGTGATGAATAATATTCTATTGTCTGGATGTACCACAGTTTACTTATCCATTCACCTACTGAAAGACATCTTGGTTGCTTCCAGGTTTGGGCAATTATGGATAAAGTTGCTATGACCATCCATGGGCAGGCTTTTGTGTGGACCTAAGATTTCAACTTATTTAGGTAAATACCGAGGAGTGTGGTTACTGGACCATATAAATTCATATTTGGTTAAGAAACTGCCACACTGTTTTCCAAAGTGGCTGTACCAATTTGTATTCCCACCAGCAATGAATGAGAGTTCCTGTTGCTCCACACCCATACCAGCATTTGGTGTTGTCAGTGTTCTGGGTTTTGGCTCTTCTAACAGGTGTGTGGTGGTATCTATCTCACTGTTGTTTTAATTTGTATGTTCCTAAGGACATGATATGGAACATCTTTTCATATCCTCATTTGCCATCTGTATATCTTCTTTGGTGAGGTCTCTGTTCAGGTATTTGGCCCATTTATAATCAGGTTGTCTTATTGTTTTTATTTTATTTTATTTTATTTATTTATTTGACAGATCACAGTAGGCAGAGAGGCAGGCAGAGAGAGAGGAGGAAGCAGGCTCCCCGCTGAGCAGAGAGCCCGATGCGGGGCTCGACCCCAGGACCCTGAGATCATGACCTGAGCCGAAGGCAGAGGCTTTAACCCACCGAGCCACCCAGGCGCCCCTTATTGTTGAGTTTTAAGAGTTCTGGGTATATTTTGGATACTAGAACTTTATCAGATATGTCTTCTGCAAATATTTTCTCCCAGTCTGTGGCTTGTCTTCTCATTTTTTCACACTTTCACAGAGTACAAGTTTTAGTTGTAATAAACTCCAACTTATCATTATTCCTTTCTTTCATGATTTGTGGTTTTTTGTCTTTTATCTAAAAAGTTATCACCAAACCAAAGGTCATCTAGATTTTCTCCTATGTTATCTTCTAGTAGTTTTAGTTTTATGTTTTTCATTTAGGTCTATAATTCATTTTGAGTTAATTTTTTGAAGGATGTAAGGTCTGTGTCTTGCTTTTGTTTTTGTTTTTTGCATTTGGATGTATAGTTGTTTCAGCATCATTTGTTGAAAATGCTTTTTGTGGGACACCGGGTTGGCTCAGTCAGTTAAGTGTCTGCCTTCGGCTCAGGTCATAATTCTAGGGTCCTGGAATCAAGTCCCACATCATGCTCTCTGCTGAGCAGGGAGTCTACTTCTCCTTCTGGCTCTACGTCTCCCTGCTGCTTGTTCTCTCTCTCTCTCTCTCTCAAATAAATAAATAAATAAAATAAAATCTAAAAAAAAAAATGCTTTTCTTCATTGTATTACCTTTGTTCCTTTGTCAAAGATCAGTTGGCTACATTTGTGTGAATCTATTTCTGGGCTCTCTGTTCCGTTTACTTGTCTATTCTTTAGTCAATACCACACTGATACCAACTTGATTACTGTAGTTTAATAGTAAGTATTGGAGTTAGTGTCAGTCCTCCAACTTGTTCTTTTCCATTAATATTGTGTTGGTTTTTCTGGGTCTTTTGCCTCTTTGTATAAGCTTCAGAATCAGTTTGTTGATATCTACAAGACAACTTGCTGAGATTTCGGCTGCGATTGTGTTGAATCTATGGATCATTAGGAAGAACTGATATCTTGTTAATATTGAGCCGTCCTATCCTTAAGTAGGGAATCTCTCTCCACTTATTTAGTTCTTTGATTTCTGTCATCAGTTTTGTGGTTTTCCTTGTGTATGTTTTTTTAGATTTATACCTATTTCATTCTGGGTAGTGCTAATGTAAAAGGTACTGTGTTTCTAATTTCCCTTGTTCATTGATAGTATATAGGAAAGCAATTGACCTCTGTGTATTAACCTTCCATCTTGAAACCTTTGTATAATCACTTAGTTCCAGGAGTTTTAGGATTTTGTTTTGTCAATTCTTTTGGATTTTCTATGTAGACAATCATGTCATCTGTAAACAAAGATTTATTTCTTCCTTCCCAATCTGTATACCTTTTATTTCCTTTTCTTATGATTGCATTAGCTAAAATTTGCAGTATAATGTTGAAAAGGAAGGGATGTTGAAAAAGAAGGTGTCCTTGCCTTGTTCCTCATCTTAACAGGAAAGCTTTTGTTTCTATTAAGTATAATGTTAGCTATAGGTTTCTGTAGATGTTCTTTATAAAGTTAAAGGATTTCTCTATTCCTAGTTTACTAAGTTTTTTTTTTTTAATCACAAATGCATGTTGGATTGTGTCAAATACTTTTTCTGCATCTATTAACAGGATCATGTCATTTTTCTTCTTTAGCTTGTTGCTGTGATAGATTTAATTAATTAATTTTTGAATGTTCAATCAGCCTTACATACCTGAGATAAATTCCACTTGGTTGTAGTTGAACTTACTTACATCTTTTAATACTAACAATAAAATCTGAGATGCCAGGGTGGCTCAGTCAGTAAAGCGTCTGCTTTCAGCTCAGGTCATGATCCTAGGGTCCTGGGATCAAGTCCCACGTTGGGCTCCTTGCTCAGCAGGGAGCCTGCTTCTGCCTCTGCCTGCTGTTCTCCCTGCCTGTGCTCACCCTCTTGCTCTCTCTCTCTGGCAAATAAATAAATAAAATCTGTAAAAAAAAAAAATACTAACAATAAAATCAGTCATTTTAGGTTAGGTTTGTTGGTTTTAAAGAAATTGTTTTTTTACTAACCAAAAACCCATTAAGAACTCCTAAAGCCTCAGCCTTATTAATTTTATTATAATTTATGCCAAGAATTTCTTTGAACAAGCCCTCCTTATGCATTTTATTTTTTTCTTCATGAATTTTAATCTCTCAATTTGTCAAAATAATATTTGGAAACTTTCAGAGCCCCATCTAAGTACTATACATTTCTTCTTTCTCACTTTTTCTCTACACGCACATGCACACACAGATAATTTAGTACCAATATTTTATGATGAAACACTGTTATAAAACAGTAGTCTCATAACAAGGTACCAAATGGCTTTGCATCTTTGAGTTTATTATATAGCAAAAGGAAGAGATAAACACTGGTGTTTTAAAAATTATTTTATTGTTACATTCCAAAGAGGACATAGGAGGGAAAAAGCCAGTTATCCAATAACTATTATACCTTTCAGAAGGAGGCACCCAGAAAGGAACTCCAGTCTTAGTTCAAAGCTGCACACACTAGAGCTCAAACAGCTGCCTCTCCACCTGACCAGAAATGTTGACAAATGTGTGTATGTCACCAATCCAGAGACTCTTGGGGTGCAAAGAAAATTCCTTTATTGCAAGTGTCCAAGTTCTTAGGATTCATCCTTAAAGATACTAGAAGATGAGAGAGACCACACACACCGGACTATGTTTAGTCATTAGAGTAAACCAGCAAATTGCCAGTTTGTTCTGGGATGCATTGCATCAGACATAACAGTACATGAGGAAAATCTGCATTTTATGAAGAGCCACCAGGTAGTTCAGATCCACTTTACCATGAAGTGCAGCCACAGGCCAACCAGATACCTAGATAATATAGTCAGTGCAAAATTCAAATGGGTAAGTCAGGGCTTTGATGAGGCTGACTACACTGAAAAATATAAATGAAACTTGAAAATAGAATGTGAAGTCTATTTACAAAAGTTTGTTTAGTAAAGTGACTTGAGAAAAGTTATGTCAACCACTTCCCACACTTCCCTGCCAGAAAGAAAACAAAAACCAAAAAACAAACTAACAAAAAACACCTGAAAATTATCTTGAAAACCAAGTTAAAACTGTGTGGTGAAAAAGAGAGTGCTTGTTCCAGGTAAAAGACTTCAAGATAATTTACAGGCAGGCTAATTTTTATTAGTAAAAGTCACAAATAGGAAAAAGGTTAGTTGGCCGACTTTGGGATGTGTGCTCTTAAAAATGTCTGTATTAATACATTAACAAGAAAAGAAAATACCAAGCACATTTCTGTTTCCAATTCTGAATTTCCCAGCAAGAGTTGGTGAAATCAATAGAGTAGTAAAACAAAACCCAGGAAAACTCAGTCAGTTTTTTTTCAGTTGTCTGCCTCATTTCTTTCTAATCACCTTCAATTTGATTTCCAATTAGCTGAGGACAACATGACGGTCAAAGACGGATTTTCGCTGCTCTTGAACTTGAAGCTTCCAGCGCTGCTGGGCATACTCTACCTTATTCAGTACATTGGCTCGACTGCGCGAGCGGGCCAGCACATCATGGGCATTTGCAAAAGGCTGGTGATCCTGCAAGTCCAGAAATAGTGAACATCAGAGATGGCATTATCAATGTACAACACAAACACAAAAGAGCAATTATCCAGCCACAGAGATAGGAGCAGCTGGGCCTTACAAATAGACCATCTCTTGGGCCAAGCACTCCTAGGCACTCAAGTGCCAGAAGTAGGATGAACTCAACTTCAGAAACAGGTGGTTCAAGGAGCTTGAGTGATGAGGAGGTATTTATGAAATGTTTCCATGCGTCATCATTTCCAAAGACATTTCCCGTAGGAAGCCAGCACCAAGACAAAGATAGTGGTCATTTATGTTAAAGAGCAGCTTTCCCTGACAGGTAGGGGAAAGAAAATCTATTTTCATGTTAATGTTCACATGTTACAGATATGGAAAGTAGAGCTTTTCCTTGCTGTATTCAATACTATATAGCTAATCTGGCAAAGGAAAGACTTGTCTTCTAATTCCCTGACTCCTGTTATATTAGAATTGTTCCTTGACAGCTTGGGGCCACATTCACCCTTGGCAAGGGAGTTGACAAGATATTATCTTGACTGGTTTTAATATTTCCCTACACCTTTAACACGCACAGACTAAATGGACTGGTTTCCAAAATCCTTTTCATTTCCCCCTCCTCCAATCTGTAATGAAAAGACGCAACTCAAGGGCTACAATCACCCGCTATTACCAAGGACAGTAAAGATTTATTAGTTCAGCATTTTTATTAGAAAAACACCTGAATCTTTCACTGCTGAGCACTCAGGGGCTTACATGTTCGTTGCTGCCATAAGAAAGAGGCTATTGAAGGGTTACCAAAAACCAACCTATCTTGGTCAAAGTAAACCAATGCCACTGATGTTTGTAGTCACCACACAGGAAACCACCATGCTAATCTACCTATGAATGAGATATAAACACAGCTGCCTAAATGACAAAAAGCATTCAATACTAATTTATTGCTTTTGTTTGCCTTTTCCTTGATCTCTTTTTCCTGACCCTGTGTTAGCAAAGCTTCTAAATGTTCCAACATAGGATCCAAGTCACAAGTTGTACCTCTTACATTAAACCTTGCCTCAAAGAAAGAAATGTTGTTTTGCCGTGCATGTTTGCAAAAGCTCTATTATATATCCAAGGCAGGAGTCAGCATGTCTGTAGAAAGCTATACACAACCACATAACTATATATACAACTTTAACTACTTGGAGTTACAACACTTGGTTGTGTTTTTATAGTGAGACGCTTATACAAGTATTGTGTACATTTCAAAGACATCAAAAAGTTTTCTATAAGGGGGCGCCTGGGTGGCTCAGTGGGTTAAAGCCTCTGCCTTCGGCCCGGGTCATGATCTCAGGGTCCTGGGATCGAGCTCCGCATCAGGCTCTCTGCTCAGCGGGGAGCCTGCTTCCCCCTCTCTCTCTCTACCTGCCTCTCTGTCTACTTGTGATCTCTCTCTCTCTCTGTCAAATAAATAAAATCTTTAAAAAAAAAAAAAGTTTTCTATAAGGAATCTTTCCCTGCCTTCATTACCAAAATTTCCTCAACTTTTTGCTTAATTTGGGTAACAACTTGTTACAAGACAGGCAAAGAGGAAGACCCATTTAAAAAAACATTTTAACCTTACAAATGAAGAGAATAAAAACAATTCCATAAAGTTCAAAATGTTTCAAAGATTTAAGAAAAAAAGTCAGGAATGAGGAAGGCTAAAGTTGTTGGATTATTTGATTTCTCATAAGGAAATAAACTGATGCGAGGTCATCTAACAAATGAACACAAGACTTAGCTCACCTCACCTTGACTTGGTGTCATATCATCTCAACACACTGATTTTGTTCAAGTAGATTAAAATAACTCTATGGGAATACAGTGATTCAATGAACTTGTATATAAAATAGTATTACCATTAGTTTATTTTGACATAAACAAGACTGGGAAGAAGGATGTCCTTTATCAGCAGAGCAGCTCTCAGTTTCATAGTCCTGTTATCTACCCTTCAAGGTAGGGGAAGAAAAACTTTCCTAAGGAACAAATTTAAAGGGCTAAACAAACCAGTTAATCCTTTTGGTCCATTTTCCACCTATCAGAACAAGAATGAACTAGCTGCTCGTGGTCATGGATGCTAGAAGAATGCAAATAGAGATTTACCCTTTATATATGTTTGCTCTTTTTACACCTGATAAAATTACAATAAACACAAAACATGTTTTAATGTAATGCTTTGATAATAGCAGTGATGTGTCATGGATACATGATACGATAAATATTGTGACTATTTGCCATGAGCTCCTTAACTATTTGAACTACCTCTCACTTGATTTAAAATGCTCTACAGTGAATAAAAATGATACAAACTGAAAAAATGTAACTGAGAATTTGACAAAAACATTTTAAAAGTAGATAAATAGTAAAGAATTCTCATGTTAAGATAAGCAACAACTGTAGGAATTTAAATTTAACTTTTTTTGTACAGAGTTGTTACCATAAATTCACAGCTAGAGGTTAGAAAACCTCTCTCTGCCCAGAACCAATTCAACAGATATCCCAGAGTCAGCCAGGACTCTCAGAAATAATGTTTTCAGTTAATATAGGCACAGAATCGATCACTGGTGAAAAAAATGGTTAGTAAGCACATGACCCCACCAATCAAATGTCTTCCCTACATATTTTCATCTACATATTTGTGCATTCATTTCTTCTATGTTCTATGTGCGTTGTAATACTGTTTATTTCTAAAATCAGGAACCAAATATTTAATACTGTAAAGAATATAGTTTAAGTCAGACTTTCTATCTATCCATATGCCTATTCAGAAATAGTTTATGTGGCCTTCGATACATAACATTTTCATATGTTAGTTCTCAACTGGGGGTGATTTTGTTCCCCAGGGACATTTGGCAATATCTGTGGGCACTTCTGATTATCATGATTGGGATGACAGGAGCTACCAGCATCTAGTGGGTACAGCTCAGGGATGCTGCTCAATATCTTACAATGGACAGGAAACCCCCCACAACAAAGGATTATCCAACCTAAAATGTCAATGCTGTCGAGGCTGAGAGAAACCTGTCATATGTGAGTGAAAAGTAACATGGGAACAGTATTGAAGGCTCTAACGCTTCTGGTATACAACCTCCCGTCCTTCTAGCTCTTTCCCCATTCACCCCATATGCTTAGTTTTTGACCACATCAGATCTCTAGTCTTGACCTTTCTCTCAGCCTATCGATAATCCCCTCCTGGAATTCTTCAAAAATGAATAGGCATTTCTTACACGATCAAAAATAAAAGGTGGAAACATACTATAATTAGTCTTTTCTTTTATATGTCTGTTTCTGTTTTATTCATCTCTCTATTCCTAGTTCCTAGCAGAGGACCTGATACAGGTCCAACTCATTATGTGTTGGTTGAACTCATAAGGAAGCAAGGAAAAAAGAGGCAAACAGAAGTGTTTATTTATAAGTTCTTGATAAAACATAAATGAAATCTTGCCTGAATAAGTTGAGTATTCATAATTGATATTCATATGATAACAATGTATTGATCAAAAAGCAGCTCTGGGGACACCTGGGTGGCTCAGTTGGTTAAGCAGCTGCCTTCAGCTCAGGTTATGATCCCAGGGTCCTGGGATCGAGTCCCACATCGAGCTCCTTGCTCGGCAGGGAGCCTGCTTCTCCCTCTGCCTCTGCCTGCCACTCTGCTTGCTTATGCTCTCTCTCTCTCTCTCTCTCTCTCTGACAAATAAATAAATAAAATATTAAAAAAAAAAAAAGCAGGCTCTGTTTGTAGTAATAACTCAAGCCATCCAGTCAGGATTCCCTCTTCCCATCTTTTATCAACAGGTCCCCAAAAGCCGTTCCAAGGTAAAAGGACTTTTGACTATAGTTAGCAAGGGTTCACCCTGGCTTTAGCTTTCAGAATTGGTTCTTGAAACTCTATTGAATTTTATCCATTTTAAGGAATGTAGACCAACAAAGTAATCCAAAATAAAAAGTAATTTCCAAAAATAATTATATATAGAATAATAAAATAGTGGAAAATTTGAAAATAGGCTCGAATTAAATGACAAACAACATAATTCTAAGCTATACTGAATAACAAGTTTGTGGACTATGTCAATTACCAGACATCTTTTTTTTTAATTACCAGACACTTTTGAATGAAAAAATTTTTAATAGAAAAAGGAGACCACAAAACAATTTATACACTGATTATACCAACTATATGTATAAATAGAAATGTGTTTTTAAGACAGAAAGAGAAGCGGGAACAATGCTTTTATTTTTCTCTAAAGATCACAGATTTTTTAAGAAGGAGAAAAGAAACATAAAACATCAGCAGGTTATCAAGCTGCACTTCATTAAGAAAAGAACACTGTCTTCATGCTTCCCTTCACTAAAGCCTCTTTGCCTTCTATATACTTGGTCATATTGACAGGAATGGTATTCAGGCAGGAGCTTAGGGAGAAATCTATCTCAGAAGCTTTTCTTAGTGTGAACATGGAAAGGCAATTAAAATTGTGCCCTTGATACTAAAGGGCAAAGCCTTGTACAGCACAGTCACCAAGGATCATCAATTTAGACCACCATATTGATGGCTATCCAGAACAATTTCCTCATGAAGAGACAGATACTAAAATTAGAACAGTCCTTAGCTTCCCTAGTTGAGGATCTGCCCCAGCACATGAACATCTATATGCAACTATTATTCACTTGCTCTTTACAACAGATGATGACTGAGGCTGGCCATACATCAGCTGGGGCAGGCCAAGAACTTACCCCAACATCATCATCGCTCTGTATCAATTGTGAGTGTCCAAATAGGCGTCTCTTCAGTATGGGCTCAACCAGGGTAAGATATACCATGTACAGAAGCAGAAGGCCCAAAATGGAGAGATAAATTATAATGGTAACCTAAAGGAAGTTGAAAGTAAGTTATATCTCTATTCAAGTCAAAAAATCAGAATTTTGTGTAATAATAGTGAAGCCACAATGAAGACTGATTTTTCTGCTAAGCATATAGGATTCCCATACAAACCAGATTCCAACATAAAGAAACTCAACTCTTCACCAAAATATTATTTAAAGGAAAAGAGAAAAGAAAGCATTTTGTCTTTGGGATCTTATTATGAGTCTTTAAAACTCCATCTTCACCTACGGCAAATCATTTGTCACCACTGCTCATACACCAGGTTTCTTTTTTGACCTGAATACAGTGTCCTAGATTCAGCAGCATGGTGTTTAGATAACTTAAACGAACCCTAACAAAAAATGTAATTCAGATGAATTTCAACAGAATACTCTTTTAGATTAATTTAGATATACAATAATACTTTTCAGGCCAGTGCTTTTCCTGATACCTTAATCCATACGCTGTCAAGAAGTATAGTGTGACACCCTTTTCCCCCCACATCTGGGATGGCTATTACTAAAGTCAGTACCAAATGTTAGCAAGATGTGGCAAAACTGAACCCTCACACATTGTTGGTGGGAATGTAAAATGGGAAAACCATTTTGGAAAACAATCCGGCAGCTCTTAAAAAGTTAAACTTACCTCTCTAAGAAATCTACCTGACAGGAAAACATATCCACATAAAGACATGTAAACAGATATTTATGACAGCATTATTCTTAATAGTAAAAATCCAGAAATAATCCAAATGTCTATCAACTGATGAATGGATAATGAAAATGTTATATTCATATAATAAAATGATATTCAATAAATCATTGAAAGGAATTAAATACTGATAACTTGCTACAACATGGATAAACCTCAAAACCATTACGCTAACCAAAAGGAACCAGTCACAGAAGACAGCATGTTGTATGATTCTATTTATATGAAATATTCAGATCTGTAGATCTGAATAGTGATTGTCTAAGGCTAGGGGAGGGAATGAGATTAACTGTAAATGGGCATGAGGGATATTTTTGGGAAGACAGGAACATTCTAACACTAAATTTTAAAAAATTGTTTTAAATTTACTAAAATTTATTCAATTATACACTTACAGCAAATGACTTCTAGGGTCTGTAAATTACAAAGCAAAAACTTAGCTGAAAATTTTTATTAAAAAGTACAGTGAGGATTTCTCTACAGGACAGCACCCTGCGGGAGCAGGAACTCTCCCACAGAAATTTTTGTAACTGTTACAGCTGACCATCCCAGATTCCCCATGGGCCTTTTCTCAGGGGGAAATAACTGGGAAGCTCCATATAAAAAAATTGGGGAGAAGAACTGTTAGCCACCAAAATAAAGTAATTGAACTCAATAGAGGTCCAAATGGTGATGAGAGTGATCTACATTCTATTTCCTATAAAAAATAAAGAAAGGAAATCTTAGAATCCAGTAGTAATATTTCTAGAATTATATATATATATATATATCCCCCGCCCACCGTAAGGGTTGAGAGGGTAGGAAGAAAAGGGCCTAGTCATGTAGTCATGCTGTGTTCTCACTAGCTTCTGCCATTCCCAGAAAAGCTGGGGTATCTTTCAGGATGTGCTAATTACACATAGGGCATTTTTGTGCCATTTCACATATCACACTTATGTAACATGTCCTAAGCAATCCACAAAGCATCTCAACAAAGCAGGCAGAGAACAGATCCACGGTTCCTATGGGACTGGTACTGCGATTGAGGAAGGAAGAGGATAGTGGATGGTGGGGAAGGAAGGAGAGTGGTTGAGTGAATGAAATAGAATTCAGATGTCCAAAATTGTCTGGCTTGTCTAGATACCATCAAAAACTATTCCAGAAGCAGAAGAGATGATTTTTTTTTTTTTACCTTGATCGTAACAGAGCTTCTTTCCTCGTATTTGCATTCACAGCGTAGACAGTATGCTTCTACATCAGGCCCACGCACTGGCATGGGATCCACAACATGAAGGCAATCACTGAAAAAACAAGGATAAAATATTGCTTCAGCCTACCTGGATTTTCTACTTATACTGATCAAAACTTTCATGAGATCCAGAATAATCACTAAACTTAAGAATTTTTTTTTTAAAGATTTTATTTGTTTATTAGGAAAGAGAGAGAGTGAGAGAGAGCATGTGAAGGGAGAAGGTCAGAGTGAGACACGGATTCCCCATGGAGCCGGGAGCCTGACGTGGGACTCGATCTCGAGACTCCGGGATCATGACCTGAGCCGAAGGCAGCCGCCTAACCAACTGAGCCACCCAGGCGCCCCTAAACTTAAGAATTTAAGGAACAAATAATAAGGGAAGTGAAATCATTTGCCCTCTCAGTATTAGCAATTTGGTGAGATTTAACAGTCTAAGAACCATAAAGACACATATATAGCAGCTATTTTCAAAAGTGCTGCTGTTAACAGTTAAAAATACACCTGAAAAATCTCAAATGGGATCAAAAACTACTTAGCACATCAAGTTATAGTTAGACTTGTTCATTTACCAAGAAAAAATTGCTTTAAATGATTTAAAGTATCTCGGGGCATTGTTCAAATATGAGATTATCTCTGTTTTGTTTTTTTTTTAAGATTTTATTTATTTATTTGACAAAGAGAGAGATCACAAGCAGGCAGAGAGGCAGGCAAAGAGAGAGGGGGAAGCAGGCTCCCTGCTGAGCAGAGAGCCCCAGGGGGGAGATCAGGACCCGAGCCTAAGGCAGAGGCTTTAATCCACTGAGCCACCCAGTGCCCTGAGATTATCTGTTTTATGAATTAACATCAATCTTAACTGCCACAAAGTGGTATATGAATGGCTCATCACACTGAACAGTTGCTAAATTCTGAAACTCTGGAAACTGAGCACAAAGGTATAGTAAGAAACAATTACTTTTCAAAAAAAAATTACCTTTCTAAATGAGCAAAAGTCTATTGAAAACATGGAGAAATAGGATTATGACAACAAAAATATTTAAAAATGAAAACTGATTGCCCAGAAGAAGTATATAAAAAATAATAAAAGGCTAAATGTTTTTACTGTTGGATGTTCTTTATTTTTTCCCCATTTTCTAGGCCACTTATTTATGGCTTATGAAAAAAGCAACTCCATAAAAAAATCTTTTCCCAGAAATCTGTCAATTCTAGGAAATAAAAAATTTTAATTATTATTTTAATTATTATCATTATGACTCTCCCCAACTATTAAGAGCCTAATACTCTGTTCACTTTCAGCAAAAGCAGGCAAAACTCTCCTGTCCTGTCAACTGCTGGGCAATTTTCTTTTGTCATCTCTTCCTCAGGCACTTCTGACTGTCTGAAGAACCATGACAGCATCCTGTCTCATTCCCCACATCTTTCTGAGAGGAACCCAATGCTGTAGGCTACATCTTTCCCTCTGTCTGGCAAAATCTACTTTTTCATGTCCTATTCCTTTTAAGCCATGGCATAAGAGAGAAAACCCAAAATGGTGTAAGTAATTACACCATTTACTTTAATTTAATTTTAACAAAGATACTAATGAAAAAATAAGCCTCAACTGGTAGTACGGTAAGTTTCCACAATCCATACCATACAAGTTTGTGTTATCTGTTCCAAACATCTAACAAAACCAGGAATGTATCCAACTGGATACGGCATAAAATGGGCAGAAGCCAAATGCCATTCAATCACAGAGGTCATCCAGGCCAACACTTTCAGAGAAGTCACATGCACAGGGGCACAGAGTAGAAGCTAAAAAGACCCGAATGCAGGGTTCCTACCATCTAGGTTGGCTCCCCCGTAGCTCCCTGAACCTCAGGAAAATAAGACTTATCTCCTAGTGTCCCATTTCAGCTTCAGAAGCCTTCATAACAATACCTAGGAATTACTTGGGGGAACTAAGTGTTGATTATTGAGTGTTTCTTTTTAAGTACAATTACAGTTTGATAACAAGGAAATACTGAGTGCTGTATAAAAGTTGTGCAGGGTTTGGAACTGCACTACTGGGTATTTACCCCAAAGAAGCAGATGCAGTACAAAGAAGGGTCACGTGTACCCCAATGTTCATGGCAGCAATGGCCACAATCACCAAACTGGAAAAAACCAACATGCCCCTCAACAGATGAATGGATAAAGAAGATATGGTCCATATATACAGTGGAATATTATGCTTCCATCAGAAAGGATGAGTACCCAACTTTTGTATCAACATGGACGGGACTGGAAGAGATTATGCGGAGTGAAGTAAGTCAAGTGGGGAGAGTCAATTATCTTATGGTCTCACATGTGGAGCATAAGGAAAAACGTGGAGGACATTGTGAGAAGGAAAGGAAGGGTAAATGGGGGGAAATCGGAGGGGGTGATGAACCATGAGAGACTGTGGACTCTGAGCAACAAACAGGGCTTTGGAGGGGAAGGGGTGGGGGGATTGGGCGAGCCTGGTGGTGGGTATTGAGGAGTGCACATATTGCATGGAGCACTGGGTGTGGTGCATGAACAATTAATCTTGTAACACTGAAAAAATAAAATAAACGTATTTGGGGAAAAATAGTAAATGATAAAAGGAAAGATAAGTGGTACATTATAAGTCTAAAAGGGATCTGTATAAATACAAATGTTAGAGATTATCTATTATCAGTAAAAACCTGTTTGGTTTTTTTTAAAGATTTTATTAGTCATTTGATAGAGAGAGAATGAGAGAGAATGAGAGAGAACAAGAGGACGGAGCCTGATGCAGGATCGATTCTGGGACTCCAGGATCATGACCTGAGCTGAAGGCAGTTGCTCAACCAACTAAGCCACCCTGGTGGCCTTTTTTTTTTTTTTTCAAATGGCTGAATATTCCAAATGAACCATGTTTTACTCATGTATTTCTTGCTATTGACCCCAAGATAAGATAAAAATTATCAAAAATGTTGATGTGAAAAGGCATGTAGTTATTTCTTTGACTGTGTGATTTAGCACAATAGATTCATAAGAGTAGATTTGCTCTCCTGAGCCAAAATTATATTCACTTCAATTTCTGAAAAAAAAAAAAAAAAAAAAAAAAAAATTATTGCCAAATTTCCCTTCCAAAAAGACATTCATGGATGTCTTTCCAGCGATAGTATATACAAAAGTACTCATTTCATTGCATATTTTATAACAAGAAATACTATGCCCACTTTTAATTTTTCCTAGACTTATAAGAATGGAATAAAATTGTGGTCTTATTTATCCGCCAAAAAAAAAAAAAAGAAAAGAGAAAGAAAGAAAGAGAAAGAGAGAAGAAAGAAAAAGAAAGAAAGAAAGAAAGAAAGAAAGAAAGAAAGAAAGAAAGAAAAAGAAAGAAAGAAAGAAGAAAGAAAAAGTTGTGCAGGGTGGAGGAGGAAGGTTGGTTCTGTCTGGCTAGTCAAAAACACAGAACCTAGAAACCGAACTCAACCACCCGGGGAACTAGGCAACACCTCCCCCTAGTGCCAAAAGAAGGATATCATCAGCTAACAACACACCCCAAACACAAACCAGAGAACTCAAACCTTTCTTCTGCCAGACAGCGTTAAGTCAATAAAGAATTGAAGCTAACAATGGGACAAAATGGAAGCCAGAAGGTAAAACTATGTCTAGGACCAAATAGGTATTGGAGGCTTTGTAAAGTTACAACATCCTGATTAATCATAACCTGCTTACTCTTCTAAAACCAGTTAACAGCTGAGAACCTATCTCCAGTAAAAGGCTGAGCTACAGGAAAGAAGCAAGAGAGAGGGGGAAGAAAAAAATCACAAAAGAGCCTTGTTTTTAACTGTTTCTTTTCAAAGCTCCCTATTTTGACCAAAAACCAGAGTGAATGCATATGGTTCTGTCTGAACCTGGAATTGTAAAAATTCAGTGAAAAGATTAGTGCTAAACACCTGAACAGTGAATTCACCTGTCACTCAAATAATCGGCATCACATTCTATTTCTAATAGATGAAACTAATTGTAAGTGCCTAGTGTATTTGGAAAATGTATAGGAAGAACTTAAAAACTTATTTGAGCTTTCTTGTATCATAAAAGTAACTTGATGATATAAAATCTGTAAGAATATAGCTAAATCACTTTTTAATGAGACAATTTAAAGTGGAGCACAGAAGTTCAGAAGAAGTTTTCAAGAATACACTTATCTAGTATCAGATTGAACCTATATATATACCATGGGAAGAAAGACAATGGCATAAAAAAAGAAACATGCCCCCCCTAAAAAAAAAGAAAAGAAAAAAGAAACATGCTCAAAGGTTGCCTTTTCTTTTTCAAAGTAGACTTGAAATACTGTAACCAAATGAATTTAATTTTGCCTTCAAAGTTTTGCTGGCTATTTAGCTGTGAAATTGGGTACATGTGAACGTTCTTAGCGTTGGGAGCTATTTTTCTTATACGCCTATCCCAGCAATATTCTACCATGTTTACAAACCAAAAAACATCACAACACCATGAGAAGGAGCCCATCCATCCTGCTACAAAACAACTGCTTCCCAATCATTTTATGCTGTATGTAGAAAAGCTATCATTTGTAAGATCCATAAATAGAGAAGGCTTGCTGGTGACTAGTGAGTAAAGACCCCAATCATCATAGGCATGCTTGATACCCAAGGGCTGAGGGAGCAACTTCTTTTTTATTTTTTAATTTTTTTTTAATTTTTTTTTAAGATTTTATTTACTTATTTGACAGAGAGGCAGGCAGAGAGAGAGGGGGAAGCAGGCTCCCCGATGAGCAGAGAGCCCGATGCGGGGCTCGATCCCAGGACCCTGAGATCATGACCCGAGCTGAAGGCAGAGGCTTTAACCCACTGAGTCACCCAGGCGCCCCAACAACTTCTTGATATAGGCATATCCACAGCACACCAACAGGGAAACCATGATATATGTGGTTCATTCCCATTCCTTCCTGAGCCTTTTGACACTTTTTTTCAAGATTTTATTTATTTTTTGACAAAGGGAGAGACAGCGAGAGAGGGAACACAAGCAGGGGGGGATGGGAGAGGGAGAAGCAGGGTCCCTGCTCAGCGGGGAGCCCAATGTGGGGCTTAATGTGGAGCTTGATTCCAGGACCCCTGGATCATGACCTGAGCTGAAGGTAGATGCTTAGCGACTGAGCCACCCAGGCGCCCCTCCTTTTGACACTTTTAAACATAGTCTCCTGTATTTGACAATATATCATCGAAACCTCTAAGTTGTGAAAATTATAACCCAGATAAATGAGGCTTGCTTACCTTCCACTGAAAAGCAAGAGAGACTATTTAAGAGGGAACAGGAAGGTAGCAGTGGAGGTGCCACAAACTCAGCTCTGTCCCTTACAAAACCCTCCCTACTTGGGGCTTAGTGTTTTGGCTATATTCTTTTATATTTACATCATCACACACTCAGGGCCTTACTCTCACTTCTTCAAATAGAAGTGGAATTTGACATACTTAAAAAGAAATACAGGTGACCCTTGAACAATGGGCTGGAATGCATGGGTCCACTTCTATGCAAATTTTTTCAATAGATACAGTACAGTACTGCAGATGTATTTTTTCTCTTTCCTATGATTGTCTTAATAACATTTAATAATCCAGTTTACTTTATTGTAAGAGTACAGTATATAATACATATAATATATAAAATGTGAATCAACTGTTTGTTTTATTGGTAAGGCTTCTGGTCAACAGTAGGCTATTAGCAGTTACGTTTGGGGGAGTCAAAAGTTACATGGAGATTTTTGACTCTGCCAGGTTCAGCACACCTGAGCCCTATTTGGTTCAAGGGTCAACTGTATTTAAAAAGGAAACAATACATTGGATGAACATTCTGGGCCAACAGTGACAACCACAAAAAGAAATCTGACAGGCAATTCAGTAATCTAGAATACTTACCAATCTTTTTGGGATATGTTCTTATTATAAATATGCCCAGAATTATCTTTATAGGGTGGACAGATACATTTACATCGGACATCCTCGAAATTCTGCAACCAAAATGGAAATTTAGTATAGCTTGTTAACAGTTTAGCATCAATATTTTAAAGAACTGCACCATATACATTTTGCTAAGCATCCCCTGCCAAATATTCTAAAACTATTCATTTTGAGAGAGAGAAGTTTTTAAAAGCCAGTTTCTTTTTGGCAATGCTAATGAATCTGCATATATATTACATAAAATTATTTTGAAATAATACCTGTACATGATCTGTGATTTATTAATCACATTTATAGGTCACATGACAGTCCAACTATGTTAATGTTGTCACCATCTACCTGCCAATAAAAAGATACAGTAGACAAATAACTGTGCCTGCAAATAAGAACCTGATTACAAAAGGATGGGGAAGAATCAAACTAAAAATTACTCACGAAACAAGTCACAATTCTTCTAACCACCATCCTTCCACCCTTTGGTAGAATGGCACTAATATGGATAAAGGGGGTCCAACCAGAGCTCTACAGAAGGGTGAAATTGTAGAGGCATTCAGCTATACTGAGAAAGGAAGAACACAAGGGAAGTAGCTCGAGCCTAGCTGAGATCAGTTTGGTCTACTCTTCCCAGGAAACTTTGCTTCTAATCCCTGGTAGATAGAGAGGATAACTACTGACAAAGCAAGTTTCAAGAGGTGGAGAAAGAGGTGACTAAATATATGAGTATAGGAAATAGGAGAAGCTTCATCAGCAAAGGGGAATTTACCTGAGAAGCCAAGTAGCTCATTAGTCCCCAGAGGACAAGGCCTACTGCTCCTATACATGGTGCTATGTCTGGCAGAGCTGTTGACAACACATTCATTCAGCAACCACTTAGTGAGCACTTGCTCAGTGCTGGACCTTGTGCTCAATGAAGTAGATTCAGATAAGGGTAAGACATGGTTCCTGCCAGTAATGAGGACACACCCTAGTGATGGAGACTGTCAGATAAATACATCATTACGATACACTCTTAAAGTGATGACAGGAGATATGCATAAGATGCCAGCAATGTTTTTAAAGACAGGAGACTTGCTGCCGTCCCTATTGCTGGTGGGAGGTAGGAAAGATTTCTAAAAGAACTCCCAATCAAACCACCACCCCCATCTGTCTGCATTTAACCTGTCTTTCTCAGCCCCTGTATTTAAAGATATTTCTAGATTAAAGCTCCTATTTTTAAAAGATGCAAATTTCATTGTTTTCCTATCATATTAATGTGAATTCCTTCTGTTTTCCCCAATAAGGAACTAGCTCATCGAGAAGGAAGCACAAATGTGTACGGAGGCAGAGCAGGTCTGGAGAGTAGGAGCATGAAGGGGACTAAAGAGTAGCATGAAGAGTCATAAGGGCCAAGAAGTGGAGCAGGGGAGATGGCTACAACTTTACCTCCCTTGTGGTTTGGACTCTTCCTTCCCCACTAACATATCAGGAAGAAAGAAGGCCAAAAAGGGGCCAAGAGATCCTGGAGGGAGTTTGGTCAGAATATTAGGCTGGTGAGACTTTGTGTAGGTCCTATTGGCAAGGAAGGCTGCCAGGAGAGGCAAGTTCCCACATTGGCAAGGGAACTGGTTCAGGGATGAGTTGAAATGAGTTAGTTCCTCCCCAGGAAGATCTCCGTGAGATGGGGGCTTCTAGTAATTTTGGTTTAGGAAATGGGGGCGGAGCAGGAAGAGGGCTGTGAGGCAGGTGGAGGGCGGCGGTAGACTTACAGGGGGCGTAAGGGTGGAAAGTTAAAGGCTCTCAGAGTTGGAAAGGTTGTAAAGTTTGAGGTGGGTGCTGTCGGGGCTGGGAAGGGAAATGGCTAGGAGGCGAAGGAAGTGCTGTCCGGGCTGTGGGCTCTGTGAAGGCTGGGTGGAGCTGGGGACGGAGGCGGGGTATCAGGCGGGGAGGAAGGGAGTAGTGTCGGCTACGGGTGGCAGTGGAGGCAGTGACGGTCAGACTGTCCGGGCTGGAGGGCGAGAGTGCTATAAGGCAGTAGGGTGTTGGGTGGGGGTGTTGCAAGGGCTGTGAAGCTAGGGGTCGGGCCGGCAGGGCTGGGAGAGGAATGGGGTGGGGAGCAGGTTGACAGACTCAGTTTCCGCAAGGCCGGAGGAGGGGAGGAGCTCCGGTCTGGAGCAAAGGCTGGGCGGACTCACCTTGGCGGCGTCTGACAGCTGCACCAGCAGCAGCACTGAGAGCGCCAGGCAGGACAGGCTGAGCAAGGAGCCAAGTCGAAAGAAGCCTCCCCACAGGGTCGCCATCGCTGCCAGGGCCAGCGGTTCCCACAGCCCGGAGCCCCCGAGACCTGCTCCCGGCTGGGGCTCCCGGCTGGGGCTCCGGCTCAGGCTCGGGCTCCTCCGCCCGCACTTCCGTCTGGGAGTTGGCGTCACCGCCCGCGCCGGGTCAGCTACAAAAAGCATCCGCCCCGGAAACGGTTCCCCGCGCGCAGGGCCCGGAGGCTGGGCTGTGCCGGCCCCTGCCTGGCGTACACTCGGGCGGGGAAAGCGAAGGGGGCGCCGCTGGCCGGGCAGCCTCGGCCCAGCAGAGCTTTGAGGCGCGAGGCTGTCTTTCTTGGGCGCAGAAGCAGCGGGGGCTGTGCCAGTGCCCTGGGAAGTCCTCTCACCCGGGGAGACCCCCCAGCAAACCCGAGATCTCAGACGCGAGCCTCCAGTGACCCCCTGCGAGGCCGGAGCCGTTCGTCGCCGGACCCCTGAGGCTAGAGGGAGCCCAAGCCCCAGGGATCGCTGGAGAGGGCAGCACTTCCTACGGGCGCAGCGGGGGCGGGTGGTAGGCGTGGAGACCGCTACTATGGGACTGGCCGAGCCATCTCTTCCCCGCAAGCCTATCCGCAACGGGAGGATCGGGGTCATTTCGGGCACGTTGGGGACTAACCTGCCGCCCACACGCGCGTTCCGGACGCCGCTCCCCGCAGGGTTTCTAACCATCTCTGCTTTCGCCGCTCTGGCTTCTGTTTCTGTCTCCCTCCTTGCGTCCCGCTGTGGGCTGACCGATTAGGCCCAGCCTCCTGCAAGAACTGGGCCGCAGGGGCGCGACTGGGCCGGGCCTGGCTAGGTCTGGGCCAGGCCAGGTCTGGCCAGGCTCCGGAAGGTGTGGAGTTGGCGAAAGAACCGCCCTAGTAGCCTCCTACGCCTGGGACTCCAGAAGGTGGGGAATTGCGAAGCTGCCATCCTATTCAGGGCGGCTGGCCTCTTAAGTCAGAGTTGGGGGAGCGCTGACCGGTCTTCCTAGTGTGGGTCACCCTCTGCAGGTAATTTGGGAGAACCCTGGTGATGGCACAGTGTCTCCAATTAAAATATTTTTCAGTGAGTGCAGATAGTGTGGAGCGGGATAGTGGAAAGGATACAGAGCTGATCACCACCACTACATATTTGCTGGATGACCTTGGGCAAAACACCTTTTCTTGGCCTCTGGTTCTGGGTTCACTTGAGGAGATTGAACTCTTATCTATGGATTTCAAGTTCTCCCATGGAATACCTATGTTTCTTTATTTAAACAATAGTAGTTAAAGGTAGTCCTTTTCCTAGTTTGCGGAAATCTTTTAATTAGAATTTTTTTATATTTTTCTCCAGTGTGACTCTCCGTTACCTTTTAATTTTTTTTTTTTTTTTTTTTTTTAATTTTATGTAGGCTCCGTATCCAGCATGGGGCTGGAACTCTGGATCCTGAGATCTAGAGTCGCGTGTTCTACCACTGAGCCAGTGAGGTGCCCCTCTCATGTGATTATTGTTGATGCCAGAATCTAACATAGGGTGTCTGATATTGTGCCAAATTTATTTAACCCCTTTCAATCTCAAGTGGCAAGTGGTGCCTAGTCCCAACCAGAACAGAGGGGTAGGACTGGATGGCCTTTCATCAAAGCTCCTCCAGGCTGCCCTATGGAAGTACTGGCACGTTAGTGAAATATTAAGTCTTTGTTGTGGGTGTGTTGCTGGCCAGAGAACAACCTGGAGACACTTGGGGTTAAATGTGTCTGACTATGAAGTACTGTGGATGTGTGATTGCTAAAAGCAAGTTTGGGATCAATTTAGGGTTAATTGTCCAGGTCTGACATTTAAACGGAGTGCTCACTCTAGCTAAAACCTCATAGGCCTTTTCTTCTTTAAAATTGTTCTTAGGGCCTTGATTGGGAGTGCAGAGGCTTAAAGTAAATATATAGTAATGCCTCTGTCTGATGGGCCTTATCTGTTTAATGGAGAATTATCAAGTACGCTCATGGAAACAGAATTTTAGTTACACTGGCCAAACAGTAGCCACTAGCCACATGTGGTAATTGAGCACTTGAAATGTAGCTAGGCAGAATTAAGTGTAAAATATACACTGGATTTCAGACTTAGTACCAAAAAACATCTCAGTATTTTTAAGTCTGTAATATTTCAGATATATTGGATTAAATAAAGCATTAAAATAATTTCATTAGTGTTTTTCACTTCTTAAATGTGGCTCCCAGAGAATGTAATATTTATGTTAGACATCGCTGTCCTAGAATCTAGAATATGGCTACCATGAGTGGAGTGTGACGATAGGATGGTTGCCTGTCTGGAGACTGAATGAAAAGTCAGGCTTGGGTAAGGAGAAGGGTGACTGGGAGGAACTGGCACAGCCGTTCTAGAGCCTAGGGTTTGGGGGAGGTATATGGCCACCAAAAAAATGAAAGTAATTTTAGGTGATGCGATAGAAATAAAGAGGTTCAAAAGAAAGAAAGAAAAAAAGGAAGTAAAGAGGTTAATTCCCCTTGTTCTGCCCTGCTCACACCTAAATAGTACTTTCCCCTTAGGTCAGGGGTCTTCCAAGCTGGAAAGACTTACCTGACTTAAGTGCAATGTAAATTATGTCTTCATATCTGCTTTTATGTTCCCCAGCCTCCACCCAAATATGGTGAGCTTTTTGAGCTTATCTTTGTACCTGGAGCCTGGGATATTGTAAAAACCAATCAATGTTGGTTTTTACAGAGAAGGGAACCCAGAGAAGGGAAAAGATGAATGAGATGGGCTTACAGGGTCTTGTCAAAGAACCAGGTCCCTACATGGTGCCTTTCTGACCATGAAGATGATGCTGAGCCCAAAGAACTATGGATGGGATCGGAGGCACCATAGCAGGCAGGAGAGGAGAGAGTTCTGACCTGGAATCTTCCTAGATCTTTAGGCCACATCAGAGTTCTTTTTACAGGGAAAGTGGACTTAGCACCCAGTCTTTTCCCTTAGTACCCACTCTTCCCCTCCCTTTTCGTTGCTTCCCTGTGACTAAGTTTTCCTACTTCATTCTTTTTTAAGGAGTGACACAGGTCCAGGGGCACCCTCCCACCTGGACTGGGCCCTCTCACTTCTTTGTGAGGACTGAAACATTCCCTGGTTGGGGATTTAAGTATGGAAGTCAGAAGGTTAGGAAGCAGAAGGAACCAGTTTTATGTATGTGGGACCACGGTTTTGCCAGGTCTGTCTGCAGCCCTCTCACCCCACTTCCCCTCCAGTGATCAAACAACTTTCTGGATGTCCCCTTATTTTTCTACCGTACCTGATCTACTCAACTCAGGCCATGCCAGTCCAGAACAAACGGAGTCATGCACAGCATCAGTGATGATGGTTTCCTTGTGCCTCTAGTGGTTAGGGCAGGACACACAGGACACAACACACAGTTTCTTCCAGTTATTTCTGAACATACCCAGGAATGTCTTATATGAGCCTTCTCCTTTACCATGTGCCTGGCCAGGATGCTTCCTCCTACCTGACCTCCTCCAGTGAGATTTTCTGTCCTCCACTTCCTGTAAAGCCATGTACATGTGCCATGCCACATCACATGCTGGTCCCTACCTTGGTAACAATAATGTATAGGGCCAGAATCCTAGAGATGTCTATTCCTAGAGATAAGTTACTGGAATCCCTAAAATAACAAAGCAATTCAAGGTTTAGTACCAAAGCAGGGAGCATTTTAAAAGTTTCTTTCAGAGGAGTGCTAAATCAGCATTGTTAGTTTCCCAGTGTCCTAAGGGAACCCCTAAGGAAAACAGTCCCTCCTCTCTAAACACTAACATTTTCAAATACATGAAATACATTATTTATATTTATTTTTAACAATATATATTTTTTAAAAATTGAACAACCTTTTTCTTATCTTTTAGCTCTCTCTTCTAAGATATATCTCCATATTAATAACATGCTTATAACACTGAAAAAATAAAATAAACATTTGGGGGAAAAAAAGAAAAAAACAACATGCTTATAATTATTTCTTGATTTTTCAGTTTGGTCTATTATTTTACTTCCTCCTATGGGAAATAGACTATGCATATATACTGTAATACCCTCTCATAAACACATATATTATGTCTCTATCCTTCAATGTATCTATATTACCTTAGGTGAATAACCTCAATATATTGTTATGACTGTATATATTATTCATAGTTGGTCCCACTAGCATAATATTACATTTTGGTTTTTTGACTGAAATTAGCCATTTCCTCTTTTTCCATGCTTTAAGTGGCTAGCACTTAAGTATCTATAATTAATTTATCCAAACCTCTCCTCTCAATACATTCAAACACATCAGATAGCCTATCAGTTTATTTTTATTTTCATTTATTTTTATTTTTTATTAACATATAATGTATTATTTGCCCCAGGGTACATGTCTGCGAATCATCAGGCTTACACATTTCACAGCATTTGCCATAGCACATACCCTCCCCAATGTTCATAACCCTACCCCCCCCCCCACCTCCCAGCCACCCTTAGTTTGTTTCATGAGTTTAGGAGTCTCTTATGGTTTCTATCAGTTTATTCTTTAAACTGGAGACAACCCTCCAGGAGTCTATCATCATCCTTCATTCCGCACTACTTGGTTCCCTAAACCTGCTGTACGGTTTTTGTCCTAGGATAATTTATAATTTCTTCTCTTTTCTATTTTTTTTTTGAAAGATTTCCATATTCCATATCTTCTTTTAAATTTTTACATTTTAATTATCCTGTCTTACATTTACTAGAGTACCTTCTTGTCCACACTTCCCCCACCCTTTAAATAACATTCTGTTCCATCTGGGGATGCAATATCTTATTTCTCTGAGAATATTTCTAATGTTGTATTTCTTGAATTGTCTGTGTTGAGTTTTTCAGTCCTTGTTTCTGTCTTTTGTATTAGAAACTTTTCTTAAATGTCTGGAGATCCTTGACTATCCATTCGTATGTAAGAGTGTGTTTAAGAAGAAGAGCTGATTGGAAGCTCTGTGTAATGACAAGGCTTGTAATTAGGACACCTTTGATTATTTTTCAAAATTCTGGTTGCAAACCCACTAGTGGTCTGTGAAATAAATCTAGTCAGTTGCAACCAACCTTCTTCCCATCTGCCCCAAATGAAAGAATAGAATAGAAAATATTAGACTATATCACATATAAAATTATTTTGTGAAACTTTGGTTTTATATATGTACACATTATATATACATATTAAGTACTGAGTCAATCCCATAAAATGGGAATTTCTCATTGTGGGTTTTTTTCAAAGAAGTTTGTAAAAATTACCACTTAGTGTGCTCAAGGAGATCTCCAAATATCAAAATAGGTGAGTCTTTTCTCTTGGAAGGAGAGGTAAGTTTCTCTGGAGAAAAATTCTCTCAACTTCTGCTTGCTGGTCTGGCAGCCAGTGTTCATTCATTCAAGTATTTGCTGAACACTTACATGCTCAACACTGTTCTCAGTACTGTGTATACATCAGTGTATAAAACAAACAAAACTCCCTTCTTGGAACTAAGATTCTAGGCGGGGAGACAGACAATAAACAAACATGATAAGTTATGCAGTGGTAAGGTATTGTACTATAGTAACACAGTAACAGAGGGGAAAGCTGCATGTATGCATACAGATTCAAATAAGGAGGTAGATATGGTAGGGATGGTGAGTGTTATGATTATTTCATGAATGAAATTGAAAGCAAAGTCATCATCTAAGAGTGAAAATGGGGAAAGAAGTGTTAGAAACTTGAGAAGCAGAGAAGGTATGAAATAACCTAGGGCATAGCCCAGCAAACTACAGCCAAGGGTCAAATCCTATTTTTTTATAGCCTGCAAAGTAAAGATAATTTTTATACTTTAGAATGGTTGGGGAAGAATACAAAGATGAATACTATATTATGACACATAAAGATTACATAAAATTCAAATTCAACTCATTTACATATTGCCTATGTACTTTCTGCTACAATGGCAGAGTAGATTAGTTGTGAAAAATACTGCATGACATGCAAAGCCTAAAATGCTTATTATCTGGCTCTTTACAGAAAAAGTTAGTGGAGCCCTGATCTAGGAGAATGGGAAGGGGAATGACTAGGAAAATACAATGTTGGGCAGTGGTAAGGGCCTAAGAGTTATAGACATGAATTTAAGGTAAGACCAATCACAATTAATCTTCAACAAAGAAGGCAGGAATATGCAATAGGAAAAAGACAATTTCTTCAACAAATGGTGCTGGAAAGCTGGATAGCTACATGTAAAAGAATGAAACGACCATTTTCTTACACCATACACAAAAATAAACTCAAAATGGATTAAGGATCTAAATGTGAGACTGAAACCATAAAAATCCTAGAGAGCACAGGCAGTAATTTCCCTGACATCAGCCATAACATCATTTTTCTAGATATGTCCCCTAAAGCAAGGGAAACAAAAGCAAAATAAACTATTGGGACTACATCAAAATAAAAAGCTTCTACATGGCAAAAGAAACAATTGACAAAATTATAAGACAACCTATTGAATGGGAGAAAATAATTGCAAATGACATATCCAATAAAGGGTTAGTATCCAAAATATATAAAGAACTTACGTAACTCAACAACAGTAAAACGAATAGTCCGATTAAAAATGGACAGAAGACATGAACAGACATTTCTCCAAAGAAGACATACAGCTGGCCAACAGACACATGAAAAGATGTTCAATATTACTCATCATCTATGAAATGCAAATCAAAACCACAATGAGATATCACCTCATACCTGTCAGAATGGCTAAAATAACTCAAGAAACAAGTGTTGGCAAGGATGTGGAGAAAAAGGAACTCTTGTGCTCTGTTGGTGGGAATGCAAACTGGTACAGCTAATGTGGAAAACAGTATGCAGGTTCCTCAAATAATTCAAAATAGAACTATCCTATGATTCAGTAATTGTACTATTGGGTATTTACCCAGAGAATACAAAAACAAATTTGAAGGATATATACATTCCTCTGTTTACAGCAGGATTATTTACAATAGCCAAACTGTGGAAGCAGCCCAAGTCATCCCATTGACTGATGAATGGATAAAGATGCACTATATGTATGTGTGTGTACACACACACACACAAACACACACACAGAGGAGTATTATTCAACCATAAAAAAGAATAGCATCTTGCCATTAGCAACAACATGGATGGATCTAGAGTATAAATGCTAAGCAAAATAAGACACTCAGAGAAAGACAAATACCATGTGCTTTCACTCATGTGGAATTTAAGAAACAAAACAAATGAATAAAGGGGGGGAAAGAGAGACAAACCAAAAAACAGACTTTTAATTGTAGAGAACAGATGGTTACCAGAGGGGCAGTGGGAGCGGAGTTGGGTGAAATAGGTGAAGAGGATTTAAGAGTACACTTATCTTGATGAGCACTGAGTAATATATGGAATGGTTAAATTACTATATTATGCACCTGAAACTAATATAACACTGTATGTTAATTATACTGAAATTAAAATAAAAAACATAATACATTTTAAAAATAAAGTGAGACCAATCAGCATGGTTACTGTACAGGTTTAGGCAGCGAACAGGCAAAGAGATGGCTTTAACTAATATTGTGGTTTTGTGAAATGACAAAGAGAATGGGTAAATGGAGTTAAAAGTATATGCAAGTGAATCATTATAATGACTGACCCTGGGATCTAAACTTGTTATGAAGTGAGGAGAGGAACTCAGGAAGGGTATGAACAATGAAAGGTGGTAGTCAAAGGAGTGTTGAAGTCAAGTTACTAGGAGATGGCTGAAAGATAAAGGTGGTGGTCAGACAGTGAGATACATCAGCCTGACATTATGGAGGGGTTAGTTTTTGGAAATAGGAAAATCAAAGATATGACCATGGGAATGAATGCAGGGAATGGGAGAGGATAATATCAGTGGAACACTGTTATTCAAGGAATGTGTCAGGGTGTTGAAAGGATTATCCATGTACATGTGTTGAAACATGTGTTGAAAGCATTATCCACGCGTGTAATCTAATCATCAAGTATTAAATTGGGAGTAGTGTTGTGGGGAGTGAAATGAGCCAAGAGCTAAACTTTGAGAAATGAGATTGGATGACCCAGAGATTTTATAGATGACAGCAATAATGAACGGAAAAGGTGATACGATTTGATGGCATGAGACTCAAAGCTGGGGAGTTTTAAAGGAAGACAAAGGGAGAAATGTCTGGAAGCAGTGATAAGGAACAAGAAGAGCATCTACTTCCAACTCTTGACCAGTAACAGGACTGTAGGAGGAAAAAACCACCTTGAGAGGGCTGCAGTGAAAGCACTGTCCTAAGAGAAGAGCCAGGGACAGAAGTGTCTGATGCTTCAGACTGCTCAACTTTAAATTCCCATTTTCAGTGAGATGCCTCCTCCCGGCTCCCAGCTGTTCTTGGTGGCTCCAACTAATTCAGTTTCTCCAGAGGATGAAAGAACGAACAAACAAATGAGCAAGGGGTGAGGATTTCAGGTCTAACTTACTTCATAGTCTTTCAAGTAATCATCGTGTTTTTAGCCCTCTATCCCTACCCCTACCCCTTGCTATTCCGATAACTGATGTCTCCAACTCCTCACTCAGTCTTTTCTGGGGTTCTGTGGTATACATTTGCTTGCTTATTATTATTGTCCCCCTGCCCTCAGCCCCCACTCCCCATTAGGTTCTGCTTCCTCTGGACTGCTCCAACAGTTGTTGCTTGTCTTTTACTTTCCAGATTCAAAGGTTTTGTTGATGTTGAGTGCTATTATCTTTTCTCCCGTGTTCTTTGTCCTTATTGATTTATGTCATTTAATATTGCTTTACTGTCATTTTAGCGTTGTTTCAGGAGGAAGCTGTATTTTCGGTCCACCTTCTTAATAAGATGTTGCCAACAAGACTTCTGTTAAGGGGTCAGACATGTCTGACTGGCTTACTCTTCCCAGGATACTTCTCAGTCCCTCAGACACACAGGCTCTGAGTGGCCCACCTTCCAGGCTTCTAGTATACACAGACAGATCTGAATCACAGTGGTGGAATCAACTTAGGCTGATGCTGGGATTCCCACTTCATTTTTGGTTCTCTTTAATCTTTCTCTTTTCAGTTCCTGCCCTTCCTCTCACTCCTAACTCCTGATACTGAGCCTTACTATTTCTGAAATTCTACTCTCCATGGGGTATGCCCATCTGTTCTTACTCTCTAGCTATCCTTCCTCAGAGCTTAGAACCAGCCCCCTTCACACACTCCTGTGGTCTAATTGGTCTTTATGAGACCTGTTCACTTTAATATACTTTCTATTCCCCACTGGTTTGTATCTATCACGGAGAAACTATTATGAATTCAGACATGTGGGGGAACCGTTTCTGTAGAACTTTCAAAATAGAGTAATTGCTTCTTCATATGATCAGTCCCAGTACTGATCAAATTCTCATGTCCTTACCCATTTTCAAAATAAGATGGGAACCACTATAGCAGTTCCCCAAGTACAAGGTCATCCAGTGTATCCACAGAGTCCAGCAGTTCATAACAGAACCCCAAGACATTCCACCTCAGTTCATCACAGATGAAAGCAAAGTTAAATTCCTGATAGTTAGGCTCTTAGTACAGAAGATTTCATTTTCCCTTCCCTTTACCCTCCAAGTCTCTCCTCTGGCAAACACGAGTATTTCCACTAGGTCAACCATATTCCCTTTTCCCAACCTATTTCTCCTGTTCCAGGCAACTGGCCTGGTTTGAGTAAGTCAACATCAAAGTATGTGATTTCACTAGAGGGTTAAGTTTTCTGTATTAATTGCAAATTTGGAGGCTACTCTGGCTCTACTGAAAGGAATGCTAATGGGGTGCCTCAATCATTAACTGTCTGCCTTCGGCTCAGGTCATGATTCCAGAGTCCTGGGATCAAGCCCTGAGTTGGGCTCCCTGCTCAACCAGGGAGCCTGCTTCTCCCTCTCCTGGTCCCCCTACTTGTGTTCCCTCTTTCACTGTATCTCTATCAAATAAATAAATGAAATTTTTTTTTTTATAAAGCAATGCTAAGATTGAATTACTCTCTCTCTTTTGGGTGGCTGTGATTTGCTGGTTAGAGGCATAGGTCTAGGAAAGAGTGTGATAAAGGCCTGGAAAGAAAGAACAAAGCTTGTAGTTATCAGGCTGCTTGAACCTTTGGACCAATCGCTACTAAAAATCAGATAAAGACCCATTTTTTCTCCATTTTGGTCAGATATCTGGCAGCCCCAGTCTTCCAGAACATACCACGACCCATGAATAAAAGTGTCTTTAAGAAAACAGTTGTCACAGTGTCCATATGCTTGACACCATGTGAGAAACAGCTGCCAGTAGGTCACTGGCCTGACAAATAAGACAGTAGCATAGGAGAATTCAGGATGCACTAATAATGGAAGGAAGAAGTGGCAGCTGACAGAGGAGTCCAAGCTGCAATACAAACTAGTTTGTCTCTGCTTTCTGATTCCATGAAAACAGTAACTTTCAACCCTTCAAATCTGGGTAAAAAAAGATCATAATTCAAGTCCAAATTAACGAGTTTTTCTGTAGTGATGGCAGTGAGTCAATAAGAGACTACATTTGGTTTACAATGCCATTTAATAAAGATGTCCTAGAATCAAAGAATTTTGGCATTAGAAATGACTTCAGAGGTCTCCTTATTCCACCTTCTACCCAATGCCAAAATCTTTCACAATATTGCTAGGAAATGATCATCCCACCTTTCACTTCCAGTGAAAGAAAATTTAGAGATAATTCATTTAATTGTGTTAAATAGTTGTACCTTGATACCACTCAGCCTTAGCTTTTCCTTCTGCAAACCATGAACAATACCACCTTCTTTGCAGGAGTTATAGTCCCTGGTTTACAATAGATGCTTCCCTCCAATTGAGCCAGGATATGTATGCCTCTCTGCAACCTGCACCTACTGACAATGCTTGCCTTCTGGTGCCAGAAAGAACATTTTCCATGACAGCTCTGAAGACAATAATCATGTTATCATTGCCCTTTTCTAGATGTTCCACAAATTGTATACATGTCTCTATCTTACAAATGACAACTACAAACAGAGCCCTTAATATTTTTTAACACCACACAAGCTTTATTTGTAAAATCTGTAAGATTTCTAGATCTGTCAGTTCTTAATACTTTTATACTTCTTAATTAAAACACCAGCATCATCTTCACATAAACTTTTGTTAATCCAAGCTCTCCCCCACTGTACAAGAGCAATAGATTTTTTAAAAATGAAAGTCAGGATGTATTTTTTTAACTCTTTTAAAACTTAATTTTATTTATTTCATTCTATGAAGATGATCATGAACCTTGATGCAGTCACTCATTGTTTAAGAGTCAGGTTGGGTAAGTCTTTTTAATTTTTTACAAATTTTTTTTGTTTTAAATAATTTAAAAAAGAGTTTATTTGACAGAGAGAGAGAGAGAAAGAGATCGCACATGTTGAGGAGGGGCAGAGGGTGAAGCAGACTCTTCACTGACTATGGAGCCTTCACTGAGTGATGAAGGGCTGGATCCCAGAACCCTGAGATCATGACCTAAGCCAAAGTCAGATGCTTAACTAACTGAGCCACCTAGGCATCCCTAACTTTTTTATATTTAGAATAATTGGACAAAAATAAGACAGAAAATCTTTTGAGGTGGAATGGTAGTATCATCTAAGTAGTAGTGGAACTGTAATTCCAGATTGTGATAAACATTGTCATAGCTAAAGAATGTTTCCTGTTGACTCTTTAATCTTACTGTTTCAATATTAAAATATTAATACTTAAAAGATAAGTTTCTATCATCTGCAAAATGTATTTATTTGAAATGTCATTTAGACAATGGCTTTAACTATACAGTAAGGCTCATTCAATAATTCTTCCCCTTCCGAAACCTGTCTTATTTGTTTGAACTAAATAAATATGTCCCTTTCTAGAAAAATATTCTCTTATACATTGCTGACCTACCATAAAAGATTGTTCTCCTATACTGTTAAATCTTTAAGGAACTACCATATACCAACAACTTTATAATTGATACTATCAATTACTAGTACTATTACTAGTACTAGTACTATTAGTACAACAAGTACTATTATCACATGTTTTATAGACTAAAAAACCAAGCTCAGAGAGGTTCACTAATATCCCCAAGGACATATACCCAATAAGAGATTGCTAAAGGACGAGTAGCAATGGAAGAAATGAGGACCTCAAAGCCTTGTGTTCAGAGGACCCTATGAGAGAAAGATTTATGCAATTAGGCTGCACCTGGGCTCCCTCACCTTCCAGGGACCCCGACACAGAGACTTTGTCAGACAAGCACACAGAAGGGAAGATTTCACTTTATTGTTACATCAATCTCACAAAAAAACCCAACATAGCCAGAAACACTGAGCAGGTAGAAGTGCCAATGTAGAGGACTGGCAACAGAAGGAGGAAAGAATCCAGTTCATCTCCTCCATGTTTCCAGCCTGGAAAGATATTTCTATTATAGAAAAGTCAGGGCAGGTGACACAATAAGCGATCCATTCTACAGACACTTTGAGCTAAGGACTAGAAAATCTTACCAGGTGGGGTCTGCGCAGGGCAAGGAAATAGAAAAGTCAGAAAAAAACATTTGTTCCTCATATAACTCAGGCATAGATATACCAAATAACAAAAACAATATTTTTCAAACTTCCTGTATTTGTGATGGATATCTAATAACGAATGAGAGGGGTAGTAGTTCTACAGGGTTACCTCTTGCTACTGCCTGTCTTCAAAACACAGCATGGCTAAACACTTTCTTCCCCAATCCTGAATCAGAGGTGCCAGAGAGAATTTTCTAGGATTCTGGGAAGAACTAACTTTACCTTTTCATCTTGCCAGCCCCTGAAAAGTAGATCAGGTACTCCCTCATGAATATCAAGGAGATATGGACTATCAGAATAATCAACTTGGCAGCATTTAAAGATTAATGAAGCTCAAGACTTCCCATAGTTGCTTTAGACATTTTAGGTACCTCTATCAAGTCTGGGGTTTAAAGTACAATTATTTGGCTAGCGAATTCAAGTGATCTGACTGCACAGAGTGAGATTATGATACCCTAAGCTCAGATCATCCCAACCGTTTCTATTCCAAAATTGGAAAGTCAGTGACTGAGTCTCAGAAGCCAGAAAGATCACTAAACACCATCTAATCATCCCTCTGATGACACAGAATCCTGAATTCAAAGGGCTGGAATTAGTCACATCTTTCCAACACCTAAGAATTCCTGGCCTCACCTGGTCCACAAGGAATCCAAATAAGGATAAGCCAGGCCCAAGAACTTCCAACATGTCTCACTTGTGGCCAAGAGCCAGGGCCTGGAGTGGAATTTTCAACCTCAGGAGGAAGGGGTGAAGTATTTCAACTCAGTCTTAGGATAAGGAGCAGGCCCAATTGTGTCATGATAGGCAGAGTAGGAGAGTGGAGAGGCCTCAGTGGAAAGGCATAGATCCCCCCTGCCCCGGTCAGGCAAAATTGGGATGATTTTGGAGGGGGCGCTGAAGGCTGATAAGCTGGGATCACCCCTGCTAAAGTTTAGATATGGCCTTCCCTGCTGTGGCTGTGCTTAGTTTTCCATCTTGCTTCCTCTATAAAGACTGATAAAGGGATCTGGGGGTAACCCAGGCTGCAGTATGGCTGCCTAGCTGTTCAAATGGGAGGTCACTAAGTTCCTAGTCTTTAGGGAGCTTCTCTAAGTCTAAAAACATTCAGAATTCCAAATAGTAGTTTGATAGAGGCAGGAGCTGAACACTTGGCGAGATTGTTGATGGGACCTGGCAGAATTCAAAATTCAAAGTGGGATATCCATTAAATGTTCTGGAAACTACAGCTATGAACCAAGGGTAGACTTGGAAATATTTTTTTTTACTTGTAAATCTCTTAATAAGATATTTCAGGCTGATTGTTTCTCCATGTACTTCTATGACCAAATTGAAGGGGAGATTTCATTACAGGTATCTGTGTGCCTAAACTGACATCCCAACAAAGAAGCTTTGAGAAGGGTCAGCAGACATTGTGCAGCCAGAAAAAGTGTCCTTAATACCGTCAGCTCTTGCTCTGCCTCTTTTCTTGAAGCAGAACAAGGCTGAAGAGTTTCCCAACCTTCAGTTCCCTGTCTGGACCCCCATTCCAGAAAGGTTTCCATAGGTGGGACTTCCCACCAACTGATTCTACTCAGTACTTCCTTCTATTCTGGATCTGCTTGGATTTTTTTCATCTCCTTTCCCTATTCCTGATCTCAGCTACTTGAGTCTGTGGCAGACAAAAAATAGGCTGGGCAGAAATACTAACTAGATCCTGGGGGTATCAATGTCTAATAATGATTCTCAGATCATTAACCAAAGCCTTCAATTCCACCTCATAAAGTGATTAATGTTTTCTATCTGTGGTTCCTACCTCTCATCCCCTCCAAGAAGTTCAAGGTAAGAGGTCATCTCACTCATTTTTGCACCCTCAGGTTTTAGGCACCAAAATAAGGTCCTAAATGTGACAATCTGGGGAAGAGACTTTTAGTGGACTTAGCACACGGGAGGAAGGGCTACCCAGATCCTCCTGGCATCCATCCCCAAAGCAGATTCTTCCCCTACCTTGCCTTTTTAGAACCCTTACCTCTTCATCCTCCTCTCAAGGCCTGAAGACAAAAGAAGAAGCATGGGAGAATGAATACAGCTTGTCAAGTCTGAGTTCTAGGTTCCTCTGCCACTGACTTAGTATACCAGCTTACACAATTCATTTGCCTCTCTGGACCTATAAATGAAAAATTGGACTAGATGATCTCTCTGGGCTCTTTCAGATAAACTTATTCTTGAGAAATCAATGAATGAATTAGAAGAAATTCTAATTCTGAGACATAGGTATCCTGCACCTCTTTGAAAGAGCTGGAGGTAAAGGTCAGGTTCTTGTTTATTATACATTTTAACTATAGGAAAGAAGCAAGTGTATCTATGGAGAAACAGAACCTGGAAGCCCCTATAGTTGACTAATACAAGCAAATTCCTGAAAGAAGCAGAGAAGTAGGCCACAGGTGAGACCTGGCAGTGTCAAAAGGTCTATAAATTAAGTGATCAGAGGAGTAAAAAACAATGGCTATAACCAGATAATACCTCTAAGCATGGACTAAAGTCTAAAGAGGTCTGGGTGGGAAGGAGCCCCTGGAGCTTCTATTAGAGGGAAGGACTTGGTCCACAGCAAGTTGCTACTGCATTTGGTTCAAACCCAGTTTTCTCAATCTGTCAACCTGGTATGTGTGCATAGGTGCAGACATGCTGCAGTCTGTAGTTATGCTTCTGAAGTGCTGAAATGAGAAAGAAATAGAAGAAACGATACCAAATTCACAGAAGTTAGGTTGAAGGAAAGTACAATTTTAGTTTAAAAGCTACTTATTTCCCCCACCACTCTGTGCAGTATCATCACTACTTATTCTGGAAAATGTGGGTTAGAGAGTTTTTTAGGATGGTGAACTCTAGGGATTGGGGATGGGTGTACTTGTGATAAGATTGAAGCACAAAGGCAAGACACAACCCAATATCCTGTGTGAGAACCCCTCCACTTAATGACAAATGGATTTTACTTGACCTGACCCATTTGGGAACTTACTTGTCTTCATTCAAGGAAACTGTCTCCACAAAAGGGATTTCTTCCTTGTCTGTCTTCCCCATGATCAGCCGGTGCTTATCCAAATTTATGATGCACTAAAAACAAAGGAGAATCACTGGTCACTGTCAGTGATCCCATGGCCAACGGTCCATGTAAGAGGACCCTTGCTTCAGAGGGTAAGATTCAAATGGAAAGTAGAATCAATCCTACCTTAAGGGATCGGAGAGTCTGGAGACCAAGGGACAAGTTTTTCTCATTGTCCTCTAAAAAAAAAAATTAAGATCCAACTATTGCTATGCTGGTTTAGAAGTCAGCCTTATCACCATTGGGTTCCATCTAATCTTCCTTCCATCCATCCATCCACCCATCCATCTAATAAACACCTGCTGAGCATCTATTATATTAAGTAATTTTCCCAGATCATTATAAGTAAAAGGTAATAGAGCCAAGATTCAAACCTAGGTCTTTTAAACTCTAAAGGACAAAGGCCCTTAGATAAAACTCAGGAATCTTGAGTAGTCTAGAGTAGAGTACATAAGGGAAAATATAGGAGATGGGATAGTTTTCAAGCAATTTATGGCGAAGGAGTAAGGGGATCTTGCCCTCTACCTCCAACTAGCTCAGAAAGCTCTCAGGAGCCACTTTTACTGACACACAAAAATGTTTCTTGCTCCTTATATTTTTTTTATCCTGAATTACACACTCCTTTTTCTTAGTGATTCTTAATATGTCTTGAATTTGATAACTAGGAGAGTAAAAACTGGGACAAGTCTATAGGAGAGAAAAATGGAATCCTGGGATTTTATAGAAGTCAATATTTACAGGCATGAGATCTTATGAGGGTTTGGAGGAAGTAGGGAGGCCGTTTACAACAGGGGTCCATAGGTCCAGTTCTCAATTCTACTCACCAACCACAGCTGCTGGACAGTCCAGGCGGAGGGAGCCCAGTGTGATCACCAGGTGCTCAATCTGGCCCACTACTTTCAGATGTCGGGGTAGAGAAAGCTTCTCTCCTTCATGCTTGTGAGATCTGACATGCTCCTTGAGTCTGCACCAGAGAGGAAGATATCAGAATCCCCTTGGCAGAGTTTCTGACGGAATCTGACAATGTCTACCTTATGACCGCCCCCCCAACCCCCCGTCAGACTTTTCCAGGGATTTCCTGAGATTAAGTTACCAAAAAATGTGCTAAGCACCCTATACTTCTTGCTTTAGAACTTTGTCCTACATATGCCAGGGGATATAAAAACATAAAAGATTCAGCTCCTATTTTCAAAAAACTATGTCACTATCTGTACTGGTGAAAAATGAAAATCCTATTCTGCATCCTAACGTCTCCACCTATATGCAAGGCAATTTAGTTAACATGTCCTTTTACCCATCTGTGGGTAAAAAATGTCAGAAAGGGCAGGAGTTTGTCCTAATTTTAGAAGATTCTTTTTGTTCAGCATCTAATTTTCTCTTTGTCTTTTCTATTTCAGTTTATCCTTATCAGTTAGTCCTCAGCTATAAGATTAGTGGAGGCTGGTACTTATTTGGTAAGGGCACTGATATTGATATTGATATCAGCAAGGCATATCATGGGGAAAGTCTTGATTAATTTAACTTGTCTCTGCAGGGGAAGAAGGAAAGGAACAGCACCCAGGTTTCACACAGTTATATAAGCAGATTGGAACAGCAAGCACCCAAGACATCATGGGTTGGTGGATAAAAACTTAATTATGGACTTTCTGTGCCAATACTTCTGCTTTACTCCATTTCCTTTCTTTTGGTGTTACAGCTCATCCAAAAGAAAAATAATTGCAGTTTTACAGATGGTTATTAATTCCTCTGGAACCATGGCAGACTGCTACCTAATTATGCACCAGGACATTATTAGTCTTTCTGGAACCATCATGTTGCATTATATCTCATCTCTTCACCACATAAAAAAGCTCGGGACTCTTCTCACAAGAACACTTGTGTCCTGGACTCCTCATGCAAGCCTAAATAGCAATGTACAAAACCCACAGAGCCAGCCTCAAAGAGGCACACTGGTGTTGAGGGGTGAGGACAGGGTAGAAACACAAGGGAACAGATCAGTTGGCAGAGGTCACTAATTATACAAATCCAGCCTCGTTCAAGTCCTATCTAGGAGAATGAGCATCTTGAAAGCAGCTTAGAATGAACCATTCTAATGGTTCACTATCTACCATAGTGATTATTTCAATGCAAAGATTAAGCTAGGGAATGATCTGTTGTTCTTAGGGCTAGAAAAGTGGAAAAGGACATTGGGTTGATCTTTCCAATTCTGGGCTAGACCTTAGGGTTCAGCTAGTACTTAGGAGGGAAGAGAAGGAAGAAGACATAAAAGTACCAATTGACTGAAAAGGATGAAAGATATAAAGTGGCTTTCTCTGACTAAAAGAGGAAGAACCCAATTTAAGCTGTTAAAGAACCAAAGGCATTCAATATATGGGGTATCTGCCTCACACGCAATCCCCAGCAGGGGCAGCAGTAAGATTTTATTTTACATGTTCTTTACAGAGAGGAAAGGCACTAAGAAACTATTAGTTAATCACACCTATGATGGTTTAGGCCCAGCAGCAATAGCAGTCCTATTCTAAGTTCTGACTGATGCTTCTTGGGATAGGCAGTGTGGCTTCCAGAAGGACCCTGAGTAAGCTAAGACCAACCACATCCCTGCTTTTACTCATCTTGGGTATACCAACAGGACTGCTTCTTCTAATCTGTTGTCTTTGCAGGGCACATATCAGGATCAGGGAATAGCTAACAATGAGCCAAGGATCTCACACTCTCTCATTCCAGAGAGAGGCCTTTGCTCAGAAATTAATAGGTGGGAGTTAATGGGGGAAAAAAAAAAGCTTTCCTGGCTTGCTGATTTCTCTCAGGTGCCTGAGAAGCCAGCTTATATTTGAATTCTACATACTTCTCTTGGAACCTTGGTAGAGATCCTCACTATCTCTAACCTCAAAATAGATTCAGGCAAAGAGTGCATTAGCACTTGACTCCCACTTGGCACAAGTGGCTACTTACCCCAGTCTATCCACACAGGCTGAAGAGATGAGATTATATTGACAGCCTGTGTCAACCAAGGCTTTCACATCCTTTCCAGCACACTGGGAAAGGAAACATACTGTTCAGCAGGAGCCACAGAAGGAAAAGGGAAGGGTGCAAGCAGCAGATGTCATATGAAAGGCAGGGCTGGAGAGCATCTCATAATTGGTGGTTGGTAATGTCTCATCTTTAACCACTACTGAGTCTCCTTTTAGGAGCCTTTTTCCGCTGAATCTAGAGCTGACAGAGGATCCCAAAGGACTTTCGGTATTTAATTCTATATACCAAGTAGCTCTTGATTGTGTGTGTGTGTGTGTGTGTGTGTGTGTGTGTGTGTGTGTATCACACACCCTTTTGCAAATCTGATGAAAGTTTTGGTCTTTTCTCCCATAAAGATGTACATGCATAAAAATATTACATATACTTCCTGTAAAATTCACTTATGAATTCTATGATAAGACCCAAGCTCTATACACTTTGGAGGAGAGGGCCCCACTATGGGAATCACGATTCTACTCTCCACAGAATTCTACTCTCCACAAATCACAATTCTACACCCACATCCTACTCTCCAGAAAACCCTGGAAAAACTATTCTCAGAACAATACCTGGCAAGAAACCAAAATCATGTCATCATCGTCAGACTTCTTTAGTCCCTCGGACTTCGCCTGATTCAGTTTGTTGGTCTTGGAGGCCCAAGGGATACGACTACTTCGAAGTTTAGACAGGTTGGTTTCCATAAGACGCCTCTGCAGAATGTTATGAGGTTGCTTGAGGAATAGAAACCAAAAGATTCTTAGTGACAGGTCATTTCCCCATTTTCCCATTGTCCTCCAGATACCACAGTAATAATAAAGAAACCTCACATAACTAAGCTCTACCTTTGTCTCTTATTTATTTTTCCTTCATGCAGAGACTTCATTGGTATATCAGAGCAGGTACTACAAAACAATTTGTAATAGGCCACCTTGAATGAATGAAAGAGCAAGGTGGGATACTGGAAAATGTGGCTAGGGCCAATTAATATTCTATGGCTAATGAGGATTGAGGGACCCCTGGGATTTGGATTACCTAGGCCTGCTGTCTTTCCTCCTCTTACAAGGGCATTTCAGGAGAAAAGTGACCATAGTCCATGTGGAATAAATGTATCCTCCCAGGTAACTTGTAGAAGAGGCAGCTCATTCTCACAGGCCAAAGAAACCTACCCAGTACTGGCTGTCAGAGCCTCTGCCTACTTCTATTTCAAGTCTTACTTGAAGACTTACGGTCTCTTCTTTTGGACCTAGTCTGCATATAACTTGGTGGCCTGACTCTCCTGTGGGCTGAGTAACCAATGGGGTGGTTGGGGTGGGAAGAGAGGAATTCATATCTTCTGAGCAATCCTCTCAGGAGACGTACTTTGGGACGTGGCAGAACCCACAGGAATAATCCTTACTAACATCCTCTGGACCTCAAGAAGTATAATGAAACTCTTGCCATATTCTTGTTATCCATTCTCCCTCTCCCCAATGGGCCAAAAAATGGAGCATAAAAGGGGCAGATACTTACCAAGAAACAAGAGACTTAATTAGACCTTCTATCTATGTCAGGATACCTAAGAGGAGGCAGAATGAGGAATGTAAATTCAAGTCTGCTCTCTGACAGAACTTAGAGAGTTCACAGGGCAGCTATATCTATGCTCTGCTCTTCCTACCCAAAGTAGCCTCTAGAAAATATAAGTTATTTCGTGATAAGGACTTATTTGACCTGAGGGATTTCTACACACAGGCATCTTATTCTCAGCTTACAATAATATTTAAAATTGCTCAAAGGAAAGATTCCAAGTTTCTATGCAACACATACCAGATGCCTCTCAATTTTAGGGGGGAGAAAATCACTCTTACAAGCTCAGAGCCTAGAATTTTCCCAGGAAAGGGGGCAGAACTGGGTAAAGTCTTCATTATCTACCACCTTACAATTTCTGAGAAAGAATGGAGTCAGAGCCATGACTCACTGTAACCCTGGTGAGGCGAAGAAATGGATTCCCAAAATACACAGATTCTTGGCAAAGCAGATTCTAAATTAGTATCCTTGGGAAAAGGAGAGAGAGAGGCACTTAAAAGAAAATGAGAGCTTAACTTGATAAGGAGCTAAAGGAAGTGCTAACTCTGTCAGATTTCCTTGGAGAATGATTTGCTCCTCAAAAGAAACAAATTCTTCATTCTTATCTCTCTAATAAGCCTGGATTCCTAGCTCAAGTCATATAAAAGCAGGTGTTTGCTTCTGTCAAGTCCATGCTCAGCAGAAACAACTGAATTTGTACAGCTGTAAATTGAACTTGTAGAACTGAAGATTAGAAAGGACTTCAAAGGCCAATGAATGAAAGCCCTCCTCACTGACAATGTGGGGCTTTCCTTCCACATCAGTCTTGCTGAACACAGCTTTACTTCTCTACTCCTAATCTTTCAAAGGAGTCTAATCATCACCGGACAGATGAGGTAAATGAGGGAAAACCTGAAATTATTTTCTTTGAAGTCATCTCTAAATTTTCCTCCTTCCCTAGTGAACCCTTCCTCCTCAGGTTATAAAACAAACTCAAAGTTCTCATATATTGGGGAGAAAATACATAACCTCAGACACTGCCTCCTCAGTTCCTCTAATTTCACTCTTGTCTTAAATGGTCACCTTTTAAAGAAGCCAAAAATTTCCTGATATCCTTCACTGAAATTACTTCTGATCCCCCAACGTCAATAAAAAACTCCTAATTTCCAAATCTGGTAGATATTTTTCAGTCTTCATTTTTCTTGACTTCTCTAGGGCATTTGACCCTGCTGACAATTCCTGTATTTGTTCTTTTTGTTAGTAACCAAAAAGTTTCAAACACAATACATACTCAGTGAAAAAATTCAAGTATCATTGAAGTATATAAAATCAAAAGGGAAAGCCTCCCAACCTCTCAACCTTTTCTCAGTCCCGCTTCCTACAAACAACCATCCTTAAATTTAGAAGTATAGGGGTGCCTGTCTGCCTTCAGCTCAGGTCATGATCTCTGGGTCCTGGGATCAAGCCCTGCGTCAGGCTCACTGCTCAGTGGGGAGCCTGCTTTGCCCTCTCACATTCCTCCTCCTTGTGTCCCCTCTCTCCCTGTCTCTCTCTCTCTCGCTCATTCAAATAAATAAAATCTTTTAATAAATAAATAAATAAATAAAAATTTAGACATATATCCTTCCAAAACTTTTTCATACATTTACAAACATATACAAAATATGATCATACTATAACACTGTTCTAAAATTTTCTATTTTTGTTTAATATATGAAAGACATTTTTCTATGTCAGTACATATAATTGTCTTTGTTCATTTTCACAACTAATAGTATTGATAGTATAGTTCAGGAGTCGAAAATTCATAGCTGATAAACCTATATGAACTTCAGGAATATTTTTCTGTGGTCATTTTATTATGCCAACATGTTTTATTTTACTTTTTTATTTTTTTAAAGATTTTATTTATTTATTTGACAGAGAGAGTGAGAGAGATCACAAGTAGGCAGAGAGGCAGGTAGAGAGAGAGGGGGAAGCAGGCTCCCTACTGAGCAGAGAGTCCGATCCGGGGCTCGATCCCAGGACCCTGAGATCATGACCCAAGCCGAAGGCAGAGGCTTTAACCCACTGAGCCACCCAGGCGCCCCTATACCGACATGTTTTAAATGACAGTGTAACTGCACATTTACCTCTGCTCCCAACCAAAATTTCACTAAAATCATAATCAAGGAATAAGAAAGACCTAAACATACAACAACAACAAAAAAAAAACCAAAAAAAAAAAAACCAAAAAAAAAAACACAATAAAGGAAACAATGATAACAAAATGGAGAAACAAAAAGAGATAAAATTTTGGAATTTGAGAAGCAAACAGAAAAGTGGAAACTGACCTAAGAGTAAAGAAAGATAAGTGCTTCACACCATTCTACTTCACACAATGCTAGCGTGGCAAAGATTGCCAATTGTTTACCAAAATCCATGTTCTCCTATTCTTACTGTATAAATATCTAGATTATGTTTTCCAGCCTTCTTTGCAGTTAAGCATGGGTAGCAAACAGAATGTGAGGAGAAGTGACATATACCACTTCTAGACCTGACCTATAAAAATGTTCTGTGCACACTCCTCCATTCTTTTCCTCTTCTGACTGGTTAGAATGGAGAGGACCCTAGGGGCAACCTTCTTGGAGGTCACATGTTGAAGACAGAAGAGCCACTGTCCAGCCTAGGTTTCTAAGTGACTCATGGAAGAGGGCTGTCTTGCTCATCTTTCTACTAGTACTGTTACTTAAGAAAAGTAAACTATCATGTTTGAGCTATTATATATTTTGGGGTCTAGCTGTAAAAGCAGTTTTCCTATTCAAACTAAAACTCTGAAAAGGCTGAGGAGTTAGAGGTATTAAAACTTCTACTGTTAGAGGGTGGGAAATAGATTAGTATAAAGCCTGCATAAAATTCCTACTTGACCCAGGCAACTGGCAAGTATGCCAAAAGTTTCTTTTTGAAATAATAACTCAAAAAACTCTGGTCAGTTAATAGTTTGTCTAAGCTTAGAAATTATGTACTGTCAGATTTCTAGAACAGCTAAGGGTGAGGATAGAGTGCCATATTAAGCCAGAGCTGAAGGATATGGGTTTAAGCATTAAAAAAATGCACATAGATCCTCATATAATGAAAGAAAAAAGATCCACAATACAATCTCACATCACTATGAATTTTTGGAATATTATGAGTGACACAGATTCCAAAAGCTTCTAAGGCGAAAAAGATGATCCAAATACAAAGGATTAGGAACCAGAATGGTATAGGACAATTCAATGGTAATAACGAAAGCTAAAAGACAATAGAACAATACTCTTTAAAAATCTGACCACACATAATTTCTTAACCTAGTCAAACTATGAATGAAACTGGACCAATCTCTTACACCATACACGAAGATAAACTTGAAATGGATAAAAGACCTCAACGTGAGGCAGGAATATATCAAAACCCTAGAGAAGAACATGGGCAGTAACTTCTTCAACATCACCCACAGCAACTTCTTTCAGGACATGTCTCCAAAGGCAAAGGAAACAAAAGCGAAAGTGAACTTTTGGGACTTCATCAGGATAAAAGACTTCTGCACAGTAAAGGAAACAGTCAACAAAACAAACAGGCAACCCACAGAATGAGAGAAGATATTCGCAAATGACACTACAGACAAAAGTCTGATATCTAAGATCTATAAAGAACTCCTCAAACTCAACACTCACAAAAAAGATAATCATATCAAAAAATGGGCAGAAGACATGAACAGACAATTCTCCAAAGAAGACATACAAACGGCTAACAGACACACGAAAAAATGTTCATCACCTTCAGCCATCACGGAGATTCAAATCAAAACCACACTGAGATACCACCTTACGCCAGTTAGAATGGCCAAAATCAACAAGACAGTAAACAACAAATGCTGGAGAGGATGTGGAGAAAGGGGAACCCTCTTACACTGTTGGCGGGAATGCAAGTTGGTGCAGCCGCTTTGGAAAACAATGTGGAGATTCCTCAAGAAATTAAAAATAGAGCTATCCTATGACCCTGCAATTGCACTACTGGGTATTTACCCCAAAGAAGCAGATGCAGTACAAAGAAGGACCACATGTACCCCAATATTCATAGCAGCAATGGCCACAATCGCCAAACTGTGGGAAAAAAACCAAGACGCCCTTCAACAGACGGATGGATAAAGAAGATATGGTCCATATATACAATGGAATAATATGCCTCCCTCAGAAAGGATGAATACCCAACTTTTGTATCAACATGGACGGGACTGGAAGAGATTATGCGGAGTGAAATAAGTCAAGCGGGGAGAGTCAATTATCTTATGGTCTTACATGTGGAGCATAAGGAAAAATGTGGAGGACATTGTGAGAAGGAAAGGAAGGGTGAATGGGGGGAATCGGAGGGGGCGATGAACCATGAGAGACTGTGGACTCTGAGCAACAAACAGGGCTTTGGAGGGAAAGGGGTGGGGGGATTGGGCGAGCCTGATGGTGGGTATTGAGGAGGGCACATATTGCATGGAGCACTGGGTGTGGTGCATGAACAATTAATCTTGTAACACTGAAAAAATAAAATAAACGTATTTGGGGGAAAAAAAACAAAAACCAAAAACCAAAAACCTAGAAACTATAAATTAAGACTCAGGAAAGTTAATTCCTCAAGAAGCTACTAAAGGAAATGAGGGAAACCAATGAACAAAGAAAAAATCATAGGGTTCAAGAATAAAGGATCCAATAGAGAAAAGAAGCAAAGGACATTCTGAGAATGGCCCCGAAGGAAAAGTCTAGGATATAGGATGTGTAGCAGGCCTTGAGAGCAACCAGTACAAAATGAAAATTAGAGGATGGAGGGCTCCAGGATGGATGTCTCTAAGAAAAAAAGAGATAGACCTGCTACATCATCTACAGTTTTAAGGTTCTTGGAGATTTAAATTTTACATAGAAAATAAAATAACTGGGCAATTATTAATTTTGAGAAAAAGAAATACTTGCATGAGAAAGGAAATATATAGTACATCATCTGACCCAGCTGTGAATAATATGAATATAGTCTTAATAACATAAGCAGTAAATACTGATTAGACCCCAGTTATTTAACAGAATATTGGTATAATAGGAGAGAGGGCATGATACAGAAGTGTAAGAGAATTAAACCCTTACCTATTATAGCAGAAAATCAATAAATAATAGTAAAATAAGTAGGTCAAGAAATAGCAATATCACCATTTACCTAGATATATGGAGATCTCTAGCACAAGGAATAGTCAAAATTTTTTTAGTTTTAAATTATATACGTGTATTTTTAATAAAAATAAACATTAAATGAAAAAATACATCCCATATATTAGGAAAGTGTTCAGTCACAAGAAAAACAAACTTACAGTGGCTTAAATGAAGGTGTATTTTTTCCCATATAACAAGAAGTCTGGAGGTAGGCAGATGCTAGCAATAATTCAGCAGTTTAACAATTTCAGAGCTACTGTCTCTGTACTCTTGGATATCCCCTCATGGTCATATGTAATACCTGCCCCAGCTCCAGGTATTACATCTACATGTAGGAGGAAGGAGGAGGAGACTACGTGCCATCTATTTCTTCTACCAGGAAAGCAAAAGCTTTCCCAGAAATCCCCCTCAATATTTTCCTTATATCTTTCTTGGTCAGAATTCTCATGGCCAGTCTTAACTAAAAAGGGGGTTGGGAGAAAATCCAGCTTTTCTAATCTCTACAGAGGAACCAGGCAGGTAGAAAAGGGCTGAGAATGGGTGATGATTTAGCTACCCACAGTGTCGGCCAAATCATGCAAAGATCAAAGTCATCATGCTATGCCTGATACCCCATGACTTATTTTTTTATAACTAGAAGTTTGTACAATTTGACCATCTTCATTCATTTCACTCACCTGCCCTCCAGCAACCACCAATCTGTTCTCTGTATCTATGAGCTTGGTTGTTTTGTTTTGTTTTTTAGATTCCACATATAAATGAGATCATATGGTATTTGTCTTTCTCTACCTGACTTATTTCACTTAGCATAATATCCTCATGGCCATCCATGTTGTTACAAATGGCAAGATTTGATTCTTTTTTTTTTTTAAGACTTTATTTATTTATTTATTTGACAGAGAGGAGAGAGATTACAAGTAGGCAGAGAGGCAAGCAGAGAGAGAGAGGAGGAAGCAGGCTCCCTGCTGAGCAGAGAGCCTGATGTGGGGCTCAATCCCAGAACCCTGAGCCGAAGGCAGAGGCTTTAACCCATTGAACCACTCAGGTGCCCCATCAAAAAGCCTTTCTTGATTAACATCATCTAGTTCTTTCTTTCAGAATCCCTTCAATACTTACATATTATGTAATTTGTACTACCTACTTTCCCACTCCTTGACTACTGCTTTATAAATTTACTTAAGTAGTTTATTTTTATGTTTATTGAAAATATTGGCTTTCCAAGAACTGTCTTCTATTTTCCTAATGTCCTTCAAAATACACATTAGTAACTAGCTAGAAAGGTACCAAAGGCACTCTGGTAACCTTTTGGACATAATTCTCAAGTCATCCTCCTGACATGGATCTTGCTTTATGCTTTACCTCAACAAGATAACTACTAATCTAAGCAGTCCCTGGTCTTCTACTGTTCTTGAAAGTGGCTGCTAAACCCTATAAGGGTTTAAGGATCTAAACCTTAACAGCAAGCACAAGTGTGCCACCTTCATTATCATCAGGAGTTCCTGAAGGAAATGGGCTCTGTGGGCAGTGCTGTATTCTGGGTAGAAATAGCTGAGTTTCCTCAATCTGGCACCCAATATGCTTAAATATCTCTTCTAATCAGGCTGTAGCGTGGGAAGAAAAGCGAGGTGAGAGGAAGTAGATTATACTACAAGAATGCCACAAAATCATGATTTGACAAGAACTTCTAAGGTCACTTTCTCAATCTTTTTACCTATCCACACTGAACCCAGACAGAATCAAACTAATGGAGTTTTGTGATCCACAGAATAGACCAGACTGGAAAATAGGGGAAATGACATAAATCTACCTTCTTTCTAACGTTTACTCCCAGAGGAGAAACCCAACCTTTCTAGCTAGCAATAGAACCACAGCCAAAACCACTTAGAAATAGGGGTTAGCAAATACAGTCCATAAGCCAAATCCAGCTTGATGCCTATTTTTATAAATAAAGGTTTATTGAAGAAAAAACAACCCCACTCATTTACTGTCTATGGCTGCTTTTGCACTATGATAGCGTTGAGTAGTTGAAACAGAGTCAGTTTGGACTGAAAAGCTGAAAATAGTCACTCTCTGGTCCTTTACAGAAAAAGTTTGCCAACCCTTGCTTAGAGTAGTGTTTAAAATATACGCTCTACAGAATTAGACCTATAAATACAGAGAACAAATTGATGGTTGCCAGAGGGAAGGTGGTGGGAGGGGTGAGCAAAATGGGTGAAGGGAAATGGGAGATACAGGCTTCCAGTTATGGAATGAATATGTCACAGGAAGAAAAGGCAAAAAAAACACCCCATGATATTGTAATAGCATTGTATAGTGACAGACGGTAGCTACCCTTGTGGTGAGCACAGCATAACCTATAGAGAAGCTGAATCACCATGTTGTACACCTGATACCAATGTAAAAATTGTGTCAACTATATTCAAATAAGAAATTAAAATTAAATCAATAAAAATAAAAATAAACTGTTGAGAGAAAAACCCCACCAACCTCAAAATCTGTACCTGCTTAATTATCCTTCAAAAGTAAAGAAATAAAGACTGTCTCAGAAAAACAAAAATTGATGAAATTTGTGGCTAGTGATGTGCCTTGCAAGAAATATTAGAGTAGTTTTTTAAAGGAGAAGGAAAATGATAGAAGCCAGAAGTCAGAAACTTGAACCTCTATAAAAACAGGAGGACCAATGCAAAATCAATAAGTGAAAGTAAAATAAAACCTTCCTTCTTATTCTTAATTAATGTAACAGATAACATTTTTTTAAATATTACCAGCAATAATATATTTGATTACATATGCTTTTAAATAATGCTTTTATATAGTATATACTAACATATTCTTATGTATAGAAATGAAATTAATAACAGCAATGACACAAGGGATGGGAGAAAGGAATTAGGATTATTTTGTTATTATAAGATGTTGAGGAAGGTCATGGAAAAGACATGACCACTAGTTGACCCATGAGTTGGGACTGTACCATCCAAGACTCTTACCCCCACCCTTGTCCTTGGAATGTGAATTCCATTTGGCTTTCCCACTCCCAGAGGCTGTTCCAAAAACACAGCCTTGAGATAATGCTATGGTGTTGAGAACACCTGCATGGTATGCATAAGTGAACCTAGTCAAGACCTCCCAATAAACTTTTAAAATCTGGTGGGCAGGTGGAGGGATCTACTCATCTTAGTGATGCCCAAGACAAGCCTCATAGGTAAGTTCCCTTTGCTTATTAAACCTGCTAATAAATAAAATAAAATAAAAAATTAAATACCAATAAATTAAATTAAATTAAGATAAAAATAAAAAACAAAATACATGCTTTAGAGTCAGACAAAGTTGAATTCAAGTTAGTAAGAACTTTGTAGGGTATCTGTGAGGATTAAATGAGATATCCATATGGACCATTTAACACTGTGTCAGGTATACAGTAAGCACTCAAATGTTGCTAAGTATATGTTTGTGTGTGTGTGTGCGTGTATATATATATAAATATATAAATATAAGTATATATAAATATATACATATATATTTAAAACTCTCACGGTCAGTCTAAAATTGAAGCTGATTACCATTCACCTTTTCTTTTTTCTTTAAGGACATGAAATCATCCTATTCCATTTTAGTTTTTATTTAGAGTTTGTAGATAAACATGGACTCCCAGTTGACTCTCATTTCAAGTCTAATATATATGTCTATCAGGTCTTGGAAATCTAAAAGAGGCACCAGTATCTGTGCCTTCTCTTTTTTTGTGTACTAGTTGAAAATACAACATGTGACCCATTCCACCTCATGGAAACAAAGACAGGCTGTCTCTGGGTCTACAGTTGCTCAAAAATACATGAGGATCTATCTAAAGCAGGCTGTTATATTGCCCTAGACCTTCTGTGTGACCCACAGACATGTTATTTCAAAGAGAAGAGCCTTATTCCTGATTGTTACCTGCTTTGTGGATTGGTCTGAGACAGTGGTTTCTCAGGTGCCCATGAGGGACTGCATTTTTATTAGGAAGGATTCACACACAGCAGGGATTGGACCAGATAAACTGTTAAGTTCTTACTCTGAGGTTCTATAGAGCACACCCTGGCAGCAGCCTCCTCTCCGTAACATCTCATAGTCAGTTGACTCACCATAAAATGATGAAACTGTAATCAAATGTTGATCTTCATCATTATTGTCACATCAGGCCAGAGTAATCACTTCTTTCACAGAGCTCCTCTAGTGTTTTTTGACTGTAACACCTTGGCAACTAACACAGACTTCCTGGTGGTGTTATTTATCTTCTTGTGGAATGGTCTACTCAACAGCTACACTTGATTAAGAGATATTCCAAACTCAATTCATTCAAAAATCAAATTCCTGATTCTTATTCCTTATCCCTAAACTGCCCTTCCTGTAGTCTTAGCCTTTCAGTAAATGGCAACTTTATTGTTCCAATTGTTAGATCAAAAACCTTAACGTTATCTCTGACTACTCTTTCTTTCAGATCCTTAATTCAATCTATCAACTAAACTTGTCAGCCTACCTTCAAAATATATGCAGGACCTTTCCTGTCCCTTTTACCACCATCACACTGCTCTGAGCCACCTTCATTCTTCACCTGGATTACCATATAACAGCCTCCTAATCAGTCTCCTTGCTTCTACTCTTGCCCCTCTTCAGCCCAATCCACACAGTAGTCTGAGTAATCTTTTTATAAAATAAGTCATGCCATGTTACCCCTCTGCACAAAGTCTTCTACCGGTTTCCCATAACAGATTAAAGGCCAAATAGCTGTACAATGACCTATAAGGCCCTGAGTGGTCTGGCCTCTCACTACTTCTCTGACGTTATCTCTTATCACCCTCCCATTTGCTCATTTTGCTCTGGCCACAGTGAACTTCTTACAGTTTTTCAATCACATCAGGTACACTGACACTTCAGGCCTTTGCACTTTCTGTTCCTTCTGTCTAGAACATTCTTTCCCAAGATATTTTGCTCTGTGACTTCTTTCAGTATCTCTTAAAATATAATCTTATTAGAGAAGCCTTCCCTGACTACCTTTTATAAAGTACAAGTTTCCACTCTACCCTACCCTGGCATTCTATTCCCCTTACCCTGGTTCATCTTTTCGATAGCACTTATTGCTACTTGTTATATTGTATATTTACTTGTTTTTATTTTCTGCCTTCTCCCCTCACAACAATACAAGTTCCATTAGGACAGAAATTCCACTTTGGTTCACTATCATATCTTCTTTTTAATGATGTTATTTATTTACTTGACAGAGAGAGAGCACAAGTAGGTGGAGCGGCAGGCAGTGGGAGGGGGAGAAGCAGCTTCTCTGCCAAGCAGTGAGCCCAGCAGTGAGCCCGACACGGGGCTTGATCCCAGCACCCTGGGATCATGACCTGAACTGAAGGAAGATGTTTAACCAACTGAACCACCCAGGTGCCCCATGTTCACTATCATACCTTTAATGCCTAGAATACTGACCGACATGTAATAAGCATTCAATAAATATTTGTGGAATAAATGAATCTATCCTGTCCTTCTTCCTAATCTATATAAACTTCTTGTAGAAAGAAACTTTGCTATCTTCTTCATGGTCTGAGCACCTAGCACTGTATCCTGAACACAGTAAGTGTTCAAATAGTGTTTCCTATAATTAGGACACAATCATGGCTCTGGAAATCTTCAGTTTGTACCACTTCCTGGTATTATATTGGTATGTCATGCTCCCCTTCTAAAGCTCCAACGTTCTCTAATTCAAAACCTATAATATTATGGATGTCTTGTGGCATTCTGATTAGGTGTATCAGATACTCAGAGTACAGAGCTAGTCATTTCATGGTCAGTTTGCTTTGCTGTGTTCCATCATCCTTGCTCTGGCCTCCATTCCTAATTCTAGTGAGTTTTTCTAAAGCATTTGGCTATAAGCAGAATCAATCATAGATAGAAAAGAAAAATCCTCTCTCTATTCCTGGACAACTAAGGATGTGGCCTGATGGTCAGTAATATTATCATACAGGAAAGACAGCATATATTACCTCATGACAGAACTTGGTTTGTTTTTTTGGGTAGTTTTTTTTGTTTTTGTTTTTTGTACAGTACTATTTTTTTTTTATATAGCAAAAATCCATCTTTCACTTTTGCGAAACATTTTCTTTTTCTTTTTCTTTTTTAAAGGTTTTATATATTTATTATTTGACAGAGAGAGAGATCACAAGTAGGCAGAGAGGAAGGCAGAGAGACAGAGGGAAGCAGGCTCCCTGCTGAGCAGAGAGCCTGATGCAGGGCTCAATCCCAGGACCCTGAGATCATGACCCGAGCCAAAGGCAGAGGCTTTAACCTACTGAGCCTCCCAGGCGCCCCAAAACTTTTTCAATAATACTGTTCAATATTTATTAGGTAGAGGTGAAACCAGGAAGTGAGGCTCTCATGTTTCTGGTGGGATATAAATTGACCCAATTCTATAGGAAAGCAGTTTGGCAATATTTCCAAAGTGATGGGACTGTTTTTAAAAATCAAAAGTCCCTACCCTACCTCAATAAAAAGAACATTTATGAAACTGATAGCTAAGACAAAAGAAATTATGAGGCAAAACTCCAAAAGTGGAGATTTTTTTCTCCAGATCATCAACTTAAAATAATAAATCACATAAAATATTACTCACTCATATCTCTGAATTTGGTTCTTAATCTAATACAGAAAAAAAAATCACAAAATGAAAGGATAAGCAAAATAAGATAATCAGACATAAGAAATAAGATTACTAGTCATACTAGACTTCGTAGCAGCCAACTACACACAAACAGGAATAGGATAAATGTACTCCCCTGGGGACAACAGAAGAAGACCACATCTGATTGACTATGGGTGTTCTTTGCTAATTTAAACAAAAAGTTGGCAGGCTGGTATCAAACAGCAAATGTTACAGAAACAGCATGGTAAAGGTAGATAATTCAATAAAACCCAGGACTATAATTCTAACATAGGTCACTAGTGTGAGGAAAGCAACCCACAGTCTCCTCCACTGGCACAAACCCCAGACTCAATTAAAACTAATTTGTTCTCTATTTCTGTACCATCCGCAACAACAAACACCGAATTTGTCCTTTCACCCTATCTCCCTCTGGTGCCATCTACTCCTTTTCCCCTCTTCTATTTAGTTTGCACTCAGAATTTCACTTTGGTGAGAGGAAACTGAGTCAACACTGGTCTATATTACCAGATGAATCCACGAAGTGAAACGACCAGGTATTTATAAGGTTATTTCTTAGATTGTACTGAGGCAGTAACATCAGTTCTAAGAGAGTTTAATCATGCCACCACACCTCAGTACTCACAGCTTTCCTTTCCCTACCTCAATCTGCCTTGGTTTCTGTGACCCGTTCTAGCTCTTCTGTGCAATAATTTGCACATTAAGGGTGTGAGAACAGTGAGAAAGGGATATCAAGTCCATGGCAATGGTGGGGGTAGAGGTGGGGAGGGAGAGAAAGTGTGAACCCTATTTCAGCATCTCACAGTAAACTGCTGTGCATCAGACCTATGGCAATAACTTGGTTCCTTAGGATGCTTCCTCATTCCAGCCTACTGCCTATGTTTTATGTTATCAGCTCCTGTGTGGCTCAACTGACACAGACTGGAGTCAGAAAAGCAGATGGAATTCTTCCTACACAGGATGAAGTAATATAAGGAACGCTAAGCAGAAGGATGGAGTGGTAGTTCCTCAGGGCCAGGGAATTCTGAAAGCCCACGACAACCAAATGTCAGTTATTTCTTAAATTCAGCCTATGGGGAAGAAAAACATTCCACACTTTACTTCTTTTCCTAAATACTCCCTCTTTATTCATTCCTGAGGCTTCTAGGAACTAGGATTATTTTGGCCTGAAGACTTAGACCTGGTTTGTTAAATGAAACTAGATTACTTTAAATTGAAAGAAGGGAAAAAAGAGAGTTCTCTTTTCTAGGAATGTATTTTAGTCTCACCACTCTGAGCATAAATTAGATTGACTATCCTGTGGCTTTAGTAGGAAAACTACCTCTGGGGGATGGGGGAAGGGGGAACAGAGCAAAATAACTGGGTAGCCATGCCCTGCCCCAAAATAACTAAAATTGGGTGCCTGGGTGGCTCAGTTGGTTAAGTGGCTGCCTTTGGCTCGGGTCATGATCCCAGGGTCCTGGGATCGAGTCCTACGTCAGGTCCTTGCTCAGCGGGGAGCCTGCTTCTTCCTCTGCCTCTGCCTGCTGCTCCCCTGGCTTGTGCTCTCTATCTCTCAAATAAATAAATTAAATCTTATTATTTTAAGATTTTAAATAAAATCTTATTATTATAAACAAAACAAAAATAACTAAAATTATTTTTTTATCAAAATGGGGGAGGGCAAATCTGATATTAGTATCTGTCATTATAGATGTTTAAAAAAAAGGAAGTGGATTGAGAAGTTCTTCATAGTAATCTTGGGCTTGAAATGGCAGTTTCAGTGAACCAGGTGACACCTTTCTTTCCCTGCCAAATTAAATATTCCAAAATCTCAAAAAATACTTAAAAAAAATTGTACAGAGCACCTACCTCATTTAAAAGACATTTAACTAATGATTCACAAGTTATTGCCCAGATGCATAAAGTGATTGTGAAATTCAAGAAAACTACAGGACTCCAGAAAGAGGCACCCGGGTGGCTCAGGTGGTTAAGCAGTTGCCTCTTAATTTTGGCTCAGGTCATGATCTCAGGGTCCTACCTTGGAGCCTGTGTTGGGGTCGACAATCAGCAGGGAATCCACTGGAGGATTCTCTCTTTCTCTCTCCCTCTGCCCCTCCCCCCTGCTCTCGTGGGCCCTCTTTCTCTCATATAAATAAATCTTTAAAAGAAAAAGAAAAAGAAAACTTCAGATAAAACCACAAAGCTAAACATATATTTGGCCCAGTACCACTACAGTGACTGAAGGATTAGAGTCAAATACCGTTCTTTAAACTAGTGACCCTGAACCACCTATCCCCTTCCTGTAGAGGACAACATGGTCTTTGAACCCAGACCTCCAGTGCTGGAGTTCCTCCTTCTTAAGGCAAAGAAAGGCCCCGCCAGAAAAAAGCCTGCACCAGCTCCAGCTCCAGACGTTAGCTGGTCAGTGAGATGGAGCAGCCTGGCTTCCTCTCTCTATCCACTCTTTGTGGGTAGGGATAGTGTAGGGGGAGAGATGAGATTGATCAAGAGATGTTTGGGGTTCAAGAAACCTCCTTCACATTCGACCCTTTCTCCCCCATCCCCTCAGGATGGAAGGTAAAGGCAGATAAGCCCAAAATCAAACGGAAAAGTTGATTTTGCATAGGGGGAAATGCATCTAACAAAATCATCTGGGTATGTATGGTGACTGCCAAGAAACAACCCCCTCCCCCTGCCTACTTCTTCCTTTCCTTCCCACACCCGTTAGGAGTCACCTCTGCCTGGGTCACTGGACCGACCAAGCAGCCCAGCCACGTGAGGCTCAATCATGCAATCAAATTCGGTACTACGAGTGAGAATAACGGGAAGGAAAGGCGCTCAGAGGGCCAGTCGGCAGGGCAGGGTCTCCCACTCAAGAGGAGAGAGGCACGAAGAGAAGAGGCAGAGCGGAAGGCAACGCGAGCTGGTAAAGCTACGACGGAATCCCGAGGGAAAGCGAAGCAGGGAGATGCTGGATGGAGAGGAATTCGGAACAGCAACAGCGAGGGCCGCGACCGGAGGGGGCGGGAGCGGGGGCCTGGCCGGTGACTCAGTGAAAGCGGCCAAGGGCGGGTCCCGGGAGCTGCAAGGCGCGAAGGTGACCGGCGCCGCGCGCTGGCATCCCGAGGCGGGCGCGGCCGCGGGGGCTCACCGTGTCCTTGGACGAGCCCAGCTTCTTGAGGCCGTCCAAGGGCAGCAGGTCGGCGGAGTCCTTATGAATGAACTGCACGGCCTGTTTCATCCGGCGCTGCTGCCGCAGCGACGCCGCCTCTCGCATGTCCGTCTCCTTGCGGCCGCCCTCGCTGAGGAGCCCTGAGTAAAACATCGCTGAGGCGCCCGCGGCCCAGCGTCCCCGGTTGCTCCGCGCTCACCCAGCCGCCCTCAGCCTCGAGCTCCTTCAGCACCGCTAAAGCCGCGCGCCGAGCATTTTATAGCCGAGCGTGACGTCACGGGGAGCAGCCAGTGCGCGCGCGGAGGGGCGGAGCCAGCACAGTGCCCCACCCAGCGCGCGGCTCCCGGGTGTCCGCGGCCGCCTTGAGTCTCCGCGCCGCCTCCGGGAAGGGAAGGACCCGCGAGGAGGGCTGACACTGGCTGGACTGACTCAGAGCGCCGAGGGTCTACCAGGACCGCTTTACCCAGCCGCCCTCTCCCGTTGTGGATACCCTGCATCCCCTGCACCGGGATAGGGTATGGGTGGCCCCACGGCGGAGCAGCCTCTCCCACCCCAGCAGCCGCCACCGCCGCCACCAACTCGCGCTCACCTGGCCATGCCGTGGCGGACCCCGGGATCACCGCCAGCTGCGCCATGTCCCAAATCCCTCCCTCCGCGCAGTTGCTCAGCTGTGCAAATTTCCACCTCCGCGCCCCTTCGGGAGCCCCAGAGAGCACAGCGCACTTCAGAGTTGGGAAGGCTCAGGATTTCTGCAACTTCAGGTTGGTCCCCACCCACCAGGCCACGTGACTGGGGAGGGGGCAGCCCCTGGGGGCGGGCTGGAGCCGGCTTTCCGGGGACCCCCCCCCACTGCCCTGGATCTTGGCACCCTCTTTCTGGGGGCCCTGCCTCCGCACTTGCGAGCCCGGGCCGCAGGGGCGGCTGAAATCTGAGGGTCAGCCTAGGGCTGAGGAGTGGCGATGGTCCCCGAGTCTGTGCGACTACACATGAGTGCGTGCCCCACACCTGTTCTGGGCAGAAGAGCACATTTTTCTCAGCTAGCGATTCCGGGGTTACGGTTGGGGAGGGTCTTTCACTTTACTTTCCAGCATGTTTCCAGGAGAAACAGGAACCCACTTTTCTTTTGAGTCTTTCCTGCTCACTCTCAAGCCATCCTTAAAAACCAAACAACCACCCCCAACCCTCCAAACTAACAAGATTAAAAAAAATTTTTTTTAATTCAATTTAAAAAAAAAATTTAAAGTTTTTATTTATTTGACAGAGAGAGGGAGATGGTAGAGGGAAAGTGAGAGGGAGAAGCACACTTCTGGCTGAGCAGGGAGCCAGATGTGGGACGTCTTGCCAGGACCCTGAGATCATGACCTGAACCAAAGACAGCCGCTAACTGACTGAGCCACCCAGCCACCCTATTTAAATTCGATTTAATTAACATATAGTATAGTATTAGTTTCAGGGGTAGAATTTAGTGATTCATCAGTTGTATGCAATACCCAGTGCTCATTACATCAAATGCTCTCCTTAATGCCCATCACACAGTTACCCCATCCCACTTTACCCCATCCCTACCCCATCCCATCACCCACTTTCCCTCTAGCAACCTATTTGTTTCCTGTAGTTAAGAGTCTCTTGTGGTTTCCCTCCCTCTCTGTTTTCATCTTATTTTATTTTTCCTCTATGTTTCCTCTATTTTCCTCTATGTTCATCTGTTTTGTTTCTTAAATTCCACATAACTAAAATCATATGGCATTTGTCTTTCTCTGACTTATTTCATTTGGCATAATACTCTCTAGTTTCATCCATGTGGTTGCAAATGGCAAGATTTCACTCTTTTCAATGGCTGGATAATATTTCATTGTATACACCATGGCTTCTTTATCCATTCATCTGTGGATGGATATCTGGGCTCTTTCCATGTTTTGGCTATTATGGACATTGCTGTTATAAACATTGGGGTGCATGTGCCCCTTTGAATCACTATTTTTGTATTCTTTGGATACATACCTAGTAGTGCAACTGCTGGGTCTAGGGTAGTTCCATTTTTAACTTTTTGAGAAACCTCTGTACTGTTTTCCAGAGTGACTGTACCAGTTTACATTTAAGCCATTCTAATGGGTCCTTCAGGCTTCCCGGCTTCTGCCCTCTATGTTGTGACTTAACACAAACCACATTTCCATCACCACTGCCCCTCTCCCACCCTGTCTCACAGGAGGAGACGGGAAGCAGAAAGATCTGTACTCTGAAGAGAACCAACAAAACTAACAATAATGACATTTACTGAGCCTTTACTGTGTATCACATACTGGCATAAACACTTAAAATGCCATATTTCATTGAGTCCGGGCAATAGCTTATGATATAGTATTATCCCAAATCCCCATTTTACCTGCAAAATACCTGAGACCTCCTAACTGGTCTCCTGAATGTTCCTTGGTTCCCTTCCAATCCATTGTTCTTTGCTGCCAGAGTAACCTTTTCAAACTACAAGTGTGATCGTCTCACCTCTCAGTTTAGAGCATCACAAAAAATTTCATATTGCTCTTAAGACCCACATTCTTGCATGATCTATCCGCACTTGGCTCTCCAATCTGTACTTCAGCCTCATGAGCTTTCTACCAGTTCCTTGGAGGAGCCATTCTTGCCAAATGAATATTCTGTTCTCTCTGCATGGAATGTCCCTTCTACCCTGTTCGGTAAGCAGACCTCAGCAACACTATCATTTATTTAGGAAAGCCTTCTCTGACCTCCCAGAGTGTGTGAGTTTTCCCTAAATACATGCTCTGCAACTCTCCTGGACTTTTTTACTTTTTTCGGTGGTAATGATGGGGGTGTTACCGATTGTTTAATTTTTATCTCCTTCTCTAATTGTAAGCTCTAACAAGGCAACTGAGTCTTATTTTTTGCTTACCATTAAATCCTTAGCACAGCACATATAAGGTGGTCAATGAATACTAGTGTAAGCATGGCAGGAAGTTGAGGTCTGGCCCAAGGAAGGCAAGTGGTACAGCTGGAACTTTTTTTTTTAAAGATATTTATTTATTTGACAGAGAGACAGCGAGAGGGAGCACAAGCAGGGTGGGTGGGAGAGGAAGAAGCTCGCTTCCCGCTAAGCAGGGAGCCCGATGTGGGGCTCGATCCCAGGACCCCAGGATCATGACCTGAGCCCAAGGCAGACACTCAACGATTGAGCCACCCAGGCACCCCAAGTACAGTTGGAATTTTAAACCCAGACTATCTGCCCCCAGAACCTGTGCTGGACTTCCCAGACCTGGAAAGACTGGGTTTCACCTCATGAACCTGCTCCTTGCCCTCCATTCCTGTCTTCAATGCTTGCCCTAGATTCATAGCTCACAGACTGCTTGTGGGAAAATAAATCCAGAAGGCTGCTCACCTGGCTTCAAGAAAGCCCCCACCCCCTAGCCCCATTCATGGAGGGCAGGATCTCTTGGAGAGAGGGGCAAGAAGGAGGTGGGATTGCAGCTCACCTTCCAATCCCTTGGCACGCTTCCAGCAGTGAACAACAGTGGCTACCCTGGCCCCTTCTGTCCTGTTGCCTGGCTTCCTGCCTGGTCACTCCTGCAGACATCAGTCACCCAGGGAGCAGTGAAAGACAGCCTTGTCTTGTCTCTCTAGGACAGGTACCTCGAGCTCCGCAATGCATCAAGGCGGGCCCAACAGCTCAAGCCCCTGGGGCTTCCTCTGGGAGGGCTACTTTCCTCTGAGAGGAAGCCTGGCAGGCAGATTCCAGCTCCCCTCTCCTCAGGCAATTCAGCTCAGTCTTGCAGTCTTTTTCCTAAGGATGACCTAATGGAAGAAAGGGGCTCTTTTTACAGCAAGATTCCCCCTTCCCTCTGGGAACACCAGAGAGCTGAATGTCTGACTGAACTGAATGCGTCCGTATCAAGTGTTGCTGAAAAGTAAACAGGGCTTTGACTGGAGGTAGGGATCTTTGTGAATGCAGAGCTCGCTGCTGTGGTGGGATTTGTGTTCTGCAATTGGATCTGTGGCCAAATCACAATTGGTCCCCTTATCTCTTGGAGATCCTGGTCGGCCAGGCTGATATCATCACTGCTCATAAGCACGGGTCCATGTGGCGAGGCTAGCCTGCACATAGGAGTTTCTGCAAACTCCAGCCTGCCTGCTCCATTTGGGGAGCCTCACCTCTGCTCAGTTTATCCAGTTTGCCCAAAGAACATGAGAAAGTCACTTCCTGCCTCTAAGCCTCAGCTTCCATACCTATAAAATGGATGCCATGAGATTGCATATAAAATTGGGCTTTGTGAACTCTGGAGGGCTTTACCATCAGAAAAGATCATTATCACGATCTATTATTAATTCTCCATATAGCCAACCTTCCCTGCCCTATTGACCTATCTTGGAAGAAGTATAATATAGTTATTAAAAGCACAAGTTTCGTTGGAGTCCCTGGTGCCTCTGGATTCTGAATTTTCCATGTCATGTGGTTTCTGTACTAAAGTTCTCTCTGTCCTGCCTTGGCTGTTGTAGATCATCAGTCCTTGAAAATTGTTCTAGGCAAGCTGATGCTGTTTCAATCAGGATTTTATTTGTGTTGTTTGTATGATAAATGACAGAAGCCTTGCTGAAATTTTCTTAAGCAGAAGTGTAAACTTTTTGGTCCCATTATCTAAAAGTGCAGGGACTTCAGGCATGGCTGGATCCAAGGGCTCAAATGACATTACCAGTGCAGGCACCAAGGTGATGCCATAGGCAGGCTCTTCCTGTCTCTTGGCTGTCAGCAGCTCCTAGCTTATAATCTATTCTCCTAACATCCCTCCTTTGGGTCTTCAGCTAACAAGGAGAACTCTGAGAATGGATACAGGATGAGTGCTGGGGCCAGGAGCCCAGGAGAATAGATGAGAAGAGCAGAGGGGAAGAGAGATTGCCAAGGAGTTCTTATCCCTCTCCTCTCCTTCCCAACCACACAAATTTTGCTCTGACTTTGCCCTTGGGCACCCTTGGAAGCAATGGTCCTGCCCAGATCCCCCTTTGTTCACCGCCCACATCCTTATAGCTGCAGAGCCTGCTTTCTCCTCTGGTGCCCTCCCCACCATCTCCCTCTGTCAGGAAGATTGTTTAAACAGCTGTCCACTGCAGGTACCATATGTGTGCTGGGATCTCTGGCTATTCAGAGCCCATGACTTGGCACCCAGCTCCGAAGATTGTGTCTACTTTGGCAGGTTAAAGCAAAGATGAGATATTTCTGTCTTCTTCCTTCGGAGTGATTCCCAGCATCACCGAAGCCTCATAAAACAGGGCTGATGGCAGCCCTGCTGGTGTTTTCCAAAGTTGGCTGAGTCTTTTGGATTCATTCCTGTTAGCAATGATTTTGTTTCACTTCTTGGGGTAAGGACAGGCTATGACCTCAAATCAGACAGCAAAGAGAAGAGAAAGAAGGGGAAAAAAATCACAATATCCGATGCAAGAGAACCTGGGGTAAAGAGGGGAATCTAGGCTTGGCTTTGAATCTGGCTCTGCCTCTTGCTTGCTGTGGGACCTTGGCCAAATTACTGCAGTTCTCAGAGCCTCAGCTTACCTATCTGGCAGGGCTCTGTGTGGTTTAAATAAAATAACATATAAAGCACAGGGCTGGGCACAAAGTGAGTAAATATGAGTCCTCTCCTCATCTCAATCTCCTCTCCAAGATAGTAGAGAGTTTGGGGAAAGATCAGCCCTCCAGAGGCCAGTGCAGAGCTCTTCAGTCTCGAAACAGACCTCTGAAGATGGCAAGCCTCTCAGAAGACACTAGGCCTGACCTTCCTGTTCCCAGCCAAAGGTGAGAAAGCCTGCAGGCAACTCACGCTGGTTACCTCTGTCTGCCTCAGGCACATGGAAGGCTCTACTGCCTTCCCCCCAGGGAACTAAGCATGCTGCTTGGCTGTGCAGTGGGAGGTCAGTGGCCCGCGCTGGGCAAGTTTTAGGCCAAATGGGGCAAATAGCAGCTGAGAGGCGAAGCACCCTGTGGAACATGGGTAGGCACTTGGGTGTGGGGACATCTACCCACCACACACACTCACACAACATTCTCTCTGACCTATTTTCACACAGCTCTACCCTGCCCAGAGAGAAAAGTCATTTGTGACTATTCACAAACTTCTTTTTTTTTTTTTTTTTTTGCAAACTTCTTATTTGGAAATGATTTCAAACTTACAAAAAGTTGCAAAGACAAAAACAATCCAGATCCTTTAACCAGATTATTAACATTTTACTCCATCTGCTGTATCATTTGCTTTTCCCCAACACAAACCCGTACACAAACATTTTTTTTCTGAACCATCTGAGGATGAGTTACTTATATTATAACCCTTTACCACTAATACTTCATTGTGCATTTTCTAAGAATAGGAAGCTTTCTCTTATACAACCAGTATATAGATATAAACTTCATAAATTTACATTGGTACAAATCTTTTATCTCAACTACCGTTCACGTTTCAGTTTTGTCAGTTGACCCAATAATGTCCTTTGTGACATATTCCTCCAATATATGACCCAGGCTAGGGTCAGGTATTATATTTGGTTGTTGTGTTTCTTTAGCCTCCTTTCATCTGGAACATTTCCCCAGCTTTGTCTTTTGTGACAGCGACATTTTTTTTCTAGCTCTTGGTTTATTTTATTTTTTTAAATTTAAGTTTAATTAATTAACATATAGTGTATTATTAGTTTCAGAGGTAGAGGTCAGTGATTCATCAGTCTTATATAATACCCAGTGCTCATTACATCACATGCCCTCCTTAATGTCCAGCACTCAGGTACCCGCCCCCCACCTCCCTTCCAGCAACCCTCAGGTTGTTTCCTATGATTAGGAGTCTCTTATGGTTTGTCTCCCTCTCTGGTTCATCTTGTTTTATTTTTCCCTCCCTTCCTCAATGATCCTCTGTCTTGTTTCTCAAAATCCTCATATCAGTGAGATCATATGATAATTGTCTTTCTCTGATTGACTTATTTCACTTAGCATAATACCCTCTAGTTCCATCCACATCATTGCAAATGGCAAGATTTCATTTTTTTGATAGCTGAGTAGTATTCCATTATGTATGTATATGCCACATATTCTTTATCCATGCATCTGTCAGTGGACATCTGGGCTCTTTCCATAGCTGGCTATTGTGGAGATTGCTGCTATAAACATTGGGGTGCAGAAGTCTCTTCGATCACTACACTTGTATCTTTGGGGTCAATATCCAATAGTGTAATTACTAGGTTGTAGGGTAGCTCTATTTTTTAAGTTAACATATAATGTGTTATTTGTTTCAGGGATAAAGGTCTGTGATTCATCAGTCTTACACAAGACACAGCACTCACCATAGCACATACCCTCCCCAATGTCCATCACCCAGGCACCCCATTCCTCCCACCTCCCTCCACTCCAGCAACCCTCAGTTTGTTTCCTGAGATTAAGAGTCTCTTATGGTTTGTCTCCCTCTCTGGTTTCACCTTGTTTCATTTTTCCCTCCCTTCTCCTATGATCCTCTGTCTTGGTTATCAAATTCCTAATATCGGTGGGATCATATGATAATTGTCTTTCTCTGATTGACTTGTTTTGCTCAGCATAATACCCTCTAGTTTCATCAACATCATTGCAAATGGCAAGATTTCATTTCGATGGCTGCATAATATTCCTGTGTGTGTGTGTGTGTGTGTGTGTGTGTGTGTGTTACATCTTCTTTAGCCGTTGATCTGTTGATGGACATCTGGGTTCTTTCCACAGTTTGGCTATTGTGGACATTGCTGCTACAAACATTGGGGTGCAGGTGCTCCTTTGGATCACTACATTTGTATCTTTGGGGTAAATACCCAGTAGCACGATTGCTGGGTCGTACGGTAGCTCCAATTTCAACTTTTTGAGGAACCTCCATACTGTATTCCAGAATGGCTGCACCAGCTTGCATTCCCACTAACAGTGTAGGAGGGTTCCCCTTCTCTGCATCCTCGCCAACATCTGTTGTTTTCTAACTTATTAATTTTAGCCATTCTGACTGGTGTGAGGTGGTATCTCACTGTGGTTTTGATTTGTATTTCCCTGATGCCAAGTGATGTTGAGCATTTTTTCATGTGTCTGTTGACCATTTGGATGTCTTCTTTGCCAAAATGTCTGTTTGTGTCTTCTGCCCATTTCTTGATTGGATTATTTGTTCTTTGGGTGTTGAGTTTGAAAAGGTATTTATAGATTTTGGATAGTAGCCCTTTATCTGGTATAATACTGACATTTTGAAGAATATAGTCTTTCATATTTTAGAAAAAATATGTTCTATTGTGATATAATTCACATAAGATACAATTCACACACTTAAAACTTCACAATTCAATGATTTTTAATATATTCACAGAACTGTGAAAATATCACTATGTCAAATTTTAGAACATTTTCTTCCCCCCAAAAGACACTGTGTACCCTTTCACAGTCATTGTCCATTTCTTCCCAAACACCAACCCCAGGCAGCCTGTAATCTCTAGGTTCTGTATTTATGGTTGGCCTATTTTGTCCATTTCATATAACCAGGATCATACATGACTGGCTTCTTTCACTTAGCATAATGTTTTCAAGGTTCATCCGTGTTGTAGAACTTCATTTCTTTTCATGGCCAAATCATACTCCATTATTTGGAATAATAGTATTTCCAATATTATCATATTTTGTTTACCCATTCATCAGTCGATGGACTTTTGAGTCGTTCTAACTTTCGGCTATCGTGATTACTGCTGCTATGAGCTTTCGTGTAAAAGTTCTTATGAAGATGTATGTTTCCATTTCTCTCAGAGTGGAACTGCTGGGTCATATGGTAACTCTATGTGTAACCTTTTGAGAAATTAACAGACTTTCCCAAAGTGGCTGCACCATTTTACATCCCTACCAGCAGTGTGTGAGAGTTCCATTGTCTCCTTATCCTTGGCAACACTGGTTATTATCTGACTCTTTAACTAGAGCTCTCTTAGTGGGTGTGAAATGGTGTCTCACCGTGATTTGATTTGAATTTCCCTGATGGCTGAAGATGGTGAGCAAAGATGCCTATGCTTCTTGGCCATTTATTTATCTTCTTCAGAAAAATATTTGTTCATATCCATTGCTCATTTTTAAGTTACTTGTCTTTTTATTATTGAGCTGTAAGAATTCTTTAAATTTTCTAGGTACAATTCCTTTATAATAGATACGATTTGTAGAAAATTTTTTCTATTCATGGGTTGCCTTTTCACTTTCCTAATGGTGTTCTTTGAAACACAAAAGTTTTGAATTTCATTGGTGTACCAGTTATTTTTCAACTTCCCTCCCTTTTTAAAAAGTAGATTCCTCACTTTGTATCTGAAGTTTCCTTATATTTAAAATGAGGCTTTGCATTCTTGGCCTGAGTACTGTATAGAAGATGTTATGTTGAGACGCCTGGGTGGCTCAGTTGGTTAAGCAGCTGCCTTTGGTTCAGTTCACAATCCTAGGGTCCTGGGATTGAGTTCTGCATCTGGCTCCTTGCTCGGTGGGGAGCCTGCTTCTCCCTCTGCCTGCCACTCCCCCTGCTTGTACTCTCCCCCTTTCGCAAATAAATAAAATCTTAAAAGAAAAAGATGTTATGTTTTTTCAAGGCATATGGAACCACGTGATGTCCTTATGTCCTTTACTGTAGATGATAATTCTGATAATCTGATCAAGGTACTGTCTGATTTTTCTTCTATATAATTATTAGATTTTTTTCTCCCCCATTCATGGTTTTTCAAAAATGAAATTCTTTCTTACTAGGCTATCTGCACTCTATCAACACGTTTGAGTTCAGTGCTCTCCAAGGCATATGCTATATGGTGGACAGACCCTGTGTCCTCATGTCTCATCAGGGACTTTGTCCCACTGACCATGAGGGCTCACACAGAATCCTCACTGTTTCCTTTTGGGCCTCAAGTTCACATCCTGGCTAAGTGAGTGTCTTTGTAGGCTTTATTTGGCTACAACCCTGAGTACTGTCTCTCTGGAGTCAGAAGTTGGACTTCGCCATGGTGGACATATCAAACTTGAGATAAACATCTCAAAAAGATAGACTTTTCTAGAGAATGTGTTATTCCAGGCTCAGCAAGATGTGTTGATGTCCTCACATATCAGGGGCTGACGGTTGGAAATAAGAAAAGATGAAGGATTGATAGGCCTCTGTGTGTGTGTGCGTGTGTCTGTGTGTGCGCGCACATGCGCTATTCCTGACCTAAAACAGTCTTATGAGATTGGAAAAGTTCATTTCACTTTCCATGCTCAGGAAGATAAGGGTTTTCAGAGGTCTTCTGTGAGAACTCAAATCAGGCATTGTGGCCTTTCTTTCCTGCTTCAAATTCTAATTCTTATGTTCCTAGAACACATCCCACCAGAAAGCCTTTGACTAGAGGACTTTTTGTGTCAGTAAAATGGGAGAGACCAGCAGAGTGTGAACCCATTACAAAATAGATCTTGGATTTAGGCTGAGCCTTTGGATGGCTGCAAGGCCCGGGACAACCTCAGCCAGGTGACTGACAGCAGACATCCCCATCCATCATGTCTCCGGAGGTGGGTGCAGCCCTTCGCCAGAGATTTGTTTGTGGACTCAACCTAAGTCCTCTTTCTCCTGGCACCGACATGGCTGGAGCTCTAGAGCCCCGGCTCCCTCTGTCCGCCCACTGAGCTAAGTGTCTCCTGGCTCTGGGAGGCACCCTGAGCTCCAACTGTCACATCCCATCCTCTTTCCTGTCAGTGTTTCTTGCCTTATCTCCTGAATATTGAAATGAACCCAGGAGATGTAAAAAAAAAAATGTATCTTGGATTTAAATTCTCAAGTCTGAAGTGGAAGAGAATAACGGTGATGATAATAGTTAGCATTTATTGAACCCTTACTACATTCCAGGCAGTGTTCCAAGAGTTTTCCATGAGGAACTCATTTAATCCTCACAACAACCCTATCCAGTCAGCTTTTGTACCATATGAGAAAACTGAGGCACAGAAAGGTAAAGCAACTTATGCACGGTCATACAACTATGATGTGGCAGAGCTCAGATACAAATCCAGGTACCACAGAGGACATAAGGGGAATCTTGGAGAAGATGAGCATCATGAAACATACTTGTAGAAAAGTCCTTCAGTAAGATAAACAGAGAGAAGGCATTCTTAGAAAAGTACATTAGGAATTCTGGGAGGCGGATATTAGATGACTGATGCTGCTTAAGTTGCCTCAGCTCCTCGTTGGAAGTCCTGAGTGAGGTTTTACTAAGCCTCTGATACTTGCTCCCAGATTCCAGCCTTGGTACCTGTGTGGCTGTTGAAGCCTGCCTTCCTCAGGCCAAGTCACCTGGACCTAACGTCAGGGTCCCAGGCACATGTTCTTGCTTGGCCACCATTGCTCGCCATATCATCCACAGCTGTGGGGGGGGGGGGGGGGCGACAAGTGCCATGCACATGCATTGGCAGCGGGGGCCAAGGACCAGTTTGTGGTCACACAGCGAGCTGGTCACAAGGCTGCAGAGGGCTGAGCACAGCAGGCCTGGCCAGGTTTCACCACAAACTCCAACTGCCACACTGTCCTGCTGGCTGTGGTCACACCAGTCACACACTGCTGGGCTCTGTCCTGCCTACAGCTTCAGCTCCATTTCATGCTCAGCAGCTATTAATTTTTCTTCAGCCACAAAGTGTGCATAATAAGGCAAAGCCAGCACCAAAGCTTGGATTTTTAAAAAAGATTTATTTATTTGACAGACAGAGAGAGGGCACATGAGCAGCGGGAACGGCAGAGGCAGAGCAAGAAGCAGACGCCCCGCTGAACAAGGAGCCCGATGAAGGGCTCGATCCGAAGACCCTGAGATCATGACCTGAGCCAAAGGCAGACATGTAACCGACTGAGCCACCCAGGTGCCCCCAAAGCTCAGATCCGAGGTAGGTTTGTATTTCTGCTTTTCACACTGTGTAGGGAAAAGACAGAAAACTCCAAACTATGCCTCAAAGTTATCCTTCAATTGTAGGATAAACTATAGGATCAGAGGATGGTCCAAGTCAGGGGGTGTGGTAGCTCATGGAACTACATCTGCTGAAATATTTCACAATATGAGTTTGGGGACTCTCCCCGTCATTCTTTCAACTCCTTTTCCCTCCTGTCTCAGCAATATAGATCCAACTAGCATGGTGCCTAGACCATCACAATGAATGTATGAATGTACAGGGTGTGTGTGTGTGGGGGGGGTTGTGTATGTGGAGGGGGTGTATTTGGACATGATTCTGTTGATAGTTTGATAGTTTGAAAACTCTCTAAAGTTATCTATAGATAGAAAGCTATCTATCTAGAAAACTATTCTGTTGATAGTTTGAAAAGACCCAAATCAAGGACATCCCGCCTGGTCATTAGTCATTAGGCCAGACAGAGAGAAGGAAAAGGTCTAAACAGATACATTCTGAGGGCTGTACTAAACAACATGCAGTCAATCAGTTATCAAACCACCGCCTTGGTCCACAAATCTCACTGGTAACATTTCGCCTTGAATTGTGGCCATTTAGGCTCCAAAGCAGGGGAATAACGGAGATGTATTCCATCTTACAAACACTAGGTGGCGCCTGTCCCAGAAATGGCAAAACGGCTTGTTCACAGCTTGGAGCTCTGGTCAGCCTGGGGTCAGCCGAGATGTGCAGCGCTTGCTGGGTGGGTCGAGGAGCTTGCCAGGGCCTGTGCTGCCAGCGGAGGTTTGAGGAGCCAGTGAGTGCCCCAGGAGAGGCCTGGATTCATGACCATAACGATGAGCTCACCCCACCTAAAATAGCAACTCCCTCTCACCACCTACTCATCCTCTATCATTTTGCCCTTTACTTTCTTTAAACAGTTATCACACTTGACTTTACAATGTCTGTTTGTTTATTTTCTGTCTCCCTTCCTAAGAACCTAAACTCTACAAGAGCAAAGACTTTATTTTGCTCACTATAGCACCACTTGCTCCTATGGCACCTAGCACTTCATAGGCCCTCAAGAAATATGTTGGATAAATGACTACGCGAGTGAACACATAACAAAGAACTATTAATAACCAAGGTCTGTGGTTGCATTCCCCTGAGATACTCTGAAAACAGAATAATGCTAAGTTATTGTCATTGTTTGCAGTAGGTGAATTTGTGTCCCTTTTATTCAGCTAAGGCAGCCTGGCTGAGAATTAGAGTGGTTTCATTTTTCTAAATCTGTTTTGATTCTACTGTGTTCTCTGGAAAGTGATCGCTGCTGAGTAGTTAGGTTTTTGTGGCTGTCACAGGAGCAGCCATGTTGGGCCATCAGGCCCCTGAGGATGGTCTCCTGCAGGCTGATCAGGACTGCCTGAAGGGGGCAGGGAACCACAAATACTCAGGAAACCCAAGCTGGGTTCACAGTCCCCTGGAGGAGACGATGCCACAGAAAGGAAGCCTCACCAAGGCTTCTAATTTCCTGTGGATGGGCCCCTCGTGGCTACATCTAGGACCTGGATTCGGAGGATGACTTGCCCAGCAAGAAGGCCATAGATAGGCCAAGCCTCCCTGAAGTTGGTGAGGAACTGCTTTACTCTTCATCTAATCCACTTGCCTCCCAAACACTGGCTAAGAGGGATGAAGGGAAGGCTGTCAGGACCCACCCTGCCAGGAGAAAGGAAGCAGAGATGCTGACAGCCCTGGTAAGAGGCATCCCTTCCGGACTGAGGAAAGGATCAAGACTGGGCTTGGTGTGGCCCACCAGCCATTGTAGCCTGCAGCAGGCAACAGCCCTGGGGGTCTCCCCATAAAGAGCTGCCCGAGGGCAAGTGAGTCCATGCTTTGTGCCGTGCAGCCACGATCTTTCCCACATTACCACAGGACAATTTTAAAATCACCTGCGAACCTAAATCCAGTGAATGCCTCCAGAAAACACACTTAGCAACTCAGAGAATGATTCAGAGGAAGCAATTTTCCACAGTGAAGATAATCAGCTGGTAGTGTGAAAAGGCAAACACTCTTTTATTAGCATTGGAAACTCAAGGGAAACGTTGCTAAATCCATAAATGCAGCACTTGAGTAAACGGCTCAAGAACTATATCCGCAGCTGGAGAGGAGGACTTGTACAGATTCCAGTTCCTCTCAGAGTCCTTCCACAGAACGAGCTCCCTCGGAGGGCAAGGGAAACTCAGCTCTGACCTCTTCCTGTTTACTGAACAATCAGCTCCTCCAGTCCCGGGCCCGTGCCCACACAGGGAATCCCAGAATGCAGAGCACCCTGGTCTTTATGTCCATATTTTTGCCCAGGTGTCCCCAACCTCATGTCTCATGTCTTCATTCTGTGACATTAAAATTCATATTCTAGCATTGACCTCTTCTGGGACTCTGTAAAATCAGTTGCCTATTTGAACTCTAGAGTTTGGATTCCTAAACAGGTACCTCATACTTGAAATGGCCTGTCTCCTCCAGCTACCAATTGCTCAGGCAACTAGGAGGCCTCCTCGGTGGCTGCCTTTCCCTTCCCCTCCATCCAATCCTCATGTGAGTTCTCGACTCTGCCCCCAAATAGGTCCAGAAACTTTCTCTCATCTCCTCTCCATGCCCTTAACCTAGACCACCTCATCTCCCACCTGGATGGCGGCTTGGTTGGTTGCAATAGTTGGCTAATGGCTCTCTGCCTCCCCGCCTTTTTCTAAAATCTATTCACACAGTAACCAGAACTATCTTTTAAAAACATAAATCAAATCATCCCACTCCTTTGCCCCAACCCCTCTGAAAGCTTTACCACATATCGAGAATGAAACCCGAACCTCTTGTCCTGGATTCCAAAGCCTGACGTGTT
>CM052815.1:40487710-40509353 GCA_028533885.1 Nasua narica | reverse complement strand
CAAACCATAAGAGACTCCTAAACTCACAAAGCAAACTAAGGGTTGCTGGGAGGTGGGGGGGTAGGGATATGGACATTGGGGAGGGTATGTGCTATGGCAAATGCTGTGAAATGTGTAAGCCTGATGATTCACAGACTTGTACCCTGGGGTAAATAATACATTATATGTTAATAAAAAAATTAAAAAAAAAAAAAAAGAGTGTGACTCTTGATCTCAGCTCAGGTCACAAACTTGGGGTTGCTAGGCTCCACACTGGGCATGAAGCCTGCTTAAGATTCTGTCTCTCCTTCTACCTCTGCCCCTCCCCTGTCCTCTCTAAATAAATAAATAAATAAATAAATGAGCAGGCGTTCCTTTTTTTCTTTTTTTAAGATTTTATCTTTTATTTGACATGGAGAGCACAAGCAGGCAGAGTATCAGGCAGAGGGAGAAAGAGAAGCAGGCTCCCCACTGAGCAGGGAACCCGATGTGGGACTTGATCCCAGGACCCTGGGACCATGACCCGAGCAGAAGGCAGTCGCTTAACCAATTGAGCCACCCAGGCCCCCACGAGCAAGCATTCCTGATAAAAACATTCAATAAGGTAGGGGTAGGTACTTCTTTGCCATGAAAAAAGTCTATCTCAGTCCCAAAGCCAACATCAAACTCACTGGGCGAACACTAGAAAGATTTCTACTAGACTCAGAAAGGAGACAAAGATGATCACTTGACTATTATTTAACACTTTACAGAGGCTTCACTAAGAGTGGGCCAAACTAGAAAGGAGAAAGGAATTGAAAGTCTAGAGAAGAGGCTTTCTGTGCCATTTATAGTAAAACCCAGTCAGACCAACTTCAACAAGATGGAGGGCTGGGCAAGAAGAGTTTAGATGCAAAGGATTACAACACAACCAGTCAACTGCTCCCCCCACCGCCATCCCATCCTCCAATCAGGAACTTTTTACCTTTAATGACTTGGCCCCCTTTTTGTCACCTGCAAACATGGATTTCTCGTCAAAGTGGATGAGAAAGGACCTGATGAAATGACAACACTAGAAGTTAGGACGAAAAATTCACTTACTATGTAGTAGAGCTCTAGCAGAATTTTCTATCCCCACAAATATTTACATTTGTAATTTACTTGTGTGTAAAGTTTAATAACACAGGAACTATAACAATAGTTCACATGTAAACTACTCAACAAAAGAGTAAAGCAACATAAAAAAAAGACATATTAGTCAAATCAACTAGACAAAATAAATCAGATATGTGAAATTTGGAAGACAATGGCATGTTGCAGGTGATATAATTGTATACCTAGAAAATCTAAGAAAATCAACTGCAAAACTACTACAAGTAATAAAAAAAAAAAAAAACATAGTAAACACATAGGGAACAAAATCAACATACAAGGATGCCTGAATGGCTCAGTGGGTTAAAGCCTCTGCCTTAGGCTCAGGTCATGATCAGCAGGGAGCCTGCTTCCCCACCCCCCCACCCCCCACCCCTCCACCCCCCGCTCTCTGCCTGCCTCTCTGCCTACTTGTGATCTCTCTCCTCTCTGTCAAATAAATAAATAAAATCTTTTAAAAAGATCAACATACAGAAATCAAGTTTTCTCAATATAAATGATGTGATTGAAAAAATACCCTATTTATAATACCAACAAAAAAGTTAAGTACCTTGGTAAGTGCTATGAAATGTGTAAGCCTGATGATTCACAGATATGTATCCCCGGGGCAAATAATACATTGTATGTTAATAATAATAATAATAATAATAATAATAATAATAAAATATATATTTTTTAAAGTTAAGTACCTTGGAATGAATATAACAAGAAATATTCAAGGGGCTCCTGGCTGGCTCAGTGGGTTAATGCCTCTGCCTTCGGCTCAGGTCATGATCTCAGGGTCCTGGGATCAAGCCCCGCATCGGGTTCTCTGCTCAGCAGGGATCCTGCTTCCCCCTCTCTCTCTGCCTGCCTCTCTGCCTACCTGTGATCTCTCTCTCTCTCTCTCTCTGTCAAATAAATCAGGCTCTCTGCTCAGCAGGGAGCCTGCTTCCCCCTCTCTCTCTGCCTGCCTCTCTGCCTACCTGTGATCTCTCTCTCTCTCTGTCAAATAAATAAATAAAATCTTTTTTTTTTAAAAAGGATCATTTCCTTTAAAAAAAATATTCAAGTCCTATGTGAAGAAAAATTTTAAACATTACTAAACACTCTCCAAAAGAAAACTTGAACAAGTAGAAATATAACATGCTCTTGGATAGGAATACTCAACATCACAAAAATGTCAGTTCACTAGAACTTAATTAAAATTTTTAATGTGAGTGATCCAATAGGCTTGTTTTTTTAACTAGATAAACTGATTCTAAAGTTTACCTAGAAAGAGAAAGGGTCAAGAATAATGACAAAAAGTATGGAAAAGCAGAACAATGATGGGGGAGGTGGATCTGTACTACCAGATATTAAAAGATGTTATGAAGCCTCAGTAAGCAGAACAATGTAATGTTGGTATAAACACAGAGAGACAGCTAATGGGTTAGGATATAATTTCCAAAAACAGTTGCAAAATCATACACAGACAATATAATAAAGCTGACATCTCATCATAGAAAATATATATCACTAAATAAATGGTACTAGGACAAATGAGTAGCCACTTAGACAAAAATGAAGTTAAATCCATTCCTCATGTCTCACTGGGTTAATTTCAAATGCATAAAAGATAATTTTTCTAAAAACTTCAAAAATATGAAAAGAAAAATGGGAAAATATCTTTCATTTTGGAGTGAGGAAAAGTCTATCACTCAAAATCCAGAAGCCGTAAAGGATTAGTAAGTTTAACCATCCAAAAATGTCCTCTGATGTTTTGTTTTGTTTTTTAAAGATTTTATTAATTTATTTGACAGAAAGAGATAACAAGAAGGCAGAGAGGCAGGCAGAGAGAGAGAAGAAGCAGGACCCCCACCAAGTAGAGAGCCCAATGTGGGGCTCAATCTCAGGACCCCAAGACCATAACCCAAGCCGAAGGCAGAGGCTTTAACCCATTGAGCCATCCAGGTGCCCCTATACTCTGATGTTTTAAAAACATAAGTCAAAAAAGAAAAAAAAAAGAAATAATAAAGCCAGAGAAATATTTTCATATCAGATCAAAGGAATAATCTCCCTCATATATAAAAAGCCACTAGATATAAATAAGTAATGACCAGTAACCCAAAAGAAAATAGGCAAAGGATATGAATTAAAAGAAATATAAATGAATCTTCAACTTAAACATACGAAACAAAAATTCAGTTTGATAACACACTTTCTGTGCAAGACTAGGGAAATAGGCATTTCAAATATTAGTGAGTGTGCATAAGTGTGCAAAGTGCTACAAAAAGCAATCTTGAAATATCTATTTAAATTAAATATATATATTTTTAATATGGATTAACTTTCATGTCTGAAAAATGACATCTGGACATAGTCATTCATCACAGTCTGTTTGTAGCCGCAAAAGATTAGAAGCAACTCAAATGTTCATCAATAAGTGGCTAGAGATAGAAATTTTGTGACATCCATAAAATAGAACATTATACAACTACAAAAAGGAATGAGGAAGCTCTATATGTTTTAACCTGGAAAGATCTCTCAGGTACACTTTTTTGAGAGAAAGAGAGAGAGAACAGCAGGGAGAGGGGGTAGGTGGGGGCAGAGAAGAGGGAGAGAGACAATCTTCAGCAGACTCCACACTCAATGTAGAGCCCATACAAGGCTTGATCTCACAACCCTGAGATCATGACTTGACCCGAAATCGAGAGTTGAATGCTCAACTGATTGAGCCACCCAGGCACCCCTCCAAGACACACTTTGAAATGAGAAAAACAAAGTGTAGAACAGTGGACAGTCTGTTACCTTCTGTGTAAAGAAGGAAGAAAAATAATAATCTGTATTCATATTTGTTTATATATAAAGAACCTAGAAAGATATAAAAGAAATTAAGGAGGTGACTGGGTAGATCGAAGTCGGAAATGGGAGAGAGGTTTTCAGTGATTATCTCTACACATTTTAATTGTTGAGCCATGTGACTACACTGCCATAGAAGAAGAAGGAAGAGAAGAACTAGAGTGGAGGTGGTCTTTATCATCGTGACCACCAAAGTAACTGAAAAGTGAATGAAGTCTAAATCCCAACCATTTTTGAAAATCATGGAAATTTTCAGTGTTTTTTCACAGCTCATCTTCAGCATAAAGTATAGGTGAATTTCTCCTGGTGCTGTGGAATCGTTGACACTTGATTGTCTGATTATGGTGAATTATTGTCCTGGACCAATTTAGGCTAAAGAGGCAACAGATAACAAGTTTTTAATTCTTGTGGCAACATTTCTATTGCCTAAAGTCAATGGGAAGAGAATGGACAATCAACACACACACACACACACACACACACACACACGTCAGTCTTGAAAATCATCACATAAGATTACTGATATTAGAGATGCCATTATCCTTTTAAGTTAACTCATAGAGCCTATTAATAAGATAACAAGGTGTGACCTGTGACTCCTTGTAATTATGTTTAACCATCCTGCAATTTTCTTGCAGATAACTAACAATGCCCCTTCATTTATTACTAGGCCAACACAAGCCAGTTTGCCAATTATTTCTTATTTCTAAAATATTGTTCATGTCAATGTTCAAGAAAAAAGGAAAATAAAGAGAAAAAGGAAAGGAAAAAATAGAGTTCCTATATCTTACATCAAAAACTGGGCTGTGGGGCACCTGGGTGGCTTAGTCAGTTAAGCGTCTGCCTTTTGCTTAGGTCATGATCTCAGGGTCCTGGGATGGAGTCCCGCATCGGTGGGGAGTCTGCTTCTCCCTCTCCCTCTGCTCATGGCTCTCTCTCTTTCAAATAAATAAATAAATCTTTTTTTTAAAAAAATGGGCAGCATATGCGACAGAAGAAGCAGGGACTTTACAGTTACGTAAATACATTTGTAGAAAAAGTAGCCCTTGCTTCCATCTCACTACCATGACACCAAAAGGATGACAAAATTTCTACAATGAACATGTATTACTTGTATTTTTTTTTGAAGATTATTTATTTAGTTATTTATTAGAGAGAGAAAGGGTGGGGGGGAGGGCCAGAGAAAGGGAGCGAGACTCTCAAGCAGACTACCCGCTGCATATGCTGCCCCACGCAGGGCTTGATCTCACGACCCTGAGATCAAAAGCTGAGCTGAAAGCAAAAGTTGGAACCGACTGAGCCACCCAGGAACCCTGAACAGGTTATTACTTTTATAATTAAGAAGAGACAAGATTTTTTTAAATGTAAACATGTGTAAACTGAGTGTGGAGATAGCCCTGAATGTTAACTCTGATCCTGTTGTGTATTATCTGTGAGATCTTGGTCAGAGTCTCAGTTTTCATACCTGTAAACTGCGGGCAAGTGTACCTGCTTTGCAGGGTTAAAGTTAGTTACGGATGAGACTGTGTTTGTGAAGGGCTGTGTACAGGCTCTGACACAGAGGAGGCACACAGTGAGAGAGATCCTCATCCCCCACGCACCTGGTAGAGGCAGGACCCATGGCAGCCAAGCCTGGTTGGTGCCTATTTCCTAAGTTCCTCTATTTGGACTATTCTATGGCTGTGCCAAAGCACAGGTACTTGCCCCTGCCTGTTGGGAAAAACCTAGTTATTAATCCATACCCATGGCATGACTGTAATTAGGAAACCTGGAATTTCTGGAGATAAGCTAGCTCTGTTCAGATCCCAGAAGGGTGTTTCCCTTCTTATGCGAATGAGGTTTCAGTGCAGGATACCGAAATGTCTCCAGAAGTATATAATATAGAGAAGTGAGAAATTACAAAAAGCTTAGAAGAGCAAGAAGCACATGCTCTAGGCTGGGCCTTCAGGAATTACCAGAAGACACCAGCCCTAATTTGCCAGGCAAGCCACTACTTCTGCACAACCTGGGCAAGCCTCAAGAACTCTCCAAGTAGCTGTGCGTTCACGCACCTGAGCTTGAACTCTGTCACTTGTTATCTATGTAACTTTGAGCAAGTTACTTAACTTCTCAAGAATCAAGATAAGGAAGTTGCCATCACAGTATCTGCTTCTCAACACCTATGGAATTACTTCTACAACTTTATGAGCAAAAATAAATAAAGCTAAAAGCAAACGGAAAATAGCCTCCACCTCACTCCTACTTTTCAAATCTCCCATGAGTATGTTTCACTAGCAGAGTATAGGTCACATTCAGGACCCTAGCTGCAAAGGAGCCTAGAAGAGCCATTTATGCTGGTTTTTTTTTAGCAGGGCTGAAAAGGATACCACAGGGACTTGGAAGTCAGCACTGAGGACCAAATAAACAAATCTATCACGGAGTTATTTAGTTCCTATTTAGTTCCTAAATAAATCAAGTTATTTAGTTCCCTAAACTGGGGCAACTTCTGCCAATCCCTGTTTCTGCTGCAGGTTCTCTAAATGTAGTCAAGGTCAAAGCTCGTTGTGCTCACTTGAAAATATAGTAAGGCATTTTTTGGTTGCCTCTCAAGCATCCCTTACCCATTATCTCCTCCTAACAATCCATAGATTTTCATTCATTCAGGTATCCATCCACCTCTCCTCTAAGCAACCTATATGCTTTGGAAAACTGACCCCCATTCCATTTCCAGGAATGGGCCCTTAATTGGTTTATATAAATTAGCACATTCCATCTTCGTGGCCATAGTCAGTGGCATAAGGGCAAGTCTCTCCCAAAGGAAACAACTTAAATTTCACATTCCCTCTCTACACACAATCGAAGTGGTGAGGGTATAATTTACAATTCATCTTTTCAGCTGTAGGTTTCTTTGCTGTTTCTCCTTCTTCTTCATTCTTCATCTTGTTCTGTCTTCTGTTGTGTCTTCTGTATACACATATAAAATGAAAATATTATTCAGCCTTAAGAAACAAGGAGATCCTGCCATTTGTGATAACACTGATGAACCTGGAGGACATCATGCTAAGTGAAATAAGCCAGACACAGAACTAAAAATACTGTGCGATTTCATTTGTATGTAGAATCTAAAAAGTTGAACACGGAGAAGCAGAGAGTAAAATGGTGGGTTACCAGAGGCAGGAAGGTGGGGGAAATGGTGGGGGGGGGGTTAAAAAGTAAAAGGTTACAGTTAAGTAGGATGAGTAAGTCTAGAGGTCTAATGTATAGCATGATGATTGTAGCTAATAACACTATATTTTATATTGGAAATTTGCTAAAAGAGTGGAATTCAAGGCTCTTAACACACACACAAAATTCACTATTTTTCTATTTCTCAAAATTCACACTTACCAGAGTAAAGGTAAACCACAGAAGGGAAGAAGATATTGCAAAACCTATTAACAACTAATAGTCATCTCTAGAATACATAAAGAACAATTAGAAGTAAGAAAAAGACAAATCAATTTTAAAAAACGAGCAAGAAACTTGAATGAGCACTTCATCAGAAAGGATATCCAGGGCGCCTGGATGGCTTAGTTGGTTAGGCGACTACCTTCGGCTCAGGTCATGATCCCAGAGTCCCGGGATCGAGTCCCGCATCAGGCTCCCAGCTCCACAGGGAGTCTGCTTCTCCCTCTGACCTTCTCCCCTCTCATGCTCTCTCTTGCTCTATTTCTCTCTCTCAAAAAAAAAAAAAAAATCTTAAAAAAAAAAAGGATATCCAAGTAGCCCATACACATATGAAAATGTACTCGATATCACCAGTCATCATAGGAATGCAAATTAAAACCACAATGAGATACCACTGCACTCCTACCAGAATGGCTAAAAATAAAAAGATTGACAATAACAAGTATAGTGTAGGATGCAGAGAAGGGAGGGTACTCGCACCCAGCTGGTGGAAGTGAAAACTGAACACACTAGAAAGGAGTTTGACACATGCAGTGGGTACCAGCTATAGATAGATAGATAGACAGACAGACAGACAGGGATAGGGACAGGGACAGGGATAGGGATAGGGATAGAGATACAGTTTGAAAACCACTGGAAACAATAAAGCTCATCTGTGGTGTTAGAAGTTAGGATAGTGATCGTTTGAGGGGCATGTGATGGCTGCAGAGAGGTAGTTATTAGGCTCCATCCTTGGCCTGGGTAGGAGTCATGCAAGTGTTTCCCATTTCAGTGGTGATAATTCACTGATCTGAACGCATGCTTGTGATTGCTGCATGTTGTGGTTTGTGTGCTGTGTTTCATTTTTAAAACCTACTTTCTAGAGCTACGTGATGAAACTGAGGAAATCTTCCCAAAAACAAAGGCAAAAAGATGGAAAAATGAGTGAGTGGTAAGATGAGGGACAGAGCATTCAGCATCTAAGTGACACATTCCAGGAAGAGAAAACGGAAAAAGAAGGGGAGGAAAACATCCAAGGAATAATTTAAGAAAATTTCCCAGAAATGAAGCCCATGAATTTCCAAATTAATTAAAAGAGCCTATTAAGTGCCTACAGTGGGTGAAAATACACATACTTAGGCAAACTTCATCATCAGAAACAAAAAGAGATCCCACAAGCTTCCAGAAAGAAAACACAGGTCTCATACAAAGGGTCCGTCATCAGAGTGGCTTTGGATTCTCAGCAGTGACACTGGAAACTAGAAGGCATGAGGCAATGCATTTAAAATTAAGAAAAAGTGTGGTGAGCACTGTGAATTGTATACGACTGAAGAATCACACAACTGTACCCCTGAAACAAATAATACATTATATGTTAATAAAGAATAAAATAATGTAAAATTAAGAGAAAGTATTTCCAAGCTAGAAGTCTATATTGTTCCAAACTAGGAATCTGCAAGAGCAGAATAACAACATCTTCATATACGTAAGGTCTCAAAAAATGTACAGCCCATTACTTCCTAGGGATGTTACTGGAAAATATGTTCCACTAAAACAAGGGAAATAAAGAAAAAGGAAGGCATGGGACCCGGGAAAAAAGAATATTCAATACAGGAAAGTACAGTAACCACCACCTCTACACAGTGGGACATCCTGCATCCAGGGTGATGGTAGGAGGAGAGCCCAGGATGACAGTGGGCCGCAGGCAGCCACCAGTCCAGCCTGAAGCAGGCCCAGGGATCCAGAAGAGACTTCTATAAGAGGATAGGAATGCATTGAATGTCTGGTACAAACTAATGCATTAAGAGGAAATTTTTGACAACTAGCCAAGGGTTTGGGGTTAAATTAGTGATTAACTCAAGGAAGCTAAACAAAGAAACTCCAAGGGGGCCATTCTGAAGGACCACTCTAGCCCCAGAGTTCCCATGGCATCAGTCAAGGCTGTGTTCATGCCCACACAGCAGCCTGGCTTCTCTCTGCCAAATCCCCATTCCTGTCGTCTTCCTCTTTATACACAGGTGTTGAGCCTAAGGGTACTCCCTAATAAATATCTGATACACTAAGCTCCACCTCAGAGTTTGCTTTCTGGACACCCCAACCTGCAATACAAGACAACTCCTGAGAAAAGAAAGTCTGGGGAGGGAAGAACACTCCATCATATTTCACTACATCATGCAGCTATCAATAGCATTTACAAAGAACTCAAACTTTCACTCTTTGAAAATTACATGATATTTTATGTAGAAAACCCAAAAGACTCCACCAAAAAAATTGCTGTACTTCAGTCAAGTCACAGGATATAAAATCAACATTACAGAAACTGTGGAACTTCTATAAACCAATAATGAAGCAGGAGAAAGAGAAATCAAAGGATTGATCCCATTTACAATTATACCAAAAACTGTAAAATACCTAGGAATAAACCTAACCAAAGAGGTAAAAAAATCTGTACTCTGAAAACTATAAAACACTTATGAAAGAAATTGAAGAAGAGATGAAAAAATGGAAAAACACTTCATGCTTATGGATTGGAAGAACAAATATTGATAAAATGTCTATGCTACCCAAAGCAATCTACACATTTAATGCAATTGCGATCAAAAAGTTATTGTGATCACCATTTTTCACAAACAATCCTAAACAATCCTAGAACAAACAATCCTAAAATTTGTATGGAACCAGGAAAGACCCCAAGTAGCCAAAGTAACACTGAAAAAGAAAACCAAAGCTGGAGGCTTCACAGTCCCAGAGTTCAAGCTATATTATGATAGTATGGTACTGGCACAAAAATAGATGCACAGATCAATGGAACAGAATAGAGAACTCAGAAGTAAACCCTCAACTCTAAGGTCAACTAATCTTGACAAAGCAGGAAAGAATTTCCAATGGAAAAGACAGTCTCCTCAACAAATGGTATTGGGAAAACTGGACAGCAACATGCAGAAGAATGAAACTGGACCACTTTCTTACACCATACACAAAAATAAACTCAATGGATCAAAGACCTAAATGTGAGACAGGAAACCATCAAAATCCTAGAGGAGAACATAGGCAGCAACCTCTTTGACCTTGGATGCAGCAACTTCTTATTGAACACGTCACCAGAGGAAAAGGAAACAAAAGTAAAAATGAACTATTGGGACTTCATCCAGATAAAAAAGTTTCTGCACAGCAAAAGAAACAATCAACAAAGCTAAAAGGCAACTCATGGGATGGGAGATGATATTTGCAAATAACATCAAGGGCTAGCATCCAAAATCTTCTCAAACTCAACACTCAAAAACCAAATAATCGTTAAGAAATGGGTAGAAGACATGAACAGACATATCTGCAAAGAAGACACCCAAATGGCTAACAGACACATGAAAAAATGCTCAACAGCACTCAGCATCAGGGAAATACAAATGAAAACCGCAATGAGATACCATCTCCCACTGGTCAGAATGGCTAAAAGTAAGAACTCAGGAAACAACCGATGTTGGCAAGGATGCAGAGAAAGGGGAACCCTCCTACGCTGTGGGTGGGAATGCAAACTGGTGTAGCCACTGTGGAAAACAGTATGGAGGTTCCTCAAAAAGTTAAAAATAGAGCTACCCTCTGACCCAGCAATACTACTACTGGGTATTTATCCAAAGGATACAAAAATGCTAATTTGAAGGGGCACATGCACCCCAATGTTTATAGTAGCACTATCCACAACAGCCCAACTATGGAGAAAACCCAGATGCCCATCGACTGATGAATGGATAAAGAAGATGTGGTACATATACACAATGGAATACTACTCAGCCATCAAAAAGAACAAAATATTGCCATTTGCAACAACGTGCATGGAACTAGAGTATGCTAAGTGAAATAAGTCAGTCAGAGAAAGACAAATATATGATTTCACTCATACGCAGAATTTAAGAAACAGATGAACATAGGGAAAGGGAAGGAAGACTAAAATAAAATTAAAAAAAGAGAGAGAGAGGGAGGAAACCATAAGTGACTCTTTTAACTATAGAGAACAAACAGGGTTGCTGGAGGTAGATGGGGGAATGGGCAAATGGGGGACAGGCATTAAGGAGGGCACTTGTTGTGATGAGCACTGGGTGTTATATGTAAGTGATGAATCACTAAAATTTACTCCTGAAACCAATACTACACTATATGTTAACTCAAATTTAAATTTTAAAAAATAGCATTTGCGTAACCATAATAACATCAATTTTATATATTAATCTAACTAAAACTACCATATCATTTTCATAAGAGGATGGAGAATGGGGAGATGCATATGTGCTCTGGGAGTACAGGAGGAAAGGGAGAAATCCGCAGTTTCTGTAGCAAGAAATCATAGCAACATATCAAGAAATAACATCTAAGATGAGGGGTGCCCGAGTTGCTTAGTCAGTAACGTGTCCAACTCTTGATCTCAGCTCAGGTCTTTTTTTTTTTTTTAAAGATTTTATTTATTTATTTATTTATTAGGAAAGCTTGAGAGTGAGAGAGAGCATGAGAAGGGAGAAGGTCAGAGTGAGAAGCAGACTCCCCCTGGAGCTGGGAGCCCGATGTGGGACTCGATCCCGGGACTCCGGGATCATGACCTGTCAGCTCAGGTCTTGATCTCAGGGTCATGAGTTCAAGCCCACGCCCAGAATGGAGCCCACTTAAAAAGAAAATACCTAAGATGAAAAATCAACAAGTAGCAAACTGTAGGCAGTTATTTAGAGCCACAGGGGTAAATACCAAAATAATTAGCTAAAAAGGAGATGAAAGGCATTACGTTTGCTCCCAGGCAGAGGAAGAGTGGGTAAGGGAATGACTGCTATTTTTCATAGAAAATTTTATAGAATTAGTTGGCTCTTTAAACTATGAGCATGTCTAACTATTATAAAAACACAGCTAAAATTGTGAAGGAAAAGGAACCCTCACACACTGTTGGTGGGAATACAAGCCAGTGCAGCCACTGTGGAAAACAGTACGGAGGTTCCTCAAAAAGTTAAAAATAGAATTACCATATGATCCATAATTCTACTACTGGGTATTTACCCAAATAAAATGAAAACACTAATTCAAAAGATGTATGCACCCCTATGATTATTATAGCATTATTTACTATAGCCAAGATACAGAAGTTAACCAAGTGTTCATCCATAGATGAATGGATAGAGAAGTGGTGTACACACACACACACACACACACACACACACACACACACACAGGAATACTACTCAGTCATAAAAAGAAAGAAATCTTGCCATTTGTAACCACATAGATCAAGAGGATACAATGCTAAGTGAAATAAGTCAGTCAGAGAAAGACAAGTACTGTATGATTTCACTCATATGTGGAATTTAAGAAACAAAACAAAGAAAAAAAGGGAAAAGGAAAAAAAAAATAAACCAGACTCTTAAACTTAGAGAACTGGTGGATGCCAGAGATGGGTGGGGGTGAAATTGGTGAAGGGGATTAAGAGCACACTTATCATGATGAACACTGAATAATGTATAGAAATGTTGAATCATTATATTGTACACCTGAAAATAATATAACACCGTATATTAATTATGCTTGAATTCAAAAAAATTTTAACTAAAATGAAACAAACAGATGCCAAAACAAACCGAAACACCCACATGTAGTTGAAGTCAGTACTGAGACTTGGCTGTGTGACCAGGTAGGTCAGCTGCGGTACCTCCATACAGATACTACACAGCCCCTAGAAATGATGCCAAGATGAATAGTTATGGAAATGGAAGGATCTTAAATGGTAAACGCAGATTTCAAAATGACATGCATAGATACCTGCCATCTTTGGATCCCTACGTCTTCTGACCTCAAATTTAAATAAAAATGGCTGAAATCTTCATCCTATATAATGAGGAAAAGTATACAGCAAATATACCGATATGTAAACAAGCATATATAAGCAAATTCCTCTGCCCTCCCCCAACACTGGTGCAAATTTCCAGGTGCCTAGTTCCCATGTGTACTATGATTTCCTCTTCCTGTCACTCTGTTTCCCTGGTCTCCCACTTTCTGTACCTGTTCCCTTCTCTATGTCCCTAATAAACACAAATATGGAACACCATCCCTTTTCCTTGATTTCCCCAAAGACTACCTTAACATGAGGCACTGCCAAAGGGACTACAGTTCTACTCGGCACGCGAGACCACTTTAAATCAGCAGGAGGATTCCTGTTCCTACATGTCCTGGCTCACGCTGCTTCTGGGGGATTCTCACTGGACATTCTTCTCCCATCCTTGCCTTTCACCAAGTGGCTGGGCCCCCTCTAGGTCCTCACCTGCTACCAAACTACCAAATTCTTCAAGTTCTTTGTTCTCTCATCCAGAGTATGAGGCCTCCCTCAAGGAACCTGCTTTTCCCAGCAGAAAAATCTTGACCTTTCACGCACAACAGATGATCAAGAACCCTTTTAAGAGTCATTTCCTCCAAACTGAACAAGTAACCAGAGCCAGTTTTTCTGTTTGTCTTCCCATTACATGTGTAATAATGACCGTGTATTATTGCTTTGTAGTTAAATTATTTTCAAGAGAGACACCATGGAAGTCAGGAATTCAGACCACGAATAATGTAAATGTCAAGTACCTTGACTGCAGCAACTACCCACAAGCTCCTGCTCCACACAAGGCTGAGAAGATGCTCACTGAGGCAGTGTGGGATATGGAGACCAAGGCAGGTCCAGAGTTCCACAAAACTGCTGATCCCAGTGTGGGCCGGTCAGCAAAAGAACTCCAAGAAGACATGTGACCAGTGCAAACAAGCTGAGACCTTGCCACGGGGGACCAAAATGTCTTCCCCTTTCCTCTTGATTGGTGTCATCTTCCCAGGCCTGGCTTGGGTGTTGACCCAGTCCTTAGAAGCCTTCCCTGCGGGTCCTCTCACCAACTCTGCTACTTATCAACTGTGTAGCAAGTTAGTTCACCTTCTCCATGCCCCAGTTTCCTCATCTGTGAAATGGGGGATAATAATATTTGTAAGAATCAAACGAATCATCTTTATAAAGTACTTGGAATGGTGATTGTTTCAGAGTTAGTACTCCGTCATGTTAGTGATCATCACCACCATCATCATTATTATTGTCACTATGCCCATAGACTTTATCCTTGACCGAGACATCATATGGTCATATGTGGGAGTCTGTCCAGGGGAGGACCTGGTATGATTTATCTCTGATCTCATCATAGACAGCACAGGGGCCAGCATGGAACTTTGTGCTCAATGCCTACTTGATTAAAACTTTGGGATGCCTGGGTGGCTCAGTCGGTGAAGCATCTGCCTTCGGCTCAGGTCATGATCCCAGGGACCTGGGATCAAGTCTGCATTGGGGTCCTTGCTCCACAGGAGTTTATTTCTTCCGCTCCTCCTGCTCTCTCTCTGTCAAATAAATAAAATCTTAAAAAAAAAAGAAAAGAGTTTGCAGAGATGGGGGCACCTGGGTGGTGCAATCAATTAAGTGTCGGACTCTTGGTTTCGGTTCACATCATGATCTAAGGGTCCTGGGGTCGAGCCCCGAGTCGGGCTCCGCACACAGCATGAAGTCGGCTTGAGGTTCTCTCTCCCTCTCCCTCTAACCCTCCCACTTTTGCTCTCTCTCTCTAAAATAAAATTTAAAAAACTTTGCAGAGAAGAAACAGGCCAGCTAAGAAACTATACATCACCTGCCTGAAAGCCAATTTGGGTTAATTTTTGTATGTGATGCCAGGTAATGGGCCGTTATTCCCTTGCGAGTTGATATAATGTTGTCCCAACACCATTTTTTGAAAAAGATTATTCTTTCTCCATTGAATTATTTTGGCACAATTGTTAAAAATCAGTTGACTGCAAATGTGAGCATTTATTTCTGGACTCAAATCTATTCCACTGAATTATATGTCTGTGCTGTCGATACCACACTTTGTAGTTAGTTTTGAAATTGGGGCGTGTGAGTTCTCCAACTTTGTTCTTCTTTCTCAAGCTCATTTTGGCATTTCTGGATCCCCTGAATTACCATATCAATTTTAGAATTAGCGTATCGATTTCTGCAAAGTCAAATGGAGAACCGATAGAAATTGCAGTGAACGACAGGTCAGTTTAAGGAGTACTGCCATATTACCAATATTAAGTCTTCTGATCCATGAACGTAGATGTCATTCTATTTACTTAAGTCTCCGTTAATTTCCTTTGGTGATGTTTGGTAGTTTTCAGAGTATGTGTTTTACACTTCTTTTGTTAAAGATTCCTAAGTATTTTATTCTTTTTTATATTATCGTAAATAAAATTGTTTTCTTAATTTAATTAACCAGTTTGTTTATTGCTCCTTTATGGAAATACAATCTATTTTTGTATATTGATTCTGTTTACGGAAACCTTACTTAGTTCATTTATTAGTTCTAATAGTTTTTAATAGACTCCTTAGGATTTTCTAAATACAAGATCATATCATCTGCAGATAGTTCTACTTCTTTTTCAATTTAATGCAATTTACTTAGTCTTCTTGACTAATTGCTACGGACTTGTTTTTGCAAATCATTTATTTGCTAGGCCCTTCAATCTTCAGTACACACCAATAACATGAAGCTAATGTGCTCATTTTACATATGAGGAATCTGAGAACAGAAGTCACCCTATTTGAGTTTGTGGGATCCACAGTATTCTAAGACCGAAACCTAGCTGCTTCAGCTTCCCAGATTAAAGCCTGCATTTGGATTTAGCAACCTTATTCTAAATAAACAACTATCCAGGAGAATCCCCTTTTGTGAATTAAGTAAATTGAAATATGTTGCCCCTCCCCAAAAAAAAACAAGCACCAATTTTAACTCAACATTCTGATTGTTTTTTGCTACAAAGTTGTATAAATCCATGTTGTCTCATCATGCTACCAGAGTAGGCTTAGCAAACTGCACAACCGGGTGTGCTACTGTGGTGGGCTGAGATCACCCAATTCCAGCTCTCACCAGTTTCCTCCAATCCCCAAAACTGAAATAAAGAGGCACAAACCTAAGAGCAGAAAGCTTTTACAAAGTCCTACAAGATCTTGGTTAAAGGTTTCTTTATTAGAAGGCCTGTCCCTAATGTGTTCAATGTTTCTGGTTTTCAGCTGCAACATCAATGAGAACAGCAACATTTTGGAAAGTGCAACATAAAGATTCCAAGAGTTGTCCAGCCCCCAACTGCCCACAGAGGTAGGGAAGGTATTATCTGCTCCCTAAGGCAGAACTTACCAAAGATGGAGCAGATCAGGAATCAAGAGGTAAACCAAGATGAAAGAAAAGTGACACACAGATTGGTCCACGGATGCTCTTGGCCCAGCTCTGGGGTCAGCAATCAAGCAACTGAAACCAAGCTCTCAGCGATTAATCCTGCAGTTCCGAGGCTGCTGCAACTGTCCAGCCTGTGTGGCTCGAGTTAAAGGTCAGACCCTATAATAAGCCTCTTTGGGAAGTTGAGATCACTGCAACTCCAGCCTGAGGGCCAAAGCAGAAACGTTCAGGGCCTGCCTCACCCTGGAGGAAACAGCAAGGTGAGGGAAAGGCAGGAAGGAATCTCAAGTTTCCAGGATTCTCGTGTGCTCGGCCAGCTCCACCTCCCTCAGAATTAGTATGAGTAAGGGAAGTTCAAAACAGCCAGACTGTGTCCCACAGGTGAGTGAGCCAGTAAGCACAGTTACACACACCATCTCACACATGTTAACTTGGCTCCAAGCACAAGTGCACACACTGAACTTTAGTGTAGACTATGCAACCCTAAAGCCTACGAGATAGCCTTGACAACTCTTCTTCCTCAGCCCATACCCAATCCATTACCAGGTCCTGTCAGTCTTGCCTCTGAAGCAATTCTAGAACCCCTTCCCTTTAACTCCACCACCCCTAATCCAAGCTGCTCTCATCTCCTTTGGCTACAAGTTGGGACGGTTACAGCTCTTCCTCAAAATGAAAATCTGAACATGTCACCCACCTTCCTTTCACCCCTGCATGAATTCTCAGGGCTCTAATGGTAAAGATAAAACTCACCCAGGTGGTCTCCATGCCCCTGCACAGCTGGGCTCCAGCTCTTGCTCGGCTTCATGCCCACCACACCCCCACTATCCTCTGTTCCTTCCTCTGGTTTGCGTGCTCTCCGCTCCTTCCCAGCACAGACACTTGGTATAAACACTCTTCCTCCTCATTTGCCCAGTCAATTTCAACCTTCAACCCCAGGGAAGTCCTCCTGACCTCACTGACTAAGCCAAATCCCCCAGGTTCCCATAGCATTGGGTGTCTTCACAGAACTCATGATAGTTGCAACTTAACATGTGAGTGATTTTCTAAAAATTAGTATCTATCTCTTCATTAGACTACAAACTCCATAAAGGGAAGAACCATATATATTTTTTATATTTTTTAAAAAATATCTTATTTATCTTGAGAGAGAGAGAGAGAGAGAGAACATGCGTAAGCATAAGCTGAGAGAGGGGCAAAAGGAGAGAGAGAGAGAATCCCAAGCAGACTCCATGCTCAGCACAGAGTCTGATGTGGGGCTCCATCTCAAGACCATGTGATCATACCCTGAACCAAAATCAAGAGTTGGTTGCCCAACCGAGCCACCAGATACCCCTAAATCTTTTTAATATGAAAAATTAAGGACGCCTGGGTGGCCCAGTTGGTTAAGCGTCTGCCTTCGGCTCAGGTCATTCTCAGGGTCCTGGGTCCGAGTCCCACATCAGGCTCCTTGCTCAGCAGGGAGCCTGCTTCTCTCTCTCTTTCACAAAATAAATAAAACCTTTTTTTAAAAAAAAAAAGAAGGAAAAGAAAAGTTAATGAGCTTCCATGTATCTCATCCAGCTCCAATAACTAGAAAGGATCACAAAGCAGGCCCCTGGGATTCTGGAGCCAAACCCTGCCATCTACAACAGAGATTTATATACCTCTTGAGAAACAGCTCCTGGCACATGACTGGGCCCTGGTTTGGATGAAATGCTTGGCCATGAGGATCGAATGACAATACATCAAGAACTTCCCATTATGAACTGGGTTCTGCCAAACTGTAAAGTCAGGTGCAGGCATCAGTAATTCACTGTAAAATGAAAATGGTGGCCAAGCTTGGTTTGCTGATGGGTCAGCTTGTTATGTGGGTGGAAGACAGAAATGGACAACGGCTGCATGACAGTCTCATTCAGGGATTGCCTTGAAAGACAGTGGGAAACAAGGAAAAGCAAGGGGGAATCTTCCCAAGGAACAGAGCTACAAATGGTTATGGAAGGAGAGCTATATACAAGACACTACGTATACATTCCTGAGCAGTGGCCAGTGGTCTAGCTGGCTAGTCTGAGGACTGAAAGAAAAAGGTCTGGAAGACTGGAGACAAGAAGGTCTGGGGTATAGGTATGTGGCTGGACATCTGGGAGTAGGCACAAAGTATGAAGATTTTTGTATCACACATTAGTCCGCACCAGAGAGCATCCCCTACTGAAAGGAACTGAAAACTAAGTAGATTAAATGACTCTGCCACTTTGTCACTGGCACGATCGGCATATAAATGGAGTTGGTCATGGTGGCAGAGATGGAGACTACACATAGGCCCAACAGCACAGACTCTCACATACCAAAACTAATCTAGCTACTGCTGCCTCGGAATATTCAATCTGCCAGCAAGAGGCCAATGCTCAGCCCCAATAAAGCACTATTCCTTGAGGAGCCCAACCAGCACTTGGGGCAAATCAGCTCCCTCAGGCCCCTTCCATCCTGGCAGGGCCAGCAGTTCATCCTCACAGGGACAGAGATCTATTCTGGGAATAGGTTTGCTTTTTCTTGCCACAGGATTTCAGCCAGCACCAATACCCGGACACTCAGAGAGCGCCTAATCCTCTGGTATGGAATTCCATCCAGCATAGCACCCAATCACCACACCCACTTCACAGTGAAGCAAGTCAGGGAGTGGGTCCATATATACTTTTACTGGTCATATATGTGCTACACCATCCAGAAGCTAACAATCTCAGAGAACAGTGGAATGGCCCACTGAAGGCACAACTGAAGCACTGGCTTCAATGATCCGAGGCGGGAATCTGTAAACCTGGGTGCCATCCTTCAGGATCTAGTACTTGTACTACGTCAGAGACTTTTACGTGGGGCTATGTCCCCAAGGAAGAATGCATGGGTCTAGGAACCATGTGTACTTGTGTGTACTAGGAATGCCACACACAAGGCAGAAGAAGGAGTGGCCACACTTACCATTACTTCAAGGACCCACTGAGGGACACTGTGCCTTGTATACCTGCAACTCTAAGTTCTGCAGAGTTGGAAGTGCTGGTTCTGGGAGGAGTCACACTCTTGCCAGAGCTGCATTCTGTAGGTCCTAGTGCTTTGAAGCACAAGTGTCACCTGCCACCAGTGTACTTTGGACTTCTTATGTCTGCGGACCAGCAGACAAGAGTCACCATCTTGGCAGAGATAATTGAGCCTGAACAACGGGAGGTGGCAGGAATGGGTAAAACATGTGCGGAACCCAGGGCTCAGACAGCTAATTCTAAGCCTGAGACAGAAAACATATAAGACGAGACTGGAATCTTAAAATTCCACAAAGCAACAACCACCAGGGTCATGTCAAACAACCTGGGAGACAATTTGAAAAGGCTCCCAACTGCCAGGATGGGACAGTGAAGATAATAACTGCAATGGAATGAAACGCACCAGACACATGTTAAGTTTGTGAGTTCATAACAATGTTTTTTAAAAAATAGCCACCTTCTAAGGATAACTGGGAACCAGTCCAGTACATTAACTTAAAAGTTAATAAAAGGAATTAAGGACTTACCCTGCCTTTCCTATAAACTCTACTGAGAAATCAAATACATGAAGGGCGGCATCTCCTTATAAAATTATTCCACCTAATAAATGAAACAAAATGATAGATTAGAACATCCCCATGTTGCAAGCCCCCCCTCCATAGTGAATTACTTACAGGATGATAGCTGCTGCTAACATCAAAAAAAAAAAAAAAGTGAACATCAGACATGATGTGTCTCCTGATAAACAAATACACCACCACCTAGAGTCTCCTTAAAGGGATCAATCCAGAGGCAAATCAGAATGTGCCTGGATCTAGCTGCTGATTTACAGGGAATGCAGAGGATAAAGGAACACATTGAATTACACCACCAGCATGAAATTAGCAAAATCCAGCCTGTGGGAAACTACAGACCATACATCCCAGGTTCTTCAAGAGTCAAACTGTAAGGAAAAGAAAGAGGTAGAAAGAACCCTTTAGATTAAAAGGGACTTAATAGATGTATCAAGTTAAAAAGGAAACCAATTCGACTACTATGGTGTGTAGGGATGTACGTTTGGGTGATAAAACAATAAAGAAACTCAAGGTAGTGGTTAATATAAAGGTCACAAAGTTGGAAGGAAGGAGACGGCTAAGGCTGGGACAGGGAACCAGGAGGACTCTGGGAAGGCTGATAAAGCTCTATTCTAGACCTGGTGGTGGTTACAGGGGTATTTACTCTGTAATAACCCACTGAGTTTAGCTGCATGCTTGTTTATTCATCGGTCCCTGAAATCTCAAGAGTCTGAGAACCCTGAATTAGAGCAAGTACAAAAGCCAAAGCAGGCAACCCTTGCACTGAATGCACTTGATCTACCCAGGGCTGCGGGAAAGGCAGTTGACTCAAGTGTCCTTGAAATACTGAATATACTAAACACGCCTTTTCTTTTAAATCACACGTCATTCCAAAAAGGATTTGCAGATTCTAAAACAAAACACAGTAGAAAGTGAGGCATTCATAACAGAATCAGCTGTGAGAAGGAGCAGACAGATGGTCCCAGGAAAGCCTGGATTTCTAAAACATGGTTGACACTCACCTTCTCAGCAACGTCTGCTGGAAGGAGTGTGGCTCCTGCAGGGTTTCGGCTGACCGAGGCCACCGGCACCCTCGGAGAAAGCCCGTAACTAAGTGCCGTACACTCGCCACCCAGAACCATGCCCGACCGGACAGCTGTACAAGTCAGACCCCTCAGCACAAAAAGGGTCATTTAACTCTAACTGGCATGAGCACTGGCTCCAGTAATCAGCACCTAAAAGCTGGAAGAAGTCAAAGGAGAAGCACTCCTAGGTTGCCTTAAAGAGGTTCCTGCCCTTATTCCGAGACATAGCATCCACCATGGGGTGAGTCAGTTGTGTTGTCCATGATTTTTCAGGCCACACACTGCACACAGTTGAGACACACGGTTGCCACACCTCAATCCAGTAGTTGTGCTCTGACCACAGGTTTCCAAGTCACATCCCAGGAGGGCCCGAAGCAGCAAGACTCGTCCTCACAGGTGGAAGTGTGTACTAGGAA
>CM052815.1:40452976-40487210 GCA_028533885.1 Nasua narica | reverse complement strand
AAAAAATATATAATCTGAAGGCAGATAATAACAGAATTTGCTAATGGACTGAGTGAGGAGCGCGACAGATGAAAGAGGTCAAGAAGCCCGTGAAGATTTTCCATTTGAGCACGAGATAAATAGAGGTTCTATTTACTGAGATGAGGAAGGAGCAGGTTTTACCTGGGAGGGAGGGAGGAGGATGAAATGTTTTGTTTAGACACGCTGAGTTGAAGATGCCCGTTGGCCAGGCAAGTGTTGATATGGAGAAGGCATTGGTTTTACCGGGGGTCTCCAAGGTCGAATACTACACCTCAGGGGTTTACAAAATGATCCACTGGGTGTGGGCAAAGCCTTTTTACATCTATGCCTAGTTATTTTTACCTAAAAATAAGAAACAAAGAAAGGTTCACTGGTTTAGTGTATGGTATAAGACAGGTCCCTCAGTCCGTCTACATCTCCGTGAGGCACAGACATACATGAAGACACAAGGTCTCCTGGGAAAGAAGGACAGGCATTCCCCAACTCCAGGGGTGGGAAGGTGCTGATCGCTTTTCTTCTTTATAACATACGGAGAACTGCAGTTTGCCTGGTTGGTTGAACAGGTTTCCTGATTGCATTATCCATCTTCAACCAAACTAACTGGCACAAAATGGCCAGCAACTTCAGACAATCCTGCAAAAACCCTGGCCCGAAGGTACAACCAACAACGCAAGCCCAGGTGGGGGCAGGGAAGGGCCAGTCAGACGCAACTTTTACCCCAGGATGAGTTCTTTGTCAAATATCACGACACAGAAACAGAAATCAGCTCTGACAAGAGCTGAGTCAAAACACCAGCAATGAACAAAAAGGTTATTTGAAATATGGATTTACAACCACTACTGCTGGCAATGGACCTTGCCAGACTATAAATGTGGTACCTAAAGATGCGAGCCAGTTATTTTAAAATTTTTATTTAATCTGTACCTCTTTTTTTATGATGTACATAAGATGTTAGTCAGTAGAACAAGTATGTAGTTTTAAAATAAGTAAACGTTCATAAATTAAAAAATATTTTACTCTGTGTGTGTGTGTGTGTGTGTGTGTGTGTGATGAAGAATATTCAACACATCCCGGGATAGAGAAGTCTGGAATTCAAAATAGATGTCAGAGCTGGTGAGGCAGTTTGAGAGTCACCAGTCACCAGTGTGTGGTGGTGGCAGTGAATGAGGTCAGGTAGGACAGTGTGGAGGACTGAGTCCGGGGATACCTGGTTTTGAGAGATCAAAAATTAGGGGAGAACCAATATAGGAAATAAAAAGGGAGCCGCCAGGGAGGTAGGAGGAGAACCAGAAGAGTGTGGTGTCTGAAACCCAGGAGAAGAGGGTGTTTCTGGGAGGAGAGGAGGGTATCCCTGATATCTGAACGAGAGTCGGCCGCTGATTTTGGTAACATAAAGATGGTTAGAAATCTTGGGAAAACCAGTTTCAGTGGAGACGCTGGGAACAAAAACTCCAGACTGGCTAGAGAAAATGGGAGGGGAGGAAGGAAAGATAGGGAGTTTAGACAACTCTTTTAAGGACTTTTGCTCTACGGGGGGGTCAGAGAAATGAGGCAGTGTCTGGAGAGAAGCATGAAGTCAAAGGAGGGTCTGTTTGGTTTTTAAGACAAGAGATAGGTTGGTGTGTTGTTGGCAATGGCCCAGTAGAGAGGAAAACTGCTGAGATGAGGGGTCAGTGGGGACAACAACAGGAGCAATGTTCTTGAGAAGAGGAAAGCAAATGGGCTCCAGAGCCCAAGTGGAAGAGCTGGCCTTGGTTGGAACATGGGCCATTCATCCATTTTAACAGGAAGCAGGTTGGAGTATGTGTGGACAGATGCAGGATAGGAGGGTTGGTCTGCACATGATAAGATAAAGTTATTTCCCTAGTTTCCCAGAAGCCCATGCACATCACTGCCTGGAAATCTTGTTGCAACTTAAATTCAACGTGCTCAAGGGGAATGCTTCTCTTCCCTTCCTTGCCCAGTTCTTCCTACCCCTCTGGCAAATAGCATCTCTGCTCCCCCCGTCACCAAGCCTCCAACCCTTGCAATCCAGCCCGTAGTTATTATTCCAGACCTTTCCTCCCTGCTCCATCAGTCAGCCAGCTGCAGCTGTGTTCCCTTGGTCCGTCGGCTAATCTCTCTCCCTGTGGCACCAGGGTGCTTTGATCCTCACCATCTCTAATGTAGATTCCTGTCATAACCTTCCAACGACTTCCCTTGCCCGAGCCCTGTCCCAGCCTACCGTCAGACTCACCTTCCTAAAGTGCTTCTCTGACTGCTTCCCTCCCTGACTCCAAAGTCTCCTTGACTTGACTCTCCACACTCTTCTTGGTGTCTTTGATTCAGAACTCAGTCTTTAGTCTCCTTTTCTGCATCTGAGTTTTCTTTTTTCCTCAGGCTTTCTCTCAAGAGCCTATTTTTTTCTTGCTTTTCCTATAAATCTTTTCTGATTATTTCTTCCCCAGTGATCACATTCATCCAACCATTCAACCAACCCACAGGCTTTTTCTCCATGCCTCCTGCATATGAAACAGGGTCGGGTGAGATGAGGGACACGTGGGAAGCGAGGGATGGATCAGAGACCCAGTCAGAAACCTCTGAGCTCACCCCAGCTCTTTCCTCTTCTCAGTCCCCAATCCGATTAGTCACCAAATCCTGCTCATATTTCCTCCCAAATATTTCTAGAATCCATTGCTTCTTTTCTAGTTCATCTAGACCATCTATATTCTAGTCTATATCTCGTGCCTTCATGTTCTCAGCATCTCTCACAAAAGCATTCAAAACCTCCCAAGCTGGGTTTTCTGCCTCTGGTCCTAACTCTCAATTCAGTAAAAGAAATTTTGCTAGAATACAAATACAACCTCGCCCATTCCCTGATTCAACCCTCTCAGGGCACCTTGTCACCTAGATATAAAGCCAAGGCTCCTTAGCAGCATTCTCAAGGTCTCTCACGACCTACCATGCTTCTCCCACAAGCCGAGCCACACACCATACCCTCCCTTGCGGTCCAGGTTTAGTGGTACTGAGGAGTTAATTGCCTCCTGGGTCCATCTTACTCCGTCCCATTCCCCAAGGGTACTCCTCTGCCTGGATACTCTTCTCCATGGATTCACCATCTGCACATCCCTCAAAACTCAACTTAGGCTTCTTCTCTTTGGGGAAGGCTTCTCTAACTCTTCCCTGGAAGAACCGAGTGTGACATGAGAGGGATGCTGTCTTATTTATAAGGCCTCCTCAGCACGCACTGCAGAGTTGGCCGTGGAGAGTTCTCCATACGAGTGCAATCGGAGTTAGATACTCACATGATGCAGGCTGTACCTAGAAGTGAAAGCATTCCCATTGAGAGAGTTAGGAATGTGGGCTCTTGAGACAGATCTGGATTGGAAACCCTGGCACTGCCACTTACTTGCTGAGTGACCCTGGGAAAACTCCTTACTTCCCTATGCCTTAGTTTCCTTATCTGTAAAAAAGGTATGATGCAAAATAGACTTACAATCAGGATCAAATGAGAAAATACATGTAAAGTGCTTAGCACAGTGCTAAACACATTGTAAGTGCTCAATAAATGTGAACATTTTACAAAATTATGTTTTGTTTTGTTGTGGGTTTTGGGGGGGTGGTTAGAAAGAGAGAGAGGAAGAGTATGAGTTGGTGGGGGGAGAAGCAGAGGGAGAGGGAGAGAGAATCTTATGCAGGCTCCATATCCAGCATGGAGCCCGACACAGGGCTCCATCTCATAACCCTGAGATCCTGACCTGAGCTGAAATCAAGAGTCAGACACTTAACTGACTGAGCCATCCAGGCATCCCCTAAATTACATTTTTTAAGCTCTTTAATCAAAAGAATTTCCTACCAAGTCTGTGTGATAAGTATTGGTCTAATATTGGTCTATATTGCTAATACAGACTTTATACGTTCCATATTTAAAAGAAAAGAAAATTTCTGCCTGTTCAATTGACAATAATTTCTAAATTCTGAAAAAATTAAGAAGAAAATGCCTGGCTCATTCCTGCCTCAGGCCATTTGCACCTGCTGACCTCTCCTCAGCCAGAACACCCTCTGCCCCCATCAGAGCTTTACAAGGGGAGCCTCTACTCACTTAGATCAAATGTCACCTGCTCTAAAAGCCTTGATAAACACCTGTGGGAAGTAATCCATCCTCCCCTCTGTCCTTCTCTGTGTTTTTATCTTCATAATACTTATAACTTCTGAAACTACCTTTTTCTTTATTGTCTAATTGTCCATGTCCTTCTGTAAGAATGTGAATATCATAATAGCCATTATGTTCTCACTGCTTCATCCCAAGTTCAGAGCAGCACAGAGTGATATCTGAATATAAACTGGTGGAATTAATTTTTCTCAACTGCTGCAGAGGAAAGCTACTGCTCTTGAAAGTTGAGTTAAACCCTCCCAGTCTCTCTCAAGAGCCCAGGCACAAAATGCTTCCCTGGTTTGCCAGGGGAGTTTGCCAGTTGCCTGGATTGTGTCTTCTAAAAATTTCAGCAAGTTTTAAGAATAATCAAAGACAAAAATTTATATTTAGGCAAGTACAGGCCTTAAATAATTCACCCTTTATGAAGGGATAAATAGTTGTGAAAGAAAAACAGAAATCCACATCATCATTAATTTTTCTTTAGGTATAAAGGATTTTATGAATTACTATGGAGCTTAAGGAATTTGTTTCTCGAAGAATATAATCACTATTTTTTTTTCCATCTTGCTAGAATTGAACACAGATGGTACAAAGGTCACCTGCAGCAAGCTGTCCCCAAAGTCCTTAAATGCCAAAGGAATGAGGCTTTTCTATGCAAAAATGACTATAATAAAGAAAGTGTTTAATTGTTCAGAGGTGATTATGTTTTTTGATATGACTTGGGACTTTAAAATTCATTTTCTAAGTGATATTGGAAAAAAAAAACAATTCAGTGGAAAAATAGGCAGAGAACGTAGATATTCTCAGAAGAAAACCAAATGGCCATAGACATATGATAGCATACTCAGTTTTACTAAATAATCTAAGAAAAACAAGTTAACATTTGACTATTATTTTTGCTTATTAGATTTGGAAAAATTAAAAATATCAATGATAAACAACCCATGTTAGCAAGGATGTGGGACCATGAGCACTCAGATACAAGGTTGGAGGGAGTCTACAGAGGTATGGTCTTTTTGCAGGCTAAGTAGGCAGTATCTATTAAAGTTTTAAGTCTGCATGTCTTTGACCCAATAAGTGGACTTCTATGACATTTCGAACATGTCGGCCACATGCACACACACACACAAAATATCTTTGCTGCAGCACTGTTTGTGGTTAAAAAATTAGGAGAAACTTAATTGAATGTTCACCGCAGGCGTATAGTTAATAAATACTGGTATCTTAGAACAAATGCAGACTAGGAAGCTTTAAAAGGAATAAGGTAATTCGTCCATTAGACAGAAGGATGCCCATGATCCACTCTATCATTAGACACAACCCAGCACAATTCAAATTGTACTGATACATTTTTTTTAAGGTGGGGGGAGAAGTGGAGAGAGAGAGAGAGAAAGAGAGAGAGAATCTGAGCAGGGCTCAATGCAGGGCTCGATCTCACAACCCTGAGATCATGACCTTAGCCAAAATCAAGGGTCAGACGCTTAACTGACGGGGCCACCCAGGCGCCCCATATATGGATATATGTTTTTAAAATATGATTTCTTCATAAGTAAGCCAATAGCTGCCAAAGTCATTCTTTTAAGACGTAAGTCAGGAACCCCGTTACTCCTCTGCTCGAAACTTTTCACTGGCTTTGTTTCTCAGAGTCGGAGTCCTCACCCTGCTTCCCATGCCCACATGATCCGGCCCCTGGCTACTGCTCTGATCTTCTCCCCTTCGCCCCTCTCCCTCAGCTACCTTTCTGGTCTTCTTTCCCTTGCCTCAGGGTTCTTGGTACTTGCTGGACTCTTCCCCCAGATATCCCCATAGCTTGCTTCCCTCCATCTTTCATATCTGGGCCCAAATGACTCTGTAACAACCACAGTCCCCAACCATAGTCTACATTTGGGGGGAGTATATCCCTCCTCAGCCATCTCCCTGCCCTGCCACTTTCTATTCCCCTGCCCCACTTACCCCTCACATGCCCTTACCACCATCTGCTCCATGATATATTTTCTTCTTTATTGGTTTGTGACCTGGCTCCCTCCTCCTAAGATTTTTACCTTTTTGTTTCATTAATACATTCCCAGCACCTAGAATAGTACCTGGCACACAGTAGGTGTTCGATAAATATTTACTGAATAAATAAATAAAATTTCATTTTTATATGTGCATGAAAACAGATGTAGGGGGAGCCTGGATGGCTCAGTCAGTTAAGTGGCTGCCTTTGGCTCAGGTCATGATCCCAGGGTCCTGGGATTGAGTTCCACATTGGGCTCCCTGCTCAGCCGATAGCCTGCTTCTCCCTCTTCCTCTGCCTGCCACTCTGCCTATTTGTGCTCCCCACATCTCTCTCTATCAAATAAATAGATAAAATCTTTAAAAAAAGTGATGTAGAAAAATACATCACAACCCATTGTCAATGATTCCGAAGAATAGGATTAGGAGAACTCTTACCCTTATTATATATGTTTCTGTACCACTTGGAACATACACTATTTTGATAATTAGAAATGAAGTAAAAAATATTTTAAAGGAAAAATGTAATGGTTCCATCTGCCCTTCTAGTGACTTTAAATGCTTCTGGGGGCTCCTTTTGGCCGACACTGAAAATAATTTGCAAAAAGAACTATGCTAGACATAGCTCCACTGTATGTACCATTCGGAGTTCAGAAAATACCAGTAAACTTGGTCTTTATGAAGTTCCAAGACCAGCCAATAGTCCAGGAATATAAAGACTATAAGATACACTCCCCACTCCCACACACTTAGTCACTCCCTAGACTTAGCCTTTTTTTTTTTTCCTGTGTAGAATGCAACTGTCTTCTTTTTTTTAATTTAAATTCAATTATCCAATATATAGGACATCATTAGTTTTTGATGTAGTGTTCAACGGTTAGTTGGGTTTAACACCCGGTGTTCTTCACCACACATGCCCTCCTTAAAACCCATCACCCAGTTACCCCATGTTTTTAATTAACACCTGCAACCTCCCTTACACACGCTTCCTCCCTTCAGCAGGAGGAAGAAATTTCACTGGTAATTCCTTGTGCTGTTTGCTCTACATGGTAAAATTTTCAACATTGCAATCAGACAAGGTGAACTTGACCTGCTTCCATGTAGGCTACAAAAGTCATCCATTGCTAGAGGGAGCTCTTGAGACAAGACGCATTGCCTCCCAGCAACAAATCCAACTTAACTTAGCATCACAAGCCTCTCAGGACACATTTACACACACAACAGCCACGCTGTCTTTTCATAAGCTGTCATGGTCATGAGGCCTTTGTTAAGTAACTTCTGATCCTCATTTCTGGGCCTTTTTCCCAGGAGCATAGTCATGGTGGTATTGGCAATACTCTAGTTTTGCCTGATTTCTTAACTGGCCACGGAGGCTCCCTGGGAAGGCTGCAAGGCCTCTCCCTAACAGGACTGCAAATGGAGAAAGGGGATACAGTTTAGCTCCGAGGGGTCAGTGGGAAGACTGGCCTCCTACCCCTGACAGTTTTCTGCAACTTGCCCTGTAAAGTAGGTTAGCAACAGCCAACTCTCATCACCATCTTGGTACGGAAGCTGGAACTCTTAGAAGTTTAAATGAGAATAAACCAACCAGCTGAGTTGTTTCTCGGTTTTTTTTTCTTTCTTTTTTTTTTTTTTTATTTATTATAGAGCGAGAGACTGAGAATGAGAGGGGAGAAGGTCAGAGGGAGAAGCAGACTTCCCGCAGAGCCAGGAGTCCGATATGGGACTCGATCCCGGGACTCCGAGATCATGACCTGAGCCGAAGGCAGTTGCTCAACCAACTGAGCCACCTAGGCGCCCTCGGTTTTTTTTTTCTTTTTAAGACAGTCAGCTAGAATAAAAGTCAAGGCGATTTGCGAACCAGCCCCTGGTGGACAATTATACTTGATTTTACACTTGATTTTTACTTATGTTTTGGCAAAGCAACAGATTTGGGCTGGGGGATTATTGCTGGCAATCCTCCTGAACGAGTGCCTTGGGCTCAGCTTTGCTTCTTCAGAACCACTGGCTTATTACTCCTCAGCTCAAGCCTCACTTCTAGGGCCTTCTAATGATGCTGAAGAAAGGACATCAATTCATTCTGGAGGAGTCTGGTTATTGAAATGCACCTTACTTGGGTCTAGAGCACAGGCTTTGGTGTCAGATCGTGAATGTGATCTAGAGCAAAAGAATCTCTACCCTCCGAGCTCAGCTTTGCTCATCTGTTAAGTGGAGTTAATAACACCAACCTGGAAAGATGACTGTTCAGGTTGAATGGGATAATGCAGATGCCATCAAAATGTTGTACTTGTGCTAGATGAAAACTTAAGAAATCATTACCAGGATTATTATAAAGTGAGACTATAAAGGGATTACCTACGAAGGTAGAACCTCCCACAAATGCCAAGAACAAGTCTCAAGACTGACCATCCTAGAACGTCTTGCCCGGATTCCTCTTGCCTAGAATTTCATGAGTTGGTACTGTTCAAATGTCGGGTCTCAAACTTAATTCTTTAACACACACGCGCGCGCGCGCGCACACGCACGCACGCACACACACACACACACACACACACCCGTATATGGTACTGTCACTACCAGCAGTCTTGGGCTGCAGCTCAGAGATCTCATAAGGCTGCTAAGTGGCCCCCCAGATTTGCCTCTGCATGAAACTCTGGACAGGAGACTGTTCATGGCCACCATCAGCTGGGCCAGAGGGAGATGACAGGAACTGACAGTGAGGCACACAGGAGGCTCATGGGTGTCTCCCACCTAGAGTCCTGTCCCTGTCTGGGGCCACAGTGCTCTGAAGACCACCGTTCCTCAGACCCTTTAAGCACTTCCTCTCCTCATCACCCTACCTCTTCCTTTCCATTCTTTAATTCGGCAAACATTTATTAAGTGCCCACCACAAGCCAGACCCTGTGCCAGGCGCTGGGGAGCCTGGTGCAGCAGACACAACAGACCCCATCATGGAGTCCCCACATGACAGTGGGTATCCACAGTGTTCTCTGGAGTGAGCCCCGACAAGGAGAATGGGCCACACTTTGGGTGGCCCCAAGTCTTTACGGAGCTCAAGACAGTTCCATTGGCAAGAATGGCCCGGCCAGCCGGTCACTCACCACATTGGTTTCCTGCGTGGCCCTGACCCACTCCACAGGACTGCACTTGGTGTTCAGATGTCCTGGGAGACTTTTTTGCCCCTTCCAGGTCCATGCCCGAGAGCTGGAGGTGAAACTGCTCCCTGTTGGCAGCCTTCCGGAGAGTGCGGATGGCTTTCCGGAGCCGCTTCTCTCTTCGCTTGGCGATGCAGCTCAGGTCACAAGAAGCTACCAAAATAAGAAGGATGGGGAGGAGGTCAGGCTGCCGCAGTGAGGACGTCCGGATACCCTGTGGGACCCACCAGCAACACCCACAGTTCCCTGGGGACAGAATGGGGGAGACCCGGGGCTGGGCACCTCACAGGCTGGGCAGCATTTGATTCAAACAGAAATTGGTTGACCAAAATGGAATCTTTGAGTTTTTAGGAAACCGATAAAACCATGAGGTTCCAAACCAATTCAGTTTAGTTTGGGAGTGAAAAAGGAAAAACAAACAAACAAAAAAACAGGAGATACTTCAATGGTTGCATTACTCCCCCCCCCGCCCCCCCCCCAAGAATGACAAAAAGTGAAAGGCAAAGGAATAAGAAGCAAGCTGTGAGAAGCCTGGCACCAAAGACTGTTTTCAAACCAACCTGTCACCTCCTTTTGGTTAGTTTCAAGTTCAAACTCAACAGTGATAAACATTTCCTTAGTGGCGCTTGGGCGGCCAGGGGCTCCCGGGATGTGCTTGCTGGAGCTGCATGTAAGGTTTGCGTAGCGGAAGCTCTCTTTTACTGAGCTGTGCTTCTCTGTATGAAGAAACAAAATCATCGGAAGCCAGATCCTGGCAAAGCACTCGGTTGAACATTCGCTAGAGCTCAGTAAACATTTCATTAAAACAACTCTCAAGGGACTAAGTGATTAACTCCAGATGCCAAGATGTTGCAAGCCTCAGCTTGGAGCACGATGACATTTTAATTTTGAAGAGCCCCCTATATAACTTAACAATTTAGCTCTTGAAAATTATTTTTATGGATGAATGCTGGATGTGGGCAACTGACTGGCCACATATGTGGAAAACAGGACCTGGGGTCGCCTTGCGGTCCTGACGGTCTGACTTGTGTTCTCATGGCTGGTTTCCTTAGCGCTGGACTGTGATGTACCAAGCAGGGGCTGGAGCTTCAAACAGGGAATGAGCACAGGAGTGGAAAGGAAACCAACTCCTGCTTTCAGGCAAACTGAGCCCGGAGTAATTCCAACCCGAAGGGGAAGCTGGAAAGCACATGAACAGTGATGTCTCATTTGGGAATAACCAGGAGCAGTATACGGCAGAAAGCATCTAGAGAATCAAACAGTGTCATGCAGGCACCGAGGGTGGGAGGAAGTGTTGCATAAGGCAGGGCTCTGCACACCCCTGTTCCAGACTCTGGCCGTCTCTCCCTGTCCCCCGCCCCCACTTTCAGTGGATCTTTTAACTAACGACTGCTAACCCAAACCAAAGAGCACTTCCGTGTATCATCCACACAACTGACTTGTCTCTAGTTTAAACTCTTACTTTATTCAACTGATGTGTCATCTGTATAGTATTCTTCAACATTACAAGACTGTTCAAAGCACTAAGTCATCAGGAGCCAAAGGAAGGAGGAGGCAAATTGGTCCCACCTCACCCCACTCCACCCCACCCCCGGAAAATTCCCCTTACCTTTTCAAAAGGCTAACTTCGAACCTCAAACTAAACAGACCATTTTGAACCTTCCTCTCTTTGAATTTTCCCAAATCTATACTTTTAACTTTTTATTTTGAAATAAGTTTAGATTTGCAGAAAAGTTACTTAGATAGCACTTAGAGTTCCCATATACTCTTCGTTAAGTTTCCCCTAATGCTAACATCTTACATTATTGTGTATATTTATGAACACTGAGAAATTAACATAGTACAATACCATTAAGGAGATGAAAGACCAAGACTATTTTTAAATAACCCTTTTTCCCTCTGATCTAAAAGCATACAAGCTGGGGCCACTGGGTGGTTCAGTTGATTGAGCAGCTGATTCTTGATTTCGGTCATGATCTCAGGGTCATGGGATCAAGGCCCATACTGGGCTCCACACTCAGTGGGGTGTCTGCTTGAAAGTTTCTCTCTCTCTCCCTTTGCCCCTCCCCCTCAAATAAATCTTTAAAATTAATTAATAATAATAAACAATACACATATTATATATAATATATAAGAAATAATGATAAATAGAAATACTATTAAATAATAAAATAATAGATAATAAAGTAATACATAAATAGAAATATATTTATATAATAAATAAATAATAAAATAATTAAAATAAAAGTATGACTGCTCACTGTGGAGAATTTGGAAAATGCAGGAGAAAAAAAGAAAATTTCCTGTCATCCCCCCACTGAGATGGAACTACTACTAATGATATGGTCAGCTTCCTTTCTTTTTCTTCTACTCACACTTTTTCTTACACAGTCTGGGTTGTATTAGACATATGAAATCTTACTCTCATATTTTAAGAACATTTTCCTATGTCATTAAACATTCTTTAAAAATACACAATTAATAGCTGTATAATATTCCATCAAATGGAGGTACCAAAATTCATCTCAGTTTCTTAAAATATGCAGTCATAAGTGACTACAGTGAGCCTCATGTTTATTTGTATGATTTATGTGAGGGCAAACTGGGGAAAGAAGCAGCCCTAAGACATGAGTCATGATTTTTTTAATCTCTAAAATTATTTTATGAAGTAATACTGGAAATGTGCGCTGGGGGGAGAGGAGTATTGGGTTCTGCTCTTCTCTACAAAGCCAGTTCCACTTGGACGGTGTTTGTTCTGCTGAAGCCAATGGAGTCACTGCCTCCAAAGCCGGATCCAGCAGGAAAGCGGGATATCACATCCTTGTTCGTCAGAGATTATCTGAACCGAACCTTTCTCATTTCTTTGGCTTATATTCCAAGCAAACTGTGAGATCTAGAAGATTTAACCCAAAACAATCACAAACTGCCAATGCATCTTAGAGCCCTTACTGATTGCTGTGAACTCACAGGTTTCTCCAGAGCTCACATGTGTGCCTGGCAAAGGAAGCCCTGAAGTGTAAGTCCGGAGCTCTACACGGGTGCTAGGCTAGGCTCCTCTTCCTCCTGTGGGGAGAGTCCCTGGAGATTCTGGACTGTCCGATCCCATCTGAAGGGCTCAGCGTGTTACAGGCCCCTTTCCCAACATGCAAGCAAGCTCCCTGCACCAGCCATCTGATTCCATACCTGGTAGTGCTGGTCGCAGACCCTCGGGAAACAGCTCAGCCTTTTTCAAACTACACTTGCCTTCATTTAGTTTAAAGGTTACACTTGTCCTGACGGTGGCGACATCTTCAGAAAGAAACAAGTGAGAGATGTTACCTTCTGAGGCAAAGGAATGGAAAGACCTGGGTGGGTAATGGCGGGCTATCCCGAGCCTGGGTCCCACCACACGCTGCATACCCTAAGCCGCTCTCTTCTGAGACCGCAAAAGATTTGGCTCATGCCCCTGAGGCTGGGAACGCCGGGAGCCTCCTAAGAGTTACATTTGTTCCTCCAGCTGAGATGAATCTAATGCTCAAATATAATAAAGAGAGGGCCCCCAACAACCTCAACACTGAGATGAACTATGAGGTCACTTTTGGGCCTTCCTGAGAAAGAAGACCAGAATCCCCTAGTTCGAATTTGGACACAACAGCTGAGGGAAATGGCGGAGGGCAGATTCTCCTGGAGAAGCCTTTCCTGGGAGGACAAGGTTGAGGGAGCAGACTAGGATGGCACCACCAAAAGTGGCTAGGATGTCTGGGCTCTGGGGGCAGCAAAGGTCCCACTCTGAGGGCCTCGTGTGCAAAATTCTACTGTCTCCCCCCAATCAGCCTTAACCACATGTGAAACTCTGGAGCCAAAGCCCAGGATTCATACTCTAGCTCTTTGACTTGTGATGAGAACTTAAGCAACTTACTAAAACTTCCTAAGTCTCAGTTTCCTTATCTATAAAATAGACAAAATTGGGGTACTAACATTAAGGTACCTATATTACTGTGAGGATTAAATGAGATGATGCAAAAAAAGTTTAGCCTACTCTCTGGCACACAGTAAGAACTGAATAACTATTAACTATCAGTTTGCCCATCCTAGTTAAAATCCCAACTCCACTATTTCCTATCTGAGTCACTCTGGGTACATTATTTCACCTCTTAGAACCTCAGGTTCCGATGAATAATCTTCATCTGATTAATGAGGAGAATAGTAACATTTCCCCAAGCACTGCAGTGTGGATTAAATCAGCTCAGACATGTAATACAGTGGCTGGTATATTTTAACAGCTCAGTTAATATATTTGAGTATTATTATCATGGTTTGGGTCTCTAGCTTTGCTCATATATGCAATATGGGCACCTGGGTGGCTCAGTCAGTTAAGCGTCTGCCTTAGGCTCGGGTCATGATCCCAGAGTCCCGGGATTGAGTCCCACATCGAGCTCCCTGCTCGGCTGCTTCTCTCTCTGACCCTCACTCAGCTTGGGCGCTCCCTCTCTCTCTCTCTCAAATAAATAAAATCTTTTTTTTTTTAAAAAAGAGTAATTTCCTCATTCAGATGTCCTCATGGTGTAATCAGAGAGATCTCTAAATCTGGGAGGAAAAGGCTACTTAAAATCTTTACATTTCATTCTATGTCCTCTGACAAACTAGAAACTCTTTCTCTGGACAGAACTTTTGCCCTCTGTCATGCCTATGTCTATCTCCACCAACGCCATGTGCTCCAGGCACACATTGCCTGCTGGGCCTTTGAGGTACAGGGAGTCTGGGAGACCTGAGTCTCCCGATCCCAGAGCTCTGTGGGCCTCTGTCCAACATGATGACCCACCAGGGCTGAGCACAGAGCCTCCGAGCACAGCGGACACTCGGTAAGTATCTGTTACGTGGTGAGTCAGTTTTCAGGCACCAAGGCTGTGGGCAAGAACAGCCTGTAATGTGCTCGCAGCATGGAGGAGATTAGGAGAAAAGAAAATAAAGCCAATGCCCAAGAACAAAGCCCTTTTAACACAGTGAACCCCAGAGAGAACACGCAGATTTGGTAATTACCCCCGAAAGCAGAGTCATTTGATTTTTGCTGTTTGCTCCTGAGAGAAGAGGAAGAGCCACAGGCGACAGAGTAGGCCTCTTGCAGTCCTGACAGACAGAAGGTGGGTTGTCAACATGTAAGCAAGGTTACAGTCTCTCTGGTAGCAGCTAAACTCACTCCCCGCCCTCCATTCCACAGAAACCACTAGGCAGATGCCCAGCATATGGGGTCTCAAGGCAAGAGCCTCATGCTGGCCAACGACCTGGGAACCCTCTGAGGGCATCGAACACCTAACGGCCAGGAAGGCCTGGCCGTGGCACGAGGCCTTGCCCGGGGAACTGGGACCCACTCACCTGAAGAGAGGTGAATGCCCGAGTGACATCTGAGGAAGCATCTGTCTCCTCCGCCACTCTTACCGCAATGCAGGGACACATGGGGTGATACGCTAGAGGGCAGGACCCCCTTCACCTCTGGACAGGACAAAAAGCAGACACTTGCAGAAAGAGCAGGACATTTCCAGGAGAGTCTCGGACACCCAAGACCCCAAGGAAAGAAGGTAGGGCTGACGCCCAGCACTGAACACAAGACACAGGGCACTATTTCCCTCCAAGGTAAAGAAGCTGCTTGTATGCTATTTTTGTTTCCCTGCAGGAAAACAGAAGGGAGTTCCAACCTACACAGAAGCACAGAAGGAAACACCGAAGAGCCTGTAAAGTATCTCCTGTTTTTGAACTATTTTAAGAATGGCTGCTGCCACTGAGGGGAGAAGCGTCAGGGATGGGATGGGGGTGGGCGCACTCCGGGCCCCGTGGGGACAGAGCTGCCGCACCAGCGCGAGCCCGCGGACTGAGACGCGGGACCCCTTACCCACACAGTCTTTTTTGTTCCAGTGGAGCTTGTATGCAGAGTGGCATCGGCATTCGTAGCTGCCCACTGTGTTCACACAGACCTGCTGACAGCCCCCATTGTTGACACTGCACTCGTCGGTGTCTGCAGAACAAAACACTCTCCTGTCACCGCAGCCCGCTGGGGACCAGGCTGACACCATCCCTCCCCTGAGGAAGGAGCAGCAGGGAAGTCACAGGCTCGAAACCCACTAACGCAAGAGAAGGTGCTAGTTGCCTTCAGGATGTGTACTGGGCACCAGCTGACCCTGCTCCCTACTCAGTCGGTTTCCTGGCACAAGCTTCACCAGGCTGGTCTCAAGGTCCATTCTGGACTGAACTTCCCCCATTAGGGATACTCAGAGAGGGGCACCCTCCACTTTCACATGTCCAAACTCAAACACTGCATAGGCCTCCAATGTGAAGCTCTACCATCCTCCTGGGCTACATGCCAAGGGAGACAGAGTTAGGATTCCTCACTGGACAGTTCATATTCAGTAGTTGAATTATAGAGAAGGAAAATGACTTGCTCTAATCCCCATCCACCCAAGACTGAGTCCAGATTGGAAGGCAATCCGCCTAAAACCCAGACACACACCCGTATTCAGGCCATATGTCCTTGGGCTTTCCTGATGAACTGGAAGAGGATGTACTTAGCCAAGTCAAGGATACATTGAAAAGAAGAAGAGAGACAATGCTATCTACACCAAATCACTGCCATCCATTCTTCTTAAGCACAGGATGCAAGAATTGGCAGGAAGTACTTAAGCCCCGGGTTCCCAAATATTCGGATACTCGGGATCACCTTGGAAGCCATAGCCATTCTGAATCAGAATCTGAATCTGTATTCTCAAGGATCATCGAGTGAACCTGATGATCATGGGAGGCACGGTGGGAGTCACTTGACTTCAGATCTGATTTATGCCATAGTCTCCATGAGCACCAGGACCGATGACATCAGAACATGGGGCTACATGGACACAGCATAGAGAGATGGAGTCGACGGTCCACTTCCGGCTCAAAGACCTGCTCAAAGACCAGCTCAGCTCTTGAAACAGGTTTCTCAGCTAGTTCCTGGGCACAGCAAGGCTGTGGACATGGTTGGTGCCCTGCCAATTCTCTCTGAGGACGGTGGCTTCACGATTCACTAAGGAATTCCAACAGACAGGGTATCAGCCCCTGAGAGATCCTCCCACTGTTTGAATATACTACATCAATAAAGTTAATAGGGAGTTCGAAGTTGGTTAGCTCAGTTCTTCTCTCTGCTCCATAACGTAACATGTTAAAGGGATCAATGTGAATAGGGATCAATGCCTTTAAGCCCTTAGCAGATGCTTCCCTTGAGTCGATGAACTCACTATTACTATACTAAAATGTCCTGTTCATTCCCCAATATTGCAAACTTGACCAGGACCTGGGGAAACTGTGGGAGGTGGGCCCGGCTCCCCTGCAGGTCCAACCTCCCCTGCCTCTAGAGGGGCCTTCTGCTCACCTCCACAGTGGGTGAAGCCATAGAGGGTGTACCCTTCGTTGCAAGCACATGTGAATGTTCCGGGGAGGTTGAGGCAGCTGTGGTCACAGGTCCTATCCAAAGAGCATTCATCCACATCTGTAATTGTCAAAGGGAGAGGGAGCTGAAACCAACGCAGAGGGATGAGTGCAAAGAGCAGGTTTATAACTCCACTCATTGGCCAACGATAAAAACAATGTAAAGAGAATCTAAAAAGTGTCCATTGGTTCTCCTGCCCACTTGTGTTAGAGAAAATGTTGAGCAGCTTACAAGAAGTATACTCACAACCAGAACCCTTATTTCCAAATTCTGTTGCAAATTGCAATTGCCTTTAAGCTCAGCTGGTCTCTCTCTATCCCATGCTTATTTGCAGGGGTGAGTAATTTAACATATTCAAAGGAAGCTAAATGAGATAACATACCTTAAAAGGGTTTGCAAACAATAAGCTAACCCATGCATTACTGTTGTTATATCACTATTGGTAAAACAACAGTACTAATTATATAAGCTATAGCAAATGGAAAGGAGAAAACAGTTGGGGGTTTGAAATAAATCTGGTTCTTATCTTTCCAGAATTAGTCTTCGGGCCCCAAGAGGCCAATTGGGTTTTAATGTCCTCTGCAATAAAAGAATGCATGAACGCTAACATCCTCAGTGATTTTCTATCGCAGATACTAAAATTTGGTGGTTAAGCTCCAAACTGGATCCTCTTGGCCAATCCCTTGGCTTTGTTCTTCTGCCATGGTTCAGGACCCCTCCCGCCCTGGTCCAACGTGGAGGCATGGCTGGCTTCAGCCGAGGTCCTGGAAACCAGCCTCAGGATTCTGCCTTTGTCAGTCTAATCATCTCTTCTTCCCTGGTCTGGTCCTCACATCTTTCCTGTAGACTAGAATTTCAGTGCTTCACTTCCTCAACTCTTTGGAGGGTTTTAACAGAGTTATGACTTGTGTCTCCAAATGGATAAACCAGGACCAGTGCAGAACTCAGGGGAAGCCAACTATCCCAGAGCTAGAGCTCTTTTTCAACATCGCATGTGCCATAAGAAACTATGTTAATAAAAAACAAACATTTGGAAGGAACTGGAGGAATGAAGACATGAAATTAAAAAGGGCAAATTCTTGCAAAACCTCTTCATCACTGGCTTTTCCCAGAAATCCTGGCAATTTCTTCAGTAAATTTGTTCTGTGAAATATTCCTTCTACCGAGACCAATCAGTGAAAAGCAAGAAAAAGTCCATTTCTTCCCTAGTAATTGATGTTACTTATGAATTCTGTTACTAACATCAGCCAGTTGTCGAGAAAGTGAACTACTTATTCAGTAGCTGGCTTTGGCTGCAAATGACAGACTGTTGCTTTGCCAAAAATAATGAGATCACTTTTCTAATTCCTTTTTAATGTGTTTACACAGCTTAAACAGTATTTCTGGCTCTATACATTCTGAAACATTATGTGGAACATCAAATTTGCTTTCCAAGTACAATGAAAGAAAGCCATGCAATAGTCATCTAGAAGGAACGTGCTGAATTTAAAGGGGGCCATACTTGAACTGCCTGACAAATTATGTATTAAGAGGGGGGAAAAAAAGAAGAGAGAAACCTAATTCACACACCGTAAGATTAAAAAAAGGGGGGGGGTAATGTTACATTTTTATTACCTGAAGTGAGAACAGATGTTATTTTCTGGTTTTGATTTAATTCTGGGATTTCTAACAAAATAATTTAGGCTGTTCTTATTCCTAGAAATGAAACAAGACTATATGACAGGACATCTTTCCTGAGAGCAGCTTCCTGTATATCCATGAGGCATAAAAGATGCTCATCTGAAAATATAAATGATGCCCCTCATCCAACACAGCTTACCACCACCCCAAAGTGTTATTAATAACAACAACTGCTCCCCAAAGACGCTTCCTTGACACCCCTTGTGTGGGAGGAATGCACCTAAGAGAGAAATCTGCAATACTACCCGAGGACTAACCAGCATTTCCTCCACTCAGTCCCCTCCCTCCCTCTCTACTGTCCCTCTCCCTGGGCCCCAAAGACTGGTTGGTCATTAAAACAAGGGCTATAAGGAAGAGACCAACTGGTATGTGACCTTGATTCTGAGTTGACCCCCAACTTTTGCTAGGAAAAGGTAAGGTATGTTAACTAAATCTACATATTTTTGCCACCAAGTTTTGTTATAAAATCCACAAAATTAAAGGAAACTTTAGAAAAGAGAAATTATTCATAATCTCGACCCCCTAAGGCAAACCTGTTTACACTCTGTGATCCACGCCATTCCTGGCAGTGAGCTCTGCTGTAATCACACCAGATGGATTCTTTGAGGTGTTCTCTAATCATTAACAGCTTAATGTCCAAAATATACTTGTGAGCTACATCACTGTTTTTAGTCTACCAACAGAGGAAATAAGGGAAGCATGGGCTGGAGGCTGGATTAATGTCTCCATCCAGAAGCCCAAGGAGCCAGTCTCTGCCAGCGTGGGGTTTTGTCTTTTCGGCTCCAACCAGCGGGTACTGCGCAGCCCAGCTGCGTTTCAGCACATACCTTGGCAAGACTTCTCATCTGTTAACAATTTAAATCCCTTTTTGCAGCTGCAGTCAAAACTGCCCACGGTGTTTTTGCAAAAATGATCGCAACCTCCATTGCGGGTCTGGCACTCATCAATATCTGTAACAGGCAAGCATCGACAAATCAGAGAGCGAAACGGGCCTGCCTTTCCACAAATCCCTGACGTGCTATTGTGTGCGTGCTTCATTACTCTCTGCAACAAAAACAGACCCGTGAAAGCATGTAAGGATGTTTGCTGATGTTCTTAATCTTACACATGTTTTCTTGTTTGGCTGAACCAATTGGGAAAGACAAGTGCCTCAGCCCCTTGAGAACTGTGACTTGTGCTACCCTTGGCTAGCACTAAGGAAACACGTTATGGGAAAAGAATGGTAATGTCCTGTTATATTCTCATCCTTGCACGGCTCTCTCGAGATGAGGGCTCCCTTCAGTATACTTTCCATTCCAGTTCAATGATTAAAGTTATAAGGAATTAGGACATTTGTTTGGGCAAATTACATGACGATCAAGTAGCCTCAAAGCTTTTAAATGATTCCTGATACTCAAATTAATCTTATCTTCTCTCAGTTTCATCTGGTAACTGGTTATCTGCTTTGTATCATGTTAAAGAACTAAGCCTTTGTACTCTTGCCCATGAAATACTAGCCAGTCATTGAGGTCTCTATTCATCAGTAAAAGTTAATTGTACAGCTATTCATTAAGTTCTCTGGATAAAAATCTTGGCTGTTATTTCTATAATAATCTCTAGGCTGTTATTTATGATATACCGATATTATCACCTGCAAATGAATGTTTTCTTGAACTTCTGCCTTTTTTCTAATAAGGCAGCTGCCTGGGTTATCTGATGCTTGCAGAAGCTGACCTTCTCAACAGTTAGTGTAATTAAGTTGGTTCTAATTAAGTTTACTCAATTATAATCTTCCACTAGCCCAGGGAAGAAAGCTTCCACCGCTATGAATCATAAGCTTTCTGGAGTCTCTCAGGAGGTATGGAGGGGAAGAGCTGCCTTCGTCCCCACAAGTTAGCAGCTTGGAGAGGCACAGGCTACCTTTACAGGTCTTCCCATCCAGCTGGAGAGTGAATCCTACGGGACAACTGCAATGAACACCTGTCGAAGTATCCTTACAGGTGCGATCGCAGCCTCCATTGTTGACAGCACACGTTTCTGACAAGGGGTAAGAAAGACAGTTAGCTTGCTAAAGGAGCGCTGATGCAGCTAGGGGGAAAGGCTATGACTGCAGGATTAATGCTTGACAAAGTTCATGAAAGCCAAGAAGCACGGTGGGGAGCTCACAGTTGTAGCCCAAGTCTCTACCATCTGCAGGCGAGATAAAGGGAGAGCAGGTGCAGCTCCTCTCACCCACCTAAATAAGCGACATCTCCCAAAGGAGCCTGAGAGAGGGGTAAAAATGTGTCTCCAGCCTGTTGAGCCCTTCCCCATCCACTGGCAGATCAGAAGCTGCTACACGTTCCTACTGATCCACAGCCACTGACCAGCTCAGTGTGGCCACATCTGGCAAGCTAGGTGTGAATGCAGAACAGGGCAAAGGGGGACGGGCCCTCCTTAATCCGGAACCCTCTCCCTTCAAAATAAGTAATGGGCGAAGCAAGAGAGGGCAAGCTTCGCCTACCCCAACCATTCCCTTGCTGTAGAACAATGACTTCATCTTTGTGGCTGTCAATCAACTCAGATTAAGGGTTTACCTTTCCCTGAAAGGAGAAAGAACAGTCAAAAGTACATGAAAAATCAGCCACAGTTGGTAAGTCGCATCTATAGAGAAGAGGAACAATAAGCAAATGTCCTTATAGTTTTACTTACTGATTTTACTTCCATAGCTACCTCAATGTAGAGCCTCGGGGGGAAAGCTTAGTTCTAATTAAATATGCCAGATAGAATAGGTTTATCTCTGTTTCCTTTCAAAACCTAATGAGAGGAAATAGATGTTTTTAAAGTATAAATCCTTAAGAACCGGTAGATCCCACTGCGGAAAACAGTACAGAGGTCCCTCAAAACGTTAAAAATAGAACTACCCTATGATCCAGTAATCACACTACTGGGTATTTACCCCCAAAATATGAAAACACTAATTCAAAGGGATACATGCACCCCCCCAATGTTTATAGCAGCACGATCTACAATAGCCCAAGCATAGAAACAGCCCAAGTATCCAAGTGTCCATCGATTGATGAATGGATGAAGAAGAGGTAGTATATACATACAATGGAATATTACTTGGCCTTAAAAAAGAATGAACTCTTGCCATTTGCAACGACACAGATGGAGCTAGAGAGTATTATGCTAAGTGAAATAAGTCAGAGAAAGATAAATACCATATGATTTCACTCATTATGAGGAATTTAAGAAGCAAAACAAATGAGCAAATGAAAAAAAAGAGGGAGAGAAGCCAAGAAACAGACTCTTAACTACAGAGAACAAAGTGATGGTCACCAGAGGGGAGGCAGAAGGGGGGATGGGTGAAACGGGTGATGGGGATTACGGAGGGCACTTGTGATGAGCACTGGGTGATGTATGGAAGTGCTGAATCACTATATTGTATACCTGAAACTAATATAACACTGTATGTTAACTATACTAAAATTAAAATGTTTAAAAGTACAAATCCCTAATAACAAAGAAAATGGAAGCAAAGACAATAGATGAAAGACATCAAATATTCTGGAAGCAGCACATCAAGGAGGGGCAGTAATGGACAAAGCAGAAAGCTAAACCCTACTGGTCTGCAGACAGGGTGCCAACAAGTGATAAGCTCGGGTGAGCCATAGAACCCTGGAAAGGCCCGGGAATTGGAGATACTAACTTACTCTAGAGGCAGAGGTGAGGAAAGAGTTAAAAATAGGAAGATTGACTGTAAGTCTATATAACAAACAATAAACCCTCAGATCTCCTCCTAAATTTCACAGCCAGGTGACTACCCCTTCCCTATTTGGGCCACAGCAGAGAAATTCATCTTCTGGAGAAGCACTGGCCTCGAAGATACTAGGAAGAGCAGGAGGGAGGAAGAACACTGTCAGGTGAAAGTCTGTACCCTGAAAAGAGAGATCTCAAAGCCGCATCCCCACCCCCTACCCCCACCCCCAGCTCCAGAATCACTGGCAGTCAAGTTTATGTCCCCTCGGCAGGAGACTGAAGGATTCCTCTCCAGCTAAACTGGCCTGGCCAAGTGAAAAGACATATAGATACTGGCATTTGAGGGTCTCCAAATGAAATGGCTAAGTCACTGCCCAGTCATCCAAGTTTAAAGTCTAATGGCTGGTAGAATACTCAATTGACTTTTTAGTATTTCAATATTAAATATGAAAAGTCAGCCTAGAATCACTAGACATTTCAGGAAGGCCTTTAATATGAAATAAACGCACCAAATCAAATGAAAAGGGAAAAGGGAACTTGGAAGAAACAAAGACAAGACAGGGAACAAAAAAAAGTTATAAAAGTCTCATAATTAATTTCCCTAGAGAGCTAAGGAAAGCATTCATGAAATATGAAGAGGTGCCTCCAATAGATGACTACAGTAAAATTCTTAAAAAATTAAAATATGAAGGCAGAAATTTAAAAAGAATCCTGTAGAGGGTTAGAAGAAAGAAGATGAAAAATCTCCTAGGAAGTAGAACAAAAATTTAAGGAAAGAGAATAAAAATTAGCAGAGTTAAAACAGCCAACCGACAGAAGTTTCAGAGAGAAAGAATAGGGAATACGTAGTTAAGAAAATTATCAAAGAGGGCCGCCTGGATGGCTCAGTCATTAAACATCTGCCTTCAGCTCAGGTCATGATTGTAGAGTCCTGGGATCGAGCCCCACGTTGAGCCCCACATCAGGCTCCCGGCTCAGCGGAGAGCCTGCTTCTCCCTCTCCCACAACCCCCTGCTTGTTTTCCTGCTCTCACTATCTCTCTGTCAAATAAATAAACAAACACACAAACAAACAAACAAATAAGTAAATAAGTAAGTAAGTAAATAAATAAACAAATAAAAAAAATTAAAAAAAAGAAAATTATCAAAGAAAAAATATAAGGAACTTCCTCAGAACTAGGGGACTCAACTGTCCATATTGAAAAGGCCAACTGAGTGTTTGGCACAACAGGTGGGAAAAGTCCCGTCATGAGGGTCATTATTGTGAAATTTCAGACCACCAGGGACAAGGAGAAGACCCTGAAAACAACCAGAGAGAAACTTTCATGGGTTCCATTCAAATGATCAAGACCAAAAATGACTTTAGAATGCTTGAAACAACACTGAATCCTTGAAAAGAAGAGAGCACTCACTACTCACAACTCTGAATTCTATACTGAGCCAAATGTTCAATAAAAATAGAGTAAAAGGCATTTCCAGGTACGGGAGGTTTTTAACAACCTATACCTACATATGTGAATTAATAGCAGAGAAGACATGGGGTCCATAGACACAGGAGCAAGGTGAAGGGGATTCCCAGGCTGGAGCTACCTGGAAGACTCAGATGAGAGGTGTGCAGCCAGCCCTGGGGTCAGGCCCCTCTAGAGCAGGGGAAGCCTCAGAAGATAGTTAAAAAAAAAAAAAAAATCATTTATTTGAGAGAAAGCACAGGAAATAGAGAGTGAAAGAGAGCACGAGTCGGGGGAGGGGCAGAGGGAGAAGCAGACTCTCTGCTGAACAGGAAGCCCAATGAGGGGCTTGATCCTAGGACTCTGAGATCATGACCTGAGCCCAAGGCAGACGCTTAACTGACTGAGCCACCCAGGTGCCCCCAGAAGGCACTTTTTAAGAAGAAAATGAAATTAATAAGTTGATTGCTGTATTTGAACACATTGAAAGGGTTCTAGAAGTCTGCTCAAAATTTGCAAAAGAACTAGTAAGAGGTACTTAGAAACCTAGGCAAACAAAGATAATAATCATCATAGCACACTACATGGTGGGTTGCAATTTAGGTGCTCAGAGTCATGATGGTATAAATATGCAATGTTGATTTCAATAGTGATAGAACTGCAGTAAAGGTGTGGGAGAGGGAGGGTGTGTGCATTGGGAGAGGGGGCAGAAGAGAGCTAAAGCTCAGTGTGCTCTGGAGTAAGAAGTCACAGCTAATATCTAAAACTGTCATATCAGGAAATAAGTATATAATATAATAAAACAGGAAAAAAGAGAAATAATTGTGTACACTCTTCAGAGATATGAAGGAGGGTGCCTGGGTGGCTCAGTCGTTAAGTGTCTGCCTTCAGCTCAGGTCATGATCCCAGGGTCCTGGGATTGAGCCCCACATCGGGCTTCCTGCTTGGTGGGAAGCCTGCTTCTCCCTCTCCCACTTCCCCCTGCTTGTGTTCCCTCTCTTGCTGTGTATCTGTCAAATAAATAAACAAAATCTAAAAAAAAAAAAAAAGAAAGAAATATGAAGGAAGGGGAGTGAGAAGAAACAACAAAGAAAAATGGAAATTGTCGCCTCTGGCAAACGGGATGAGGGAAAGGGAAGTTCTGAGGCAGGGAAATGACATTTCATTACAAGCTTAATGGCACTAATTAGGTTTTTAAGGTTTTTTTTATATTATTCATATGTAGCATTTTAACTTAACACAATTAAAAAGAACTTTAAGAGGGCAGAAAAGAGCTCAGAAATGTCACGTGCCCAGTAATCAGTGGCTGCTCAATATACTACCTGTTAAATCTGGAAGCTATCAAAAAGTCGACTTTGTTCCAGTCAAGCCACGCTTTCTCCAGAATAATAATGCGCCCAGGGATCTGACGGCTGCCCCCACAGCCGCGGCCTTGACTTCTGCTCCCGTCTCCAGCTCTGCCGGCAGACCTTCCCGCACCCCACCGCCGAATGCCACTCTTCTGCATTCACCTCTTTTGCCAGCAACACAGGCTGAAGTCAGAGAGACGAGGACTCCGCTGACAAAAACCCAGACACATGGCCATGCTGAGCTAGGGACAGCCCAAAGTGCATCCCTGATCACAGCCGCTCACAAGGACTGCAGCTGACATTCACTGAGCACCTACCAAGTCCCAGGCATTGGACTCGGGGCACTTTCGCACATTATCATCCTCACTGAGCTTGCTGAGAACACTAAGAGGTAGGTTGTATGATCTCCAGTTCAAAGAAAGACCAGGAGACAGAGGCTTAGGGCCGTTCGCCAGGTGGGGGCAGCGCTGGGAGCTAACCGGGCCTTTCCAGCAGCTGGTGCACTTCCCACAACTGCCGGGTCCTTGGATGGGGACCAAGTGACAGCTGTGGGGGAAGAGCAGACACAACCTGGGTTGACAGGAGCTGCTGTCCAGCCGTCCAACCTGGTCCAGCTGGTCTGAGGGGGTATGGGCCCCAGGTGCAGGCCTGAGGTAGTAAATGAGGGAGGGACAGTGGCCAGGGAAGGGTGGGGGAGGCGCCTACCCATGAGCAGCCGCCGCTTCACCCGCTTGTCACCATCCACCACCGACGTGGCATTGCCCTCTGTCACCTCCGGAGCAGAGTCCTCTCGCTCTGTAGGAGACGCCAACGAGCACAGTTCGCAGACTGAACGAGTCAGATGACACCCCCTGCACAACCCCTTCTGCCGAAGGGGAGACATCGGAGGATACACCACTCTGTTCACTCAGTAAAAATGTGTTGGAATGAGGCTCTGTGGGAAACAAGGCCAGTTACACGGCCACAGAGCCTTAGTTAACATTGGAAAAGATCTTTGAAGCACATGCAGTGACCAAAGAGACACCAGGGAGTGTAAGCTTCAGATTCACTTCAATACCCTTAATTCAGGACAAAAAGAATCTTGGGCCTGGGCACTTCTAAATGAAGCTAGCGAAAGACATGCCACAAAATACAGGATTGGCATCCTGACAGAAATACACAACCCTGTCTTCTGACCATGACGACCACTGCGTCCTCACAAATGGCTAGCTTTAACTTTATGTCACCTGGTCGCTTAGGATGCAATGTCCCAGTCCCCAGAATACCATCTTCAGGAGCACCCCTGTCTAGGAGAGAAAGGGCTTTCCGAGGTGTCACAGGGAGAGAGAGAGACCCTCCCAGGACTAGACCTCTCACTCCCACTGTCACATGTAAGGCAGCAGGAGACCTATTTGGAAGCAAATGGACCTGAAGAACCCTGAACCTGGTGCTAAACACATTTCATAGTCAAGGACAGGGCTAGGGGTTAAGGTAAAGGTTAGCGGTTAGGGGTTAGAAGTTAGGGTTAGGGTTAGGGTTATGGGTGGGCAGGTGGGGACAGACTCTTATCAAGTGTTGGAGTCACTCACCAAGGCAGCTCCTCCCGTCTGCATGCATCTTGTACCCTGGATGGCAGCTACACTCTGGGCCTTCAGCAGTGTCCTCGCACGAGTGTTGGCACCCACCGTTTCCATGGTTACAGGTCACTGAGCCGAAAGGGAATCAACACATTAAGCACTGAGTTTTCCACAACTGGGGCTGTTTTTGTTTCAGAAGGTCTGATAATCATTCAGCTAGTATTTGAGCACCTAGTATGTGCTAGGCACGGTGTGTAAAACAAGTAACCCTGACTCAGAGCCTGCCGCTGTCTATGTAGATAGAGTATGAATTTAAGAAATCCCAAAAGATAGTTTTGAGCAATTACAAAGAAAGATGGGGATGGGAAGGCATTCCCCTTCATTATTCAAGGGAATTATACCAAGGGATTCTAGATTACTGCTTTGTTCTATCAGGAGAAGTTTGCATATTAATGCAGCTGTACTGGGCCTATAGAGAAGGTTATAGCACTTTATGGCTAGAAGAAACAGATAATACTTATTTGTACATATATGTTAAGATTTCTCTCATCTGATTCTATCTAGATTAGTTACAAGGGAGGATATTCAGAGGAAATGATGACTCTGCACACAATTAGTGCAATATTACCCAAGAATTACGAAGACTGTGTATGAATTCATTGATGATCAGCCAAAAAAAAATCCAACTCAAAACTATGTATTCATCAAAGTGAACAGTGGTTATCTCTGTTCGGAGAAATGGGAGAGGGAAGAATATGTTTTCTTTACACCCTTAGAACTGTTTGAATTCTTACACAGGCATTTGTAATTTTTCCAGTTTAAAAAAAACCGAATACATATTTGTGATGTGAGAAAGAAACTCTCCTGCGATCACAGTGAGGCAAACACTGTGTACATATGGATCAACCTAAGAAGAATATGAAAAAAGTGAAGGGGCAGGAAGGAAGAGTGAAACAAAGTAAAACAGCTGGTTATGTGGTAGAATTCTGTATCTTCTTTTTCTTTTTGTTCTTTCCTCAAACGTGATTATAATATTATTTGAGAAGTGACCTCTTAAAAATATTTTAAAATTTCAAATTTTAAATTCCAGGTATTGGGATGCCTAGGTGGCTCAGTCGGTTAAGCGTCTGCCTTCGGCTCAGGTCGTGATCCCAGGGTCCTGGGATCGAGTACCACATCGGGCTCCCTGCTCAGCTAGGAGCCTGCTTATCCCTCTGCCTGCCGCTCCCCTGCTTGTGTTCTTGTGCACTCTCTGACAAATAAAATAGCTAATTAATTAATTAATTCCAGGTATTCTACTGGCCCCTGAAAAACTGAAATGCCCAGAGTCTCACTCCAGAGGAGAGCCTCGTCTGGAGACCCAGGTCCTCCTTGTGAAGAGACCAGGAGCCAAGAAGGCGGTCTCCCCTTTGCCCAGCCCACTGGAAGCCCTCGGGGACAGCCTCACTTTTAGGGGCCCCAAGTGGAGGTTGTGGTGGTGGTACCAGCCCTGGTTTGACAGGCTTCAGGGCTGCACACTCTGCCTTGTGGTGGACACAATGGAGAGAAGGCTCTCACCGGAGAAACGAACTCCTCCTCTCAACCACTAAGGCCGACTCGCTGTAAACCACCATCCCTAGCAAACTGCAGGGGAATTATAGAAAGTTCATGGCTTTGGGAAGACTCGCTAAAAGAAAACCATCCATGTTTCCTCTGGCATAAATAGTGGTTTAGGAATGCTTTTTTTAATGGCTGGTTATTTCCTATGACCAGGTGGAGTTTCATTCTTGTGTTTCATCATCGTGTGGCAGCTGTGTCTGGACTGTGGACACCATTCATTCATTCAGTAAACAAATGTGTATTGAGCACATCCTGTGCTGGGCACTGTGGGAAGACTGAGAGGCAAAAATAAAAGGAGGTCCCTGACTGGGGGCGTTCACAGTTGGGGGGACAGACACATAAATGCACAATTCAGCCCACATGTCATGTGCTATCACTGAGGAACCAACAGTGTTGTGGGAGCCAGAATACAAAATGGCTGCCCGGCCAGTAAGGGCAGGCTTCCGGGGACATTTAGCAAGGTGCACCAGCTGTGGAGCTAGAAGGACCTATGTCTCAACCCTAACTGGCCGCATGCTCCCTGTGTGACCCTGTTGCTTGACCTTCCCCACAATTTTCTCTACTAAAAATGAGGATAATCATACTTAGCTCAATAGGTGGTGATATTAAGAAGTCAATGGAATTGGTACATCTTTGGACAAGCCTTTACACATAGTAAATGTGCCCTCAGTAGTAGCTAATTTCTGAGTGCCTGAATGACTCAGTTGGTTAAGACTCTGCCTTCAGCTCAGGTCATGATCCCAGGGTTCTTGGATCAAGCCCCACATGGGACTCTCTGCTCAGTAGAGAGCCTGTTCTCCCTCTCCTTGCCACTCCCCCTGCTGTGTTCTCTTTCTCTCTCTCTCTCTCTCTGTGAAATAAATAAATAAAAATCCTTTTTTTTAAGTAGCTATTCTGCTTATCATTATTAGAAGTTAGGCAAAATATTAAAGGTTGAGTGAGAATTCACCAAGCCAGGCTTGGAGAAGGCTTGGAGGCATGAAGGGATGCAGGCTGTTCTCTGACAGGCAGAGGTCAGGTGTTAGAGCTTGTACAAGAAGCAGGACCAGGTAGCAAAGAGCTGGGGTTGTCAGATGACCACATCTGATTTTATTCTGTGGGAACAGGGAGACTGGCCCCAGCATTCACAGTCCCTCTGGATTTTATTTCCTTCTGACTGATTCCCTTAAAAAGCATCATCTTCCTCCCTCCCTTCCCAGGGGAGTCCACCCCTGGTGCAGCGAACTTGGTCCTCAGTGGAGGTGAGGATCCCTCGGCAGCCACCTTCCCTGACGCGGCCGCTCTGCCGTGACGTGGCCCTTCTGATGCTGGGCTGCAGAAGACAACCTCTGGGGCAGGCTGGCTCCCAGCACGGGCGTGTGCTAGGCTGTACTTACAGACGCAGTCTCTCTGGTTCTTGGCCAGCTCGAAGCCCGGCCGGCACTCGCAGGCGACGCTGCCCCTCGGGGCCTCCTTGCAGATGTGACTGCAGCCGTGATTCTGATTCATGCAGCTCAGACCCTCTGCAAAACAACAGCACGCAGCCAGTGACCAGACTGTGCACACAGTCCAGAGCCCCAAGGGCCCTGCCAAGGGCTGGAGGGTGGGACCTGACTGCCTGGGCCTCCGTCAGCCCCACATTTTAAGGGAACATGTTATTAAAATCCAGTCAGGTCAGTTAACAGAGACGTGACAAATTTCCTCTGTCACACAAGAGATATGATGTCCCTAGTCTCCTAAAGTGGAAAGAGCCCTCTCCTAATACTTGGAAAAGAAAGCGCCCACCAGGGGCTCTCTGGTGGGTGTATAGCCACAGCTGCCAGACCCCAGGAACCGGTGCTTAGACTCTCGGCCACATTGTCACCCATGCTGACCAAGGAGACAAAGAAAGAAGGAGAATCTAAGAAAATCTGCAGATAGCGGTGCCTCGGTGGCTCAGTCCTTAAGTCTCTGCCTTCAGCTCAGGTCATGATTCCAGGGTGCTAGGATCCAGCCCCCCCAGGAAGCCTGCTTCTCCCTCTCCCACTCCCCCTGCTTGTATTCCCTGTCTCACTGTCAAATAAATAAAATCAAAAGAAAGAAAGAAAGAAAGAAAGAAAGAAAGAAAGAAAGAAAGAAAGAAAGAAAGAAAGAAAGAAAGAAAGAAAGAAAGAAAGAAAGAAAGAAAGGAGAAAATCTGCAGCTAGATGAAGATGACCAACTTTCTCACATACTTTTGAAGGTGATTTTCCGAAAACATCAACCCTCTTCTCTCCCACAACCAAATGCACACTTCGGAGGTAACTGTGACTACTGTGTTTTGGTATCAGCACGTGAACACTGGCCCAGGGGTCGCTCTTCTGTGAGCTCTCTCACTTAATCTCTGCGGGCTCGGAGCTCACCAGCAAGGAGACAGAGCGAGACCGCATGCAGGTGGTTTTCTGCGGCCACTGTAAAATCCTTTCCAAGTAGACTCTCATTTTCATTATGGTCCAATCTTGTGGCCACAGTGCAGGGAAGGGAGTTACTTCCCTGGCTGGTTTAAAACGCATTTAAATTGGGGGGTTGGGGGGTGGTCAAATCATAATGTATGTCTGTGTAGTTTGCCCGAATCCTGCCTCTTCTCAAAACCGATTCTTCGAGACCCCACCACCTGCCATCACTCTGGAGGAGCTAGTATCATGCCTGAGAGTGTTCTCAAGACCTCCACTCCATTCATACTGGGTTATTGACTACACGCCCTGCTGATGCTTCTTTGCATCTGTGCAATGAACATCTTTGAGAGTAGGTTTTTTGTTCTTAACTAATGAGACACTCTAACGCGGGAAGTAGCGTGGTTTTAGACATGAGTACAAGAAGTTTTCCTTTAAGGATGCCTGGGTGGCTCAGTGGGTTAAAGCCTCTGCCTTCGGCTTGGGTCATGATCTCGGGGTCCTGGGATCGACCCCCGCATCGGGCTCTCTGCTCAGCGGGAAGCCTGCTTCCCCCTCTCTCTCTGCCTGCCTCTCTGCCTACTTGTGATCTCTCTCCTCTCTGTCAAATAAATAAATAAAATCTTTAAAAAAAAAAAAAAAAGAAGAAGAAGTTTTCCTTCAACTTCTCCGGGATCCTACACTGTTCTGTATTGTGCCCCTAAAACCTTAGCCGAGTGGTTCTAATTAAGTCAAAAGTCGCTTCTCGCCAATTCTCACCACAGAGCCATTGATCTGTGCTTAACTGGAATTGCCGTTTTAATACAAACAGATGTCATTCCTATTTATTCCAAAAGACCGAGTAACGGTTAATACATCCCATACTCTCTTAAAACCATTCTGTTTTTTATCTGCCAGTTACAAGCTGTTTGGACTCCCGCCTTCCGTCTGCGGGAAGTTGCTGGGATTCATTCACCCGTGCCAAGGCTGCTGCCCATTAACACAGAATGGGGCTCGTACCTGAGCAGAGCAAAGCTCTCTCGTGGCTCTGACTGGTGATTTGTGGAAATGTTATTTGCTTCTAAAACTGAGATGGCACTGGAGGTGAGAGCTGCCCCCGGAAGTGACTTCTAGCCAGGCCCGGCAAGAATTACATTTGTCCTTGGGTCAGGAGAACTTTTGGGGTCACAGGTGCCGGGGGCACCCAGACCTGAACATAACAGCGCCCAAGAAAGGGCAGCAGCAACACCTGCAAAGCATAGTCCCCAAAGACGTCAGCTGTTGCCGCTTCTTCTCACTCTGTTTACGAGTCTGGGAAGACATTTGCAAAGTGACCTTTCCTGCCTCAGAGCAGCAATTCATTCACACAAAAAATATTTCCTAAGAATTGACTGTTAAAAAAAAACACAAAAAAATCCCTATGTGCCAGATGCTGTGCGGATACACGAAAAGTTGTCCCCTGATGCCCTATCCTATCGAGTTAGACCAAAGTTATCAGGAGATAATAGATGTTAAAATGCCTCTGGAAATGCTGGGAACTTTTCAAAAGGGGTCCTGGAAGCTGTTCATAGTTCCCTGATTTAAAAAAAAAAAAAAAAAGCCATGCTAGGGAGGCAGATGGGTCTGGTCCAAACTGGGAGGCCCCATCATGGTTCTCGCTCCCCCTGCCTAAGAAATTGGGCTGGCAATCATGTTTAGGGTTGTTAGTTCACCAGGAGGGAAGCAGCTCAAAAACATTAGAGATATCCTATTGCGGTGGTTCCACTAAAGAATATTTCTGGAAACTGGGAAAAACAGCCCTTGCGAACCCAGTAAGAAACATCCTATAAAAGACAGAAACGGGCCCTACTGAGATACAGCCCCTTCCTCACCACCCTGATACCTTCCCCCTACTCTGAAAAGGCAGTGGTGCAAACATCGAAAAATATTCTCAGAGCAGACAAAACGAAAGAGGAATGCTCATTTTGAGAGCCTGAGCACCCATGAATAGGGACAAAGCCTGGCTGGGGCAGTGCGGCTCCCTCCAGCCTACCCCCATTACATGGGTGAAAACACACAGTCTCTTTACCCGAGCTTTGGGGTCTCTAAGAATAAAAAGAAAAATCAATAGCTTAAGCTTTCCCTCAAAATCATCTATTATGATCCCCTGAATTGAAGAACATTTAGTAAATAATTATTAAAAATAACAGCGACACCAAAAAATACTAGCTTGCAGGATTACCTTCTTTTAACCAATTTTGGAGCATCAACAGGGGGTTTTAAAGTCCACTTTGATACAGTTTCTAAAGTCTTAATGTGCACATCAAGGAGGAAATCCTAAAGGAACACTCTTTACAGACTGTCCTACCTGAAGAGTTAAAGCCTTAGGACGGACAGGATCTCAGTCACCAACCACTGTAATCTGTTGGCCCAGGCTGCCGCGAATTCACCAAGAAATCAGGCTGCAACATCACAAACAGCACTTTCAGGCCACAGCTCAAATTCTGGGATTTGGGTTTTAGCTCCAGACAAGTATATGCATTTTAAATACTCTTCAGGGACTCCAAGAATGTCTGAATTGTAGAAAATTTAGAAAACACAGATTGCAGAAAGGATCTGCTTTTGTATTTACTTCTGTTTTGAAGAGCCTGTGTCTGTAATCAGTCTGGAGGTTCTGTGGGAGGGGACACAGGAGCTGAGCCACTGCTTTGGAAGCACAAGGGTAAGAGATGATCTTAATCACTGTGAACTGCTTTGGGAGTGGGTGGGGATCCATACTGTGTTCAAGCATAGGCATGACTCACAGGTCCCCACTCCTGTCTGAGGCACCTGTAGGGAGAGCTGAGTGACTTTCCAGAAAGTGGCTTTGAGTAACCAAAGAGGAGGCGGCCTGAGATAGCTCTTCCTGCAGGCTTCTTAATCCTGCCTCATCCCAGATGTGAGGCTCACAGAAAAGTCCGGAGAACCCACCAGGAATGTGAAACCCAATTGCTACTCTATCAAGGGCCACGCCTGCATGAGATAAGAGATCTGCCGGATAGAGTCAGTGCGTGTCTCTCTCCTGCCCAAACACTGAGAACTCGCAGGATCAAGGTGGTAAGACTCGTCAAACCCTTTGGCCGGTAACCATTCTTCTTACTACCCAAACAGCTTTTTCCAGTCAGGTAGAAGGAAGAACCCATCATTCTTGGAAAATGAGGCAAAAACCATCTTCTACAAAGACATGCTTGAAAAGTCACAAAAGGGGAGCTTGGGTGGCTCAGTGGGTTAAGCATCTGCCTTTGGCTCAGGGCGTGATCCCCTGGTCCTGTGACTGAGCCCCACATCAGGGCTCCCTGCTCAGAGGGAAGTCTGCTTCTCCCTCTCCCTTGGCCCCTCACCCCAACTTGTGCTCTGTCTTTCACTTTCTCTCTTTCTCAAATAAATAAAATCTCGAAAAAAAAAAAAAAAAAGTCACAAGAACCCTGATTCAACAATAAATCTACAAATGTGTGATTAAATAGCAGAAGAACTTAAACTCGCCTCATTCTTCAATGATGAGAATGAATAAGCAGCACACGCCAAAAGGAGTTAATAATCCAGTGTTCAAAGCACTTCCCTTACAAACACGCACAGGCAACCCCGGGACAACACAGCCACCAAAACGTAGCCCTTCGGCTTAAGAAAGAGCAGAGAATTAAAAACATGTCATTTGGTTAAAAGTGGCTGATTGGCCACATGTACTTAACGCCTCCCCCTACCCCCACTCCCGAGAATCCACTGAACTAACAGAGGAATAAAAAAGGTATAGACCC
>CM052815.1:40438733-40452876 GCA_028533885.1 Nasua narica | reverse complement strand
AAATGTTCTCTGTTTAAAGATTAGAATCAGGAATGTGAGAGTTTGAAGAGACCTCAGAGCTCACCCCGCCCAACCCACTTATTGTGCCAGGTGAGGAAGTGGAAGCTAAAATAGCTTGCCCAGGGTTACCCAGTGGCAGGGTCTGGACTCATCCTCAGACCTCCGGATTTTCCCATACTCCATGCTTCCTCTTGAAAATCACTGAGTGTGGGGGAGGTTCTCAGAGGCCAACCTGCCCCCTCTCCCTCTCCTCCCCACCCCCCGCACCCACAACAGAGCCAAGGCACCTTCCAAGCGGTGAATGCACATGTGCTGATTGTCACTCAGGAAAAATCCCTCCTTGCAGCGGCACTCATAGCTCCCCATGACGTTGACACAGGTGTGCTGGCAGCCGCCATTGTTCTCCAGGCACTCGTCCACATCTGGAGGGAGAGGAGGATTAGTCTCTGCTCTGGGGACTGTTTCAAATGCCACCCCTCCCCGCAGCTCAGGGACACCTGCTAAGCAGAGATGAGGTCCCTCTTCCTTCCTTGCATCACAGCAGCTCTCACAATTGAAGTCAGCAGGGTTTGGGGCTCCCATAACCAGGCCTTCCACATGAACACACGATATTCAATTCAGTAAATATTCACTGAACACCTTCTGTCTCCAAAGTATGGTGCTAGAGGAGACAGTGAACACAGACAAGTAGGATCAAATTCTTCTGCTCTAGGAGCCTGCCCTTCAGCAGAGGGAAGGAGACAAACAGACGAGCAATTGTGAGATACAGTAAAAGCGGGTGCAAAGGAAAAAGAGGCACCTGGTTGTGGGGTATGAGAATGGGTTTTGTGGAAAAGCTGATGAAAGATGGGCCCTACAGGATGTCTTCAGTTCTAAATCGGGAGAAGGGATTCTAGGCCAAAGAAAGAGCATGAGCATAGTACAGATGCTGGGAAACATGGAGTATGTTCAGATAAGAGTGGCCATTCAGTTTGGCTGGAGCACAGGTCCATGCAGGGAAGTTTCAGGAGATAAAGCTGGGAAGAGATTGGGTCACACTGTGGAGAACCTCGAATACCAGGCAAAGAAATTCAGCCTTATTTGGGAGGGAGCTGGGAACCACTGTAGCAAGGGTGGCATGGTCAGACCCTTGAGTTGAGAAGAAGATAGTGGTAGCCAAGGAAGGGTAGGATACAAGGAAGAAGAAGAGTTGAAAGCCTGGGAGTTTGGCTTCACACATGTACCTGAAATGGCCTCAGCTGGCACTAGTGGGGGACCAGACCTGGCCATGGGGATGCCTAGGAAGGAAGAAATAGAAGTGGACTGTGGGCAGGGTGCCTGCAGGGTGGAAAACCATGTGGGCATCGGGTGGGGTGGCCAAGAAACACAAAGACCAGAGCCAGGTGGGGAAATGGGGGTGGAGATGGGGTTGGCCCCCACCATGGCAGAGAGGCTGACCTTTGGGCCCTGGTCCAGTAGGCAGTGGGAAACCTGAGTCTGGTGTTGTGAAGACACCTCCAAAAGCCTGATAAAGTGGTGGATGTAGATGAGAAAGCCAAAGGCAGGAGTGGGAAGGGAGGGAAGGGTTGCAAAGAGCACAGGGCCAGAGGCAGAAGTCAGGAGAATAGCAGGGGCAGGAAGAGGTGGAAGAGACAGCAGAAGCCCCAGAGAAGGAGCCATCAGAAAGAGAGAGGGAGGGAGTCCTCCTCCACCGGTCTTCCGCCACCCCCGGGGGCAGGTTAAGGGACTTTCCTTCCACTGTGTCATGTTACTTCATGCATGGCTCCATCAATACACAGACTGTATCGCATTCTCAGAATCTTCTTTTTTTAACTTGTACCTTTTGACCCCTCAAAACCTTTCACTTATCCATCTCTACTAGACTGCATACTCCTTGAGGACAAAGATTTTTGTTTTATTTAGCACAGCCTTGGAACTGCAGGTATACATTGCTCAGCACATGAACAAAAAAGCAGGAGAGCAGAGCATCACCAGAGCCAAAGCAGAGGAAACTTCCAGAAAAGTCTCAGACATGACAAGGCTCAAGAACAATACTGATATAAAAATAATTTATTTTGGGGCGCCTGAGTGGCTCAGTCAGTTAAGCATCCGACTCTTGATTTCAGCTCAGGTCATGATCTCCGAGTTGTGGCTCTAAACTCAGCATGGACTCTGCTTGTCCCTCTCCCCATGCTCCTCCCCCTGCTCGCTTGTGTGCACGTGCTCTCTCTTTCTCTGTCAAATATAGAAATAAAATCTAAAAAAATTAAAAATAAAGATAAATAAATAAAAAAAAGATAAATAATAAAAGCAATTTTATTTCTCCAGCCCGATTTCCCATGTGCCTAACACTAGCTCCTGGGTACATCCATAACAAGAAAATTCTCATTTAAATATCTGTTATCTGGTTTCAAGCTTCAGATCTTCCAGTCATGCATCCTCCCACACTACCAGGCAGATGTCTTTTTAAACAGATGGGACTTCAGCCAGACCCTCAAGCCTAACCAACTTGCCCTTCTCTATGCCAAAGGGTAAGGGGAACACATTCCAAAGGTTGCACCGCGCTGGAACACACCTGGCTGAGGTGTTCCATGATGAGGACTCGTGGTGAGCAGGGGAGATCTGCTCCCCTGAATGCCAAATCCTGGATTGGTTTTGAGTCAGGGCGTGCTCCCCTCTGAGCTGCCACCCACTCACCCTACATTTAACCTACTGTTGCTTTCTCCAAAGCCATTAGAAATGTGCCATTGAGTTGGGTGATGTACTCTGACTGAATCAAAACAAAAAGTGAGTGTGTTCACAGGCACAGATAGGTATCACTCGCTTGGTGAGTTTCTCCAGGCTACAAAACAGTGCTTCTCAACCCTGGCTGCGCGTTAGCACCCAGATGCCGGGACCGCACCTCCTGAGACGCTAAAGCAACTCGCCTTGGATAAGACCTAGGCAATGGCGTTGTTTTAAACTCTTTGAATGTTCTAACAAGCAGCCAGAGTTGAGGACCATTGCCACAACGCCGAATAGCTAGGAAGCACTCCTAGACGCTCAATAAATGGGCACTGAATTCAGGCAGTTTACGCAGAAGAGCTGCATTTCGTTTCTCGGGTTCGCAGATGTTCAGGATCTTGGAACATTCTGGGTTCGGTGCCAGAGTTCAGTGGTTTGCACTGTGTATGTTCTGGAAAATATATTTGTGGCTAATGTGTGGTGAGGGGTCAAGAAGAGGTCTGTGGTCAGCCCAGGGAACACAGGAAAGTGCTGCTCCTGAGATGTGTTGGCCCTGAGCTTCTGTGTCACAAAATACTTCTGCCCTTTCAAGTCTAAATGGCACAGAAATCTCTGGGTCTGCTGGTCCTGCTCTTCTTACTACACCCCTTCATTTTCTCATGGCTCCCTTTAAAGAATCCTTAGCCCCTTCAGACACACTCAGGGGATCCTCAGGATATTTCTGCTAGGCAGATTCTTGCTACCAAGGCCACAAAGAGACACCAAGGAGGGGAAATGGAGATAGTCTGCTGAAATATCTGTTTGCAGCCAAGGCAAAGACACACTCCCGGCCTCGGATTTCTGAGCCGCCTTGACTCAGAACCACCTCACCCAAACCTGGCGCAGGTCCTTAAACCCGGGGTGGTTTACTCTTAGGAAGCTCACACATTCCCCCAGGCACAACTTGGGGTTTGACACAATTGTGATGACGGGATCCACCCTTAGACATAAATTTCCCCAAACGCCCCTTTCGGCAAATCAAAAGGAAATGTGAGATTCACCTCCAGAAAATGGTAAAAGCAAAACCCCTAAAACATACTGGATGCTTCCCCCAAAATTACACACTGAAAGTGACTTCATTTTTTTTTTTTTTTGAGTTTTTAATTAATCTCAATTGACTGCTGTTGTCAGAATTGGCTCTCTAGTGTCTTTTTGAGGTCCTGACTGCCCTCGGCAGTCTGCAAAGGGGTTAGTGAGCCCTCGGCCCTCAATCAAATCTTCCTGACAGCTGCAAGCTTGCAAGGCCAAGTGTTCTGACCCAAAGACTGACCTCTCACACAGGGCGCCGACAGGAAGGGCCAGAATCTATATCAGGATGGGGCTCCAGGGGACGCTGAAGCGGGATAAACGTCATACAAGGATCGATTGCCAGACGGAATCGACTCCTTCTCCACCACTCAAAAGACGAGTTCTGGCTATACTTATCTAGTGACCTTTATGCTGACCTCTTTTATATTTAATTGAGCAGCCATTCCCCCTGCACCATAAAGGAGCATCTCAATTGCTGTCCCCTCTGGGTCGGGACCTGGCTCAAGTTAATCCCTGGTCAGCCAAGCAGGTTAACCACACAAAGGGTCATCAGTGTCAAATCACCCCGATGCCATCTCTCCCAGGATGTCCTTCTGCCCAACCGATAGCACCAGCCTTAAAATGCAAACAGACCACGAACACCTGTCTGCCAGGTGTGCTGCCTCCTCTACGACTATTCAACACTCAGCCCACTCAGCCCCATCCAATTGCTGCCTAGTTCTGAATTCTGTTTTATTCCTGGCCTAAGCACCACCATAAACAACGCTCTTTGCAGTCCCCCACTCAGGGACTAAAACTCCAACAGATGGTCCTGTTTTGTAGAGTCAAAGGACGTTGTTAATGCAAGGTTACCTGACTGAGATCCAATCACACATTTGGAATTTTCAGAAAAAGCAATTTTACTTAATTCTAGGACAGAGATACTTACAGCATTAAAGAAATGGTTATAAGTCTTTTAAATCAAGACCAAAGATCTTAAAGGGGACGAGTCAATGCTAGAAACGAGTATAACAATGATGTCCGTCTCCTTAGACTAAGGGAGAATTTATATCATGAATGATCACATAAAAACTGAAACCCTTTACCTGGTTTTCAGTCAGGGAGTGTGATTTCTAGGGGGCCAGAAAACACAAGTCCCTGATCCCCTTTTTGTTTTAATGAGTATGTTTTCATCAAAGGAAACAAAAGGGTGGGGCACCAGTGGATAAGTAAAGGAGCTCGGCCATTTCCAACCGTTTTCCTTACCAAGACAATTATGACCATCATGAGCCAACTTGAAGCCATCAAAACAAGTGCAGCGATAATTGCCTGGAATATTCAAACAGTCATGGACACAGCCTCCGTTGAGTTCATTTTCACATTCATCAATGTCTGAGGAATAAAACAGAAGTAAGCCAGACAGGGGCCATTTCTTTAGGATGGAGATATATGTATTTACCCTCTAACCAGTCATCCCACTTCTAGGAATCTACCCTCAAGGTACATCTCCAACAACAGGAAAAATAATATGCACAATGTTATTCACTGCAGTATTGTTTGTAATCATAAAATACTAGAAACAACCTAACTGCCCACACATAGGAAAGTAGTTGAAGAACTATGGTACATTTATTCGATGAAGTACTGTGCAGCTACTAAAAAAAAAAAAGAGAGAATGAGAAATAATCTCTGAACTGATTTGGGGTGATTTCTAAGATATGCTACTAAGTTAAAAAATCAAAATGGAAAAGAGTATCTGTAGTTTATTATCATGTAAAAAAAAATCAGGAAATATGAAAAACACACACATTCCAGAGTGCTTTTTGGCAGAACTTGACAAGCCTATCCTAAAATGTATACAGAAATGCAAAAGATTCAGAAGAACCAAAACAATATTGAAAACGTAGAACTTTCCTTTGATTTGGAGGACTTTCACTTACCAAAAAGCTACAGTTACCAGGACAGTGTGGTATAGGCATAAAGAAAAACATACAGATCAATGGAACAGGATAGAGAATCCAGAAATAAACCATCATATCTACGGTCACTTGACTGTAGGCAAGAATGCTAAGGCAATTTTTTGGAAGAAATGATAATCATTTGAACAAGTGGTGCTAAGACAACTGAATATCCATATGCAAAAAGATGACTTTAGACTGTTAACTCACACCGACACAAAAACCAACTCAAAACGGATCAGGCTCCTAAATATAAGAGATAAAGCTATAAAACTTTTAAGATAAAACATAAAGCTTTTATGAGAAAAATCCGAGACCTTGGATTAGGTAACGGTTTCTTAGCTACAACACCAAACATACAATTCATAAATTTTAAAATTAATAAATTAGAGTTTATAAAAATTTAAAACTTTTAAGGGATGCCTGGGTGGCTCAGTCGGTTAAGCATGTGCCTGCGGCTCAGGTCATGATCCCAGGGTCCTGGGTTTGAGTCCCACATCGGGCTCCCTGCTCAGCTCAGCGGGAAGCCTGCTTCACCCTCTGCGTGCTGCCCACCCCCTACTTGTGCATGCTCTCTTTCTCTGTCTCTCTAACAAATAAACTAATTAAATCTTAAAACACACACACATACACACACAAAATAAATAAAATGAAGACAAACCACGGATTGGTGGAAAATATTTGCAAATCACATACCTCATAAAGGATTTACAAAGAACTCTCATAACAATAAGACAAACAACCCAATTTCACAATGGGCAAAGGATTTCAATAGACATTTTACCAAAATGATATAGGAATGGGTAATAAGCATATGAAAAGATGGTCAACATCATTAATTATCATGGGAATTCAAATTAAAACCACAATGAGATACCATTTCACACTCACTAGAACAGTTTTCATAAAAAGATAGACAATAAAAAATGTTGAGGAGGATGTAGAGAAATGGGAACCCTCATACACTGCTGGTGGTGATGTAAGATGGCACAGATACTTTGGAAACAGTTTAGCAGTTTCTTAAAAGGCTAAACATAAATTTCCTATGCAATCTAGAAATTTCTATATACTTCTAGGTATATATCCAAGAGAAATGAATAATTATGTCCACACAAAGACTTGCAGGTAAATGTTCATAGCAACATTATTTATGATAGTCCAAAAGTAGACACAACCCACATATCCATCAACTGGTGAATGGATAAACAAAATATAGTATATCCATTCAATAGAATATTAGTCAACAATAAAAAGGAATAAAATGCCAGTCCAAGCTACAATATGGATGTGTCTCAAAAATATGCTAGGTGAAGGAAGCCAAAAGCAAAAGACCACATATTGTATGATTCTATATGAAATATCCAGAAAAGGCAAATCTGTAGAGGCAGGAAGTAGACTAGAGGTTGTCTGGAGCTGGGACTGGGAATAAAGAATCTTATTGAGGAGAGGAAAATGCTTGAAAATTGTATTATGTGATAGTTGCACAACTCAGCTAATTTACTCAAAATCATTGATTTGTATACTCACTTTGAATTGGTGGATTTTATGGTATGTAAATTAGAATTCACTAAAGTAGTTCAAAAGAAAATATACATTTCTCAGGGCATCTGGGTGGTTCAGTCAGTTAAGCATCTGACTCTTGAATTCAACTCAGGTCATGATCTCAGGGTTGTGAGATGAAGTCCCCTGTCAGGCTTCACACAGATCGTGGAGCCTACTTAAGATTCTCTACTTAAGATTTACTTACTTACTTATTATTATTTACTTACTTACTTATTTACTTACTTACTCCCTCTCCCTCTGTCCTCCCCCACTCACTCACACTTATTCTCCCTCTCTCTCTCTCTCTCTCTATCTCTCTTCTCTAAAAAAGAAAGAAAGAAAATACACATATATTTGCAAAAGAATTCTAGGAAGCAGGGAGAATAAACCTAGTTTATCTTCTAGAAACTAGAGAGACTGGTGATCCATGGTGTGTGGGAAGAGGATGAAAAGGAAAAATGAGATACAGGGGAACAGGAATAGAGAGAGGGAGTAATACTTCTCTGCATATGCCATTTTGTGAATCTGAATTCTGAATTCAAAGATTCTGAATCAGAATCCGAGATTCTGAATCTCAGAACCATAGCGCTATATTCATGCATACATACATACATACAAACATACCTATGTACTCATGTACATACCAGTATACAAAGGTGGGGGGAGGGGAACAGATAAAAATGGGGTACAAAGAGAAACAAATGAACTTAGCTGTATAACAAATGAATAACAACCACACTGAAGGATATGTAGAAGAAAAGTATTAGCCAAGTAATTTTGAAAAACATCTTGACTGAATGTTGTAAGGCTAAAAATAAAAAGAGCTGTATACAGATACTATACTCTAATTAATAAATCTGTTTTACTTGCAAGGCTATGGAATAATAGTTTTGTAAATTATTTATGTGCATACTTGGACTGAACAAACAGGTAAATAACTGTATTGCAGATAATAAGAGCCACCTTTTTCACTGTTGGAGAAAGAAGTTATGAAAAAGAAAAGAGGGAGGTTGAGTAGATCTTGTGGCATTGCTTTGTAATCCAAAGCATCAGTGTAAGCCATTGTTTTTTATATATATGCAAATGGATATATATAAGGAATAACTATAGAAAAATGTATATGTGTGGGTTAGGATACATACATTTCTTAGATCTGTGCACTGAGAGAGCCTAGGAGCAATGACATCCCAGTAACAATGAGAACACTAAGCATCCAGATCTTGGTTTCTTTGCACCATTTTCCTGTCAAAGGAACCAAGGCTCTTTGGAGAAGTGCTTAGTTCCAGGGCTGGGGAAGGGGAAATACAAGATGAGTCTATGGCATCTTACAGTACCAGAAAACCAGGAATTTCTCAAAAAAGGATGAGAGCATGTCAAAAGGACACAGGAAACAATGTGAAGGAGTGCCCAATGGCTAAAGCTAGAATAATTTGAACCCAAAATAAATTACTATACATATAATTAAATACCCATGAGTCCATACTAGCAAAAATACACAAATCAATGTATAAACAGGAGAGAAGCAAAAGATCTTCCGTACAGAAGAATCTCAATAAACAGATATATAAGGAATGAGGGAAATACAAAATTACCAGTTATTACATCACAGTAATAACTGTCGTAGGCAAGACCCACAATTGGATACTAAAATCAGTGGGCAAAGACTTGAAAAGAAACAGGATATTAACACAGACTGAAAGTATCTGCCCTAAGATGTGTGTTTACTGCAAAAGGAAAAAAAAATGGTAACTTTGCAGTGGAGAAACCCAGGATGTACCATCTTAACCAGGGATCAAGGTTAATATCACCAGTAATGGGTCATATTATAACATCATGTGCCTCTTCCCCCAAATCAACCCCCCCCCTCGGGATATGCAAAAAAGCACACAATAGCACTTCGGTAGCAGCATTTACTTTTTGTGTTACTGTAATGCATAATCTTTATTTTATTGTGAGAAAACATGGGACATTCTCTTATTGGGTCAATTCCTACCATTATCAATTCTTATCATGAAAAAACAAGGTAAACAAAAGAACTGAGCAGCACTCATCCAAAGTGTGGAAGTCACGGAAAAACTAGGAAAGACAAGAACTGTCAGGCTTGGAGGAGTCAAAGGAGACACAACAACTAAATGTAATGTGGGACTCCAAGCTGGAATGGCCTGGGGGTGGAGAATATTAGGAAAAAACTGGTGAAATCTGACTGAGGTCTATACCTTAGCTAGAAGTATTGTGCCGATGTTAAATTCCTCGTTTTGCTTGTGTACTATGGTTATATAGGTCGTTAACATCAGGGTAAGATAAGCAATGGCCGTATGTGAATTCTGCACTATTTTTGGAACTTTCCTAAAATTTAAAATCATTCCAAAATTTAAAAAAATTTTTTTTTAACAGATCCTCAGTACAAAGTCCAAATTTAGATTCATACTTGTTAAATTTGATTCAGTTCCCTAGACTGAGAAGTAAGAACCACACAATGAACACTGACCACTGAAATGCCCCATCCCCAAAGTGTGGGATATAAACAAAGATCATTTAGAATAAGACTTCATTTCTTCAAAGCCACTCTGGAACCATAGTATTTTCAAAATACTTATTCAGGGTCCATTCATCGCTCCAACATTTTGGCAGAAGAAACTATGAAGGATAAAATTCTGGTCACTCTGGGCAAACCCACTTTCTATCCTTATATTTAAACAGCAGCAGTGACACTGACAATGAACACAACAGAAATGATACCAGGGTTGGACCTAAAAGGTTTAAACGAGTAAGCCATGGAACACACATAAAAGAGCTACATCTTTAAATACCTACATCTTTGAACCCTTGCAATCTTCATTTTCTCTCCTTTTCTTTCTTGGAAGAAAGTTTCTGCTTCCCAACCCCTGCACCAAGAAGTCTGAACTAAACTGGGACATCCTTACTCCCTAGCTTTATAGGTATTCAAAAGTATTACCAGTATGTAAAAGATCATATCCCTCTGGTGTCTTAGTCTTAAATAACATTACAAAGAATATATATGCCTTCTTAACAGTGACTACCTGTGGATAAAGGAATAAGAGGGTCTAATTTACCATGTCATACATTTTCTGTATTGTTTGACTTTTTATAATAACAATATATATTATTATTTTAAAGCCAATTTAAATATGTAAAAGCAACAACTCCCATCAATCATTAAACAAAATAGATTTTTCAATGATAAACTGGCAGCAATTCAATTTCACGTGTCATATGTTGAGCCTAACAGCAAAGAATAAGGAAATTCTTGCTACTCATCATTCCACATTGTTTGCTAAATATGTACTCTATCCCGAAGAACCCATGGCAGAGTTTCTGCCCTCCCCCACTTCCAGAGAGTATAGTGACTAGAACACCAGTGAAAAATTAAACATTTTTTTTTTCCCCAAAACAGGGTACGAACATGTGTGAATTCCAGTACTATAAGTAGAATATTTAACACAGTGAGGATGTGGTAAAGAATTAGCAGAGAGGTTTCAGAGAGAGGTAGCCTTTTGGCCTCCCATGATGTAAGATAGAGAAAGTTCTGCCTATCTCTGGGAGAACATGATCTTAGAGAAACACAAGGGCTCCAAGGATGGGCTACCAATCTCATTCGCTCGGAACCTGACTGGGAGCACGCCTCCTCTGATAGGAGAAGCAAGTTTTGCTCCTCATGCACAAAGAAAAATATAAATATTGGGATTTCTCACCCACCAAAGAAGGACACCAGGATGCTGAGGGAATATAAGAGATAATGGGTCCAGGGACAGAGCTAGGATAGACACCTGGCTTTCTTCAATCTGCAGGTTAGCTGTGTGATTATGGCCACAAGACCTCTTCCCAATTCCCCTGGAGCCTCAGTGTCTCACATCTGAGGGACGGGAATGGCTCAGAGCTCCCTGAAAGAGAAGAGCCCAGCTCCAACATGCCATGATTCCAATCCCAGGAATAGCCTCCTCCTATGAGTGCCCAGCCTCTGGCCAGTTCTGAATTTCAGAGTTCGTGACACTGACCCAGAGTCCAGACTTTTGGCTCAAAGCTCTAGAAATCTAAGGGCTTAAAATATCCCTCTGCACACCCTTCTGGGTCAAGCATGCAGCTCCAAATGAGGCAGGCCCTTGGTATAACTCTGAAGTTTAGGAGGTCACGCCAAGCAGCCCAAAGACATGGGCAAGATGGAGGCTCCAAAGTCAGCAGGGGAGGGCAGAACTCCCGCCCTCAGACTCCAGGGCAAGGGTGAGAACTGCCCCAGGGCAGGGAGGGGCAGGTGTGGCTCTCCTGAGCCATAGGGCTGCTGACTTTCTGCCCCCAAACTGAGTGGGACCAAAAATACTAAAGCACCTCCTTTCCTTTTCACAAGCTAGAGGAAAGGACATTTTGGAATCACATAAAACTATATGATCATTGGAGAGGGTATTTGCTATGGTGAATGCTATGAAATGTGTAAGCCTTATGATTCACAGACCTATACCCTAGGGCAAATAATACATTATATGTTAATAAAAAAAAAACTTTACTAATCCCTGGAGGAAAAAAAAAACAACTATATGATCAGCTCTAGGGAAGACCCGGTGTTCCTAGTGCTCTAAGGGTCTAAAATGTACTTCAGAAGGTGATGGTATGACCTGGGGGCAGTAGAGGAGCACTTTTAGCACCATAAGTGGCCACCACAAGAGCTGAGGGGGTGGGGGGCTTTACCTGCTGGCCCACTTGCCACGGGTCCCCAAGTCACTTACCCTCACACTGGGTGCCCTCCCCCTGGTAGCCAGGCTTGCAGGTGCACTTGTAGGAGGTGAGTGTGTTCTGACAGAGGGCATTGGTGTGGCAGTCATCTAGCCCTTGGGCACACTCGTCCACATCTGCAAAAGAGCACAGCAAGCTCCTGGTACAGTGCCCTAAGCCCCTCATGATCTGGCCTCCACCGTCCTCTAGCTGCGTCTCCTGCCAGCCCGCCCCATTTCACTCCTCATCTGCTAAACTCCTCAGCCCCTGGGATGAACCATTCTACATCCAGCCTCCTGTTTCCAGGCACAGCCTGTTCCCTCTCACCTGACTACTCCCCCATACACCCTTTCTACCCGCCTGCAAGACTCAGCTCCAATCTACCTTCTCCAGGAAGCCTATCCTGGTCCCCCAGTGTAGGTGGTGTCCCCCATAACCCACTGCCATATTTATTTCCTTTCATAGCACATATGGCACAGGATTGTCACTGTTTTCCTGCCAGTCCTCCCCTCTAGATGGTGTCTTGGTTACAGACTCTGTGTCCTTGATGCCTAGCACAGTACCAGGCACATGAGTAGGCAGGAATAAATGCCTGTGGAAGGAAAAGACCAGGTTGGCAAAAACAAAACAAAACAAAACGAAACGAAAAAACCAAAACCTGAAAACCAATCGGTGTCAGCTTTCTCGGGGTTTAGGGTATTTGGGAAAAGCTGGCCCTGGGCTCTGAGCACACCATCCTGAGCTCTCAGATGGGGCAAAGTGGGAATCACTTGTGCACCCCATCAACTGCTGCCCGCCCTCTCAACCTGGAAACCGGCCTTGGCTGAAGTATTTCCTCGGTTGACAACACTCCAGGATGTTAACTAAAAACAAAATTTTTTAAAATACTGCAAGACCAGTTAGCGCAGCACATCCAGAGGACTTCTCCCTGGCCGCGGGTTTGTTGCGGCTTTAGGGTCAAGGCACAACCCGCGCCTGTTTCTCAGATGGAAAACTGGAGCCGACCCTGAAGCCCACAGAACTTCCCGGCTCCGAAGAAAGGAGCAAAGTTGCCACGACCTCACGGAGGTACCGCGGCCGGGACCCTCAGTTTCCCCATCTACACCCATGAGAGCTGGACCCCGAGAGTCGGGTGCCCTCCGTCCTCTCACGAGGAGAGTCTGCCCAGCCTGCGCTCTCCGGGGACCCCCGGGGCGAGAAGTGTCATCGGCCCTGGGTCCGAGGCCGGGCGCGGCACTCAGGCCCTGGGCCTCTAGCCCAAGCGGTCGTGGCGCCTTGGCCCGGCCGCCGAGTGAGGCCCCGAGGGAGCGGGGGCCACGCGGAGCTCCCGCAGCGAAGCCCGCCCCGGCCCGCCCAGCGCCGCGCGACCCCGCCGGGGAGCCGGGACCCTGTCCCCGCGCCGGCCCCGCCCGCCCCTGCCAGGTGCGTGCCGAAGCCCCGGAGGTGCGGGCACTCACCCTCTGGCGGCCCCGGGGAGCCACCCCGGCCGGGCGGGACGGCCGCGGTCAGCAGCAGCGGCAGCAGCAGTGGCAGCAGCAGCGCCCGGGCCGTCCCAGGGCAGCCGCGGCCCAAGCCCCCCATGAATGGCGCGGTGGTTGCGGGCAGAGGCGGCGAGCGTGGCGGCTCCGGGAGGTGTGTGTGGGCGCCCGGCCCGCAGCGCTCTGACACCTCCGGCCCGGCCCCGCCCGGCCCCCGAGCCCCGGGCCTCATTTTCACACGGTCCTCCCTGGGCCGGGGCGGGCGGCGCGGGGCGAGTGCCGCCCCTCCCGGCCCCCTCCCTTCCCCCTCCGGGCGCTGGGCGGAGGGGGCGCGGCCGCGGTGGCCGGAGGGCGGCTGTCAGCCTGGCCAGGCGGGCTGCGGCCCCGCTGCAGGCCCCGTCACCAAACCTGCGGCTCCCGCACCCCCGCTCTGCTCCAGCCCTCAGAGCCTCGTGCTCCGCCTGTTTGCAGTGTCCTACAACTAGACCCAGTCCCTCTTGTGGGACAGATAGTACTCTGGCCTGAAATATTCCTACAGGAGACTCCCAGAAAGTGTCCTGAGTAGCTCAGAATCTTACAGTCCCCCGACCCTAAAGCCACCTGTGAGGCTTTCCCACCTCTCCACTTGGGAGGGGTAATGGGATTGGAGTGGGCAATTCCACATACTTCCGACCCTCAGGAACCTCAGGC
>CM052815.1:40328124-40438233 GCA_028533885.1 Nasua narica | reverse complement strand
AAAAAAAAAAAAAAAAAGAGGGCACCTGGGTGGTTCTGTCATTAAGCATCTGCCGTTAGCTCGGGTTGTGATCCCAGGGTCCTGGGATCAAATCCCGCATTGGGCTCCCTGCTCAGCAGGAGTCTGCTTCTCCCTCTCCTACTCCCACTGCTTGTGTTCCCTCTCTGGCTGTCTCTCTCTCTGCCAAGTAAATAAAATCTTTAAAAAAAAGAAAAAAATAAATAAAATCTTTAAAAAAAGGGGGGGCGCAACTGAGTGGCTCAGTGGGTTAAAGCCTCTCCTTTGGCTCGGGTCATGATCTCAGGGTCCTGGAATCAAGCCCCGCATAGGGCTCTACGCTCAGCGGGGAGCCTGCTTCCCCTCCCCTCTGCCTGCCTCTCTGCCTACTTGTAATCTCTCCCTCGGTCAAATACATAAATAAAATCTTTAAAAAAAAAAGAAAAAAGAAAAAGGGGCACCTGGGTGGCTCAGTTGGTTAAGTACCTGCCTTTGGCTCAGGTCATGATCTCAGGGTCCTGGGACTGAGCCCTGCATGGGGCTCCCTGTGGGGAGCCTGCTTCGCCCTCTACTCACTGCCCCCACTCATGCTCTCACTTTGCTCTCTCTCTCCCTCAAACAAATAATCTTTTTAAAAAGGGATTTAACCAGCTTAAAACAAAACCCAATAATCATAATGGTATTTTTTTTAAAAAACACACAAGTTAAAACTAGAAGAGACTTTTTTATTCATTGAAAAACCAAGTATTTTTTAAAAATTGTGTTCAACGACATCAACAAGACTTACAACTTCTATAGTAACTGGTATATTGATATAATATATGTGAAAGACAATACAAGAGCTTAAAATAGTCACGCTCTTTGACTTAGTAATTCAACTTCCAGAAATCTGTCCATTCCTCTACCAAAACAGTTAGATAGGCTCCTGAATGGGTAGGGACTTTGGCTTATTCATCATTGTACCCCCAGAATCTAGGAAGGCTAGGAAGGCACCCTCCCTTAACAGACCTGTGTGCATAGGACATACACTAAGTACAGCCAGTCACCAGAGAGCCCTCACATGCAACAGTGCTGGAGAGCCAAAGGCTAGAGCAGCACCAGCCCTCCACGCCAGAAGGACGCCCAGGCTCACGGTGACTTTACTAGATAGAGAGCAAAGGCAGGAGTGAGAGAGCAGCTGGGCTGAAGCTCAGTGACAGGGAACTGGGGTCTTTCTCGTTCAGAAGATACGAATTATTCTTTTTCCTCTTTTGCACAGAGACTGATTGAGACTGCAAGGTTCAAGTTAGCCTAACTACCCATTTAGGGTATTATACAGGGAAAGCAAAATATAGATAGCACCAGATTCTCCAAGGATGTCATAACACAGGTGAGAAACAACCCATTTTCACTTACCCAAAGGACAGCAGTTACAAAACCAGAATGAAAACCTATCTCACCTCTTAGTGTTAGAAGAATATACTAGAGAAGGATGCCCATCTTGAAAAATGTCACTGAAAGCCAGAGAGTTGTGAGCAGTCACAGCCAATAACAAAATTTAGGAAGCTAGCAGCAAAAACTGTTTCGGTTCTCTCTTCTTTTCAAGTAGATTGAAATAGGTAGTTGATCAGTAAGATGCCCTCAAAAAGGGGTAATAAGGGGGCGCCTGGGTGGCGCAGTTGGTTGGGCAACTGCCTTCGGCTCAGGTCATCATCCCGGAGTCCTGGGATCGAGTCCCACATCGGGCTCCCAGCTCCATGGGGAGTCCGCTTCTCACTCTGACCTTCTCCCTTCTCATGCTCTCTCTCACTCTCTCTCTTTCCTAATAAATAAATAAATAAAATCTTTAAAAAAAAGGGGGGGGGTAATAAGATCACTCTTTCAGAGTGAATTCGGTCACAATCTGGGTGATTGCAGGACCATGCATAATCTGCATGATGGAGACCAGGTCACCAGGTTATGGACCTTCTGGGCTGGAACATAACCGGAGAATGTCTCACCAGGAGAAAGGTGCTCTACACACACGCTAGCAAAGGCCTACGGAGAACATGCAGTAGAAATGTCACCGTCACCGTCACCGTCAATCTGCAACTGAACATGTATGTGACTCTGAGGGTATAAACACCTTGCCAAAAAGCACAAACCCTTTCTTCCCTCTGGTGACAATGTCAGTGCTTCACTTTAAGTGCTCTAAATGCAGGATTCAGAACAAAATAGGACCTCAGTTGAAAAGTCCTCATTATTTTGTATTAGTTTCTCACTACACAAGTAGCCTTTATCTATACAAACTGAGAAGGGAATCAAATAGGCTCCAAAAAATGTTCCTCATGCTATGGGAATTTTTGAAGACTATGGCTGCAAAGCCTCAGAAGACAGGTTTAGATATGTGAGGATATGTTATTAGTTTTTTTAAATGCAGGAGAAGGCTCAATAACTCTCTAGAAATTTTTATGGCAAACATTAAAGTTTGGGGGCATATATTTTATCAAAAAGCTAAAGAGCTCAACTATAAATGTCAGGATCACTCAACTTAAAGAAAAATGATAAAATGATTATATATATTCTACTCATTTGTTATACAGAAAAGGAAAGAAACAAATTCTTCATGTAGAGCCTAGCATAATAGCGATCATATGTTATGTACCTACCACATGCCAGGTATTTATTACATCTACTTATCATAACCCTCAAAGGTAGATTTGATTAATTCCGGTGGTATGGATAAAAAAATGAGATTCAAAAATCACAAATTACTGGAAGTCATCCAGCAGAGCTAGGATTCAAATCCCAGTCTTTCTGATTCCAAAGTCATATTCATAATTTCAGCTCTTAAACACTTAACTATAGTACCACCTAAAAATTAGTTAAGGACATGGAAAAAATATTATGAGATTAAAAAAAAGCAAGTTACAAAACATCTAGATTTTTAAAAAGTTTTACTGAGCTATAATTCACACTATCATAAAATTCACACTTATAAAGTATACGATTTTGTTAAAAAAAAAAACAAAACAAAAACCCAGGGGCGCCTGGATAAACGACGGCCTTGGGCTCAGGTCATGATCCTGGAGTCCCAGGATCGAGTTCCACATCGGGCTCCCGGCTTGGAGGGGAATCTGCCTCTCCTCTGACCCTCCCCCTCATGCTCTCTCTGTCTCTCATTCTTTCTCTCAAATAAATAAATAAGATCTTAAAACAATAACAACAAATCTGGTTTTTAGTATGTTCACAGAGTTGTACAACCATCCACTACCTAATTTTAGAACACTGTCATCAACCAAAAAGAAACATCATACCCATTATCCGTCACTCCCTATTCCTCTTTCCCTCCCGTCTCTGATATGCCCTAATCTGCTTTCTATCTATGGATTTGCCTATTCTGGACATTTTATATAAATGGGATCATAGGGGCGCCTGAGTGGCTCAGTGGGTCAAAGCCTCTGCCTTCAGCTCAGGTCATGATCTCAGGGTCCTGGGATCGAGCCCCACGTCGGGCTCTCTGCTCAGCAGGGAGCCTGCTTCCCCCTCTCTCTGCCTGCCTCTCTGCCGACTTGTGATCTCTCTCTCTCTCTCTGTCAAATAAATAAATAAAATCTTTTTAAATAAATACATAAATAAATAAATAGGATCGTACAGTATGTGGTCGTATGTTGTCTTTTGTGACTGGCTTCTTTGATTTAGTATGTTGAACCATGTATCATCCTCATTCCTTTTACTGCTGAATTATATTCCATTGTATAGATACAGCACATTTAGTGTATCTATTCATCAACTGATGGACATCTGGGTTGTTCTATTTCTGGCCTATTAGGAATAATGCTGCTATGAACATTTGTGTAAATGTTTTTATACAGACACATGTTTCCATTTATCTTGAGTACACAGCTCCAAGTGGACTATGTCATATAACACTATGTTTAACATTTTAGGAACTGCCAGACTATGCTCCAAAGTGGCTGCACCATTCCCACCAGCAATGTGTGAAGGTTCTAATTTCTCCAGATCCTTTCTCAACTTGTTACTGTCTTTTTTTTTAGTTATCTTAGTGGATGTGAAAAAGTATCTCATTGTGGTTGGATTTTTAAATATCCATGGAAAGTGGGTACAATGTGCACAGAAAAATGTTTTGAAGAACAGATATGGTAGACGGTCTCTATACCCATGACAATGGCACTCCAGAAGGGCAGAGATCTTGATGTGTTTTGTTCACTAAGGTACCTCAAGTGCCTTCCACAATGATGCCTGGCACACTTTTAGCCCTCAATAAGTACTTGATGGATACTTACATGTATTTTCTAATTTATCCATATTAAAACTGTTTTTTAAAAAAAAGTTTAGAGAGCAAGAGAAAACACAGGTGGGGAGAGGGGCAGAGTGAAAAAATCGCAACAGACTCCCTGCTGAGTGCAGAGCCCACTGCAGGGCTCCATCTCTATGAGATCTCATGGGGCACTACCCACGAAATCATGACCTGAATCACGAGTCAGACACTTAACCGACTGCGCCACCCAGATGATCCTAAAACTGCTTTTGAAAAGATTTCAAGGGGTGCCTGGATGGCTCAGTGGGTTAAAGCCTCTGCCTTCAGCTCAGGTCAGGGTCTCAGGGTCCTGGGATCGAGCCCTGCATTGGGCTCTCTGCTTGGCAGGGAGCCCGCTTACCCCTCTCTCTCTGCCTGCCTCTCTGCCTACTTGTGATCTCTCTCTATCAAATAAATAAAATCTTGGGAGGGAGGGAGGGAGGGAGGGAGGGAGGGAGGGAGGGAGGAAAGAAAGAAAGAAAGAAAGAAAGAAAGAAAGAAAGAAAGAAAGAAAGAAAGAAAGAAAGAAAGAGGGAGAGAGAAAAAAAAGATTTCAAGTTCTCTTCGAATTTAAAAATGCCTAAAAGTAGGGGTGCCTGGGTGGTTTGGTTGCTAAGCAAGTGCCTTCGGCTCAGGTCATGATTCTGCAGTCCCAGGACTGAGTCCCACATCGGGCTCCCAGCTCAGTGGGGATTCTGCTTCTCCCTCTGACTCTCTCTGCTCTTGTGTTCTCTTTCTCTCTCTCTCAAATAAGCAAATAAAATCTTTTAAAAAAATTCATAGAAGTAAAAGTTGTACATCTTGACTAGCTATTCCTAATAGAGTATTCTGAAATAAAGAAATGCTCTGGTTATCAAGCAGTAAAAATCAAACTTACTCAATTTCCTGCAGTCCTTTATCAAATCTTTAGACAGTTAAGCTATCTGTATATAAAAGAAATATTAATGATAGAGCTTTTCCCACTAGGAATGTACAATTAGTGAAGGACCCATAGAGTACATTTGGTACTTATGAGCTCCAAGTTCTCTCTTTCGAGTCCCATCTCTAGACCAGAGCCAGCTGCCAAAAAGGATCTATCAATTTGGCCTTTAGCTCTATGTATAATACGGAGGATGCCACTCTAAAAACGTCTAACAAACACAGATTCATGAAGCATATTTTTTAAAGAAAAGAGTTCGAATCACATTTCTTTACTTATTTGTTTGTTTAGGTATTTCAAGTCTCACCCCACACATGGCATGCACCATTTTTCAAAGCCAGCCAGCTGGAAGAGTGTGAGAAAGCTAGTAAGTGAAAAAAGAAAGACAGTTTGCTCAGCAGGGAGAGTCTACACATTCCTTACCTGCTTTACTTGTAGCCCATGACTCCAGATCCTCTCTAGGAGGTCACAAAGGCTGGCAATCAAGGTGTTCTCCTCCACCCCTGTGATGTTCACCTCCCCGTGCCCTAATTCCACAGCTTCTCGGCCCATCTTCTCCACCAGCATCCTCTTGGTCTACAAGGAATCAGTCAGTAGGATTAGATAAACACAGTGAGCAAGATCACGTGCAACTAGAGAGGGCTGTGGTGACCCACACAGTACTTCTGCTGGGCTAGGAAGGACAAGATGAGAAAGACCAAGAGACATTAAGTATGTTTATTCCCCACCATTAGACCAGGTTTTGGTGGAGTGCATTCATTAAAAGTTCAGTTACAAAGATAAGAACACAGTAATCACTGTATGACCCTGGGCAAGTGATGCCATCAACTCTGGGTTAATTTTTTGCATTTATGAGATGAAAAGAGTGAATAAAACCCTTTAGTCACAGTCACTTCCTACATTCTCTGTTTCTCGTTGCTTAACTGATCTTACCAAACAAACCTGCAAACAATTAAGGCTTAGAAATATATCTGAAGTACCTGTCAAGGGGATCAAAATTAAGGACAAATAATTTACTTTTTTCTTTCTTTCTTTTGAGATTTTATTTAAATTCAAGTTAGTTCACATATAGTATAGTATTAGCTTCAGGGGTAGAATTTAGTGATTGATCAGTTGCATATAACACCAGTGCTCATTACCTCAAATTCCCTCCTTAATGCCCATCACCCAAATACCCCATTCTCCCAACCATCTCCCCTCCAGCAATCCTCAGTTTGTTCCCTATAGTTAAGAGTCTCTTATGGTTTGCCTCCCCCTCTGTCTTTACCTTATTTTTCCTTCCTTTCCCCTTTGTTCATTTGTTTCTTAAATTCTACATATGAGTGAAATCATATTATTTGTCTTTCTCTGACTTATTTCACTTAGCAAATATCCTCTAGTTTCATCCATGTTGTTGCAAATGGCTGAGTAATATTCCACTGTATATATATATATATACACATCTTTTTAAAAAGCATTTTATTTATTTGTCAGAGAGATAGCACAAGCTGAGGGAGCACCAAGCTGAGGGAGAAGCAGGTCCCTGCTGAGCAAAGAGCCCAATATGGGACTTGATCTCAGGCCCCTAGGATCATGACCTGAGCCAAAGGCAGACACTTAACCAACTAAGTCACCCAGGCATCCCTACACCACATCTTCTTTATCCATTCATCAGTCAAGGGACATCTGGGCTCTTTCCATAATTTGGGGTGCATGTGCCCCTTCAAATTAGCATTTTTGTATCCTTTGGATAAATACCCAGTAGTAGTATTGCTGGGTCAGAGGGTAGCTCTATTTTTAACTTTTTGAGGAACCTCCATACTGTTTTCCACAGTGGCTACACCAGTTTGCATTCCCACCCACAGTGTAGGAGGGTTCCCCTTTCTCTGCATCCTTGCCAAGATCGGTTGTTTCCCGAGTTCTTACTTCTAGCCATTCTGACCAATGGGAGATGGTATCTCATTGTGGTTTTCATTTGTATTTCCCTGATGCTGAGTGCTGTTGAGCATTGTTTCATGTGTCTGTTAGCCATTTGGATGTCTTCTTTGCAGAAATGTCTGTTCATGTCTTCTACCCATTTCTTAATGATTATTTGGTTTTTGAGTGTTGAGTTTGCGAAGTTCTTTATAGATTTTGGATGCTAGCCCTTTATGTTATTTGCAAATATCATCTCCCATCCCATGGGTTGCCTTTTAGCTTTGTTGATTGTTTCTTTTGCTGTGCAGAAACTTTTTTATCTGGATGAAGTCCCAATAGTTCATTTTTACTTTTGTTTCCTTTTCCTCTGGTGACGTGTTCAATAAGAAGTTGCTGCATCCAAGGTCAAAGAGGTTGCTGCCTATGTTCTCCACTAGGATTTTGATGGTTTCCTGTCTCACATTTAGGTCTTTGATCCATTGAGTTTATTTTTGAATATGGTATAAGAAAGTGGTCCACAATCTTGTAATACTGAAAAATTAAAATAAACAAATTTGGGGGGGGGGGAAAAAGTGGTCCAGTTTCATTCTTCCCCATGTTGCTGACCAGTTTTCCCAATACCATTTGTTGAAGAGACTGTCTTTTCCATTGGAAATTCTTTCCTGCTTTGTCAAGATTAGTTGACCTTAGAGTTCTCTATTCTATTCCACTGAGCTATGTGTCTGTTACTGTGTCAGTACCATATTGTCTTGATGACTACAACTCTGTAATACAGCTTGAAATCTGGAATTTTTATGCCTCCCGATTTGCTCTTCTTTTTCAACGTTACTTTAGCTATTGAGGGTCTTTTCTGGTTCCACACAAATTTTAGGAATGTTTGTTCTGGCTCTCTGAAAAATGGTGGTGTTATTTTGATCACAACTGTACTGTAGATTGCTTTGGGAAGTATAGACATTTTAACAATATTTGTTCTTCCAATCCATGAGTATGGAATGTTTTTCCATTTCTTTGTGTCTTCAATTTCTTTCATAAGTGTTATATAGTTTCCAGAATAATTTACTTGTAAGTAAAAATTTTCAAATGCTTGTTATAAAACAAAACCCAAAAAACACACACTGTATAATGATAATTTCAACTATGCGCCAGGCACTGTATTATACACATTGCAACTGAGAGAAATATTATTACTGTTCCCAATTTACTAATAAGGAAATTGAGTTCAGAGAACTTAAGGAACTTGCCAAAATCACACAGCAAAAAAGTAGATCTGGCCTCTGAATCTAATTCTGCCTGAATACTGAGTTCAAGTCCTTAACTAAGATTTAATTCTGTTATAAATTTATGACATACAAAAATCTAAAGAGCAAGAAGAAAATCATCCCTAATTCTCCCTTTAAGAAGCAACAATTCTTAATACTTTGGTATTTTTTCTCCAATGTTGTTATTTCTAGTGCTTTTACTGTAAAACAGATCTCATAATCATGTATTATATGTGTGTGTGTGTGTGTGTGTATCTCACACACTATTATAACCATCACCCATTTAAAAAACAAAACATTGCCTATTCATACCTTTGAAGCATCCCCTGTGTCCTCTGTAATCCCCTTTCCACTCCGGAAATGACCACTAACCTGACCTACACAATGGAACTACAGAAAAGCAAAGAAATGCTTATCTCCTATATTTGCATTGCTAAACGAGGTAGTTTAGTTTTGCCTATATGTTTTCTCTTGTGATTTGCTTTTTCATTAAACTTTGTGAAATTCACACACAATGTTGTGTATAACTGTTGTTCGTGTTCATCACTGTATGACATTCCATCATATGGACATAGTACAATTTACTTATTAATTCTCCTACTGATTGGCATTTGGGTTGTTTTCTGTTTGGGGATGCTACAAAGAATGGCGCTATAAGCTACCTGTACAGATCTCCCGGATCACACTGCAAAGTTTCTCTAGGGAATATATCCAGGAGAATACTAGATAATGCTACACTGTTTTCCAAAGTGGTCACACTAATTTACAAGTCCAACTACAAGAGTTCCCATTGCTCCACAAGCTGACCACCATTTGGCAGTGCTAGACTCATTACTGTATTTCTTCAATTCTAATATGTACATTATTCTGCATATTAACATCTCTGAAATTGGGATATATCTCATAATCATTGTTAACCAAACAGTGGACATAAAGAAGTTGTCGCTGCCTGGGCTTGCATCTCAAAACTTGAGAATGAATGTTAGGAGCTTGGAAAACAAATCTCAGAGACAACAGAGAAGACTGCTTTCAAGAAACACAGCACCACCAATGTTCTTGATAGCAGAAAAGACAATACTGTGTGGAAAATAATGATACCAATGATTCAGAGTACGCTGATAGAAGCTGTTTTTTAAAACACGTGAATTCAAAATACCAGTACTGATATATCATCTAATTTGTAACTGTAATGATTTCTTCTGTAAGAGAAAGTATATTGGATTTCACCCTATAAATGACTACCACGTACAAATTGAAAATGCAGGAAAATCTTTCTTTTCCACTGATGAATAAACAGGATGTAGTAGAGACCAAGTTAATTGAATTGTCCCCAAAATTATGGTATACTGATTTGGTTGAAAGGCTCTATTTTTATTAGAAATTACATTCATGGGCAATCCTCTCAGGTCCCCTTCCTCTTTGGGAGCTTTGTACTCTCAATAAACTTTGCTTTGCTGCCCACAGAAGGAAAGGAGGAAGGAGAGGGGAAGGGAAGGGAAGAGAGATGGAAGGAGGGAAGGAAGATGAGGGAACACAAGGCAAGTTGAAGACAAAGCACAACCTCCCCCAACCCCTACTCCTGGGACCAGTGTGACATTTTTCCGGGAATCTCCTAACTATCTTAATGTTAATTAAGAGGGGAAAAGTAACCTTAACCTGAGGGTAAAAATAACCTTAACCTGACAAGGGCCTGTCTTTTAGAAACCTCTTTTTCCTTACCTCTCCCCAGCCCCATAGTATATAATCAGCCACCCCTCACAACCCCAGGCAGAAGCTCTTTCTGACCACAGGTCCTGTCCCCGTGCTTCAATAAAACACCATTTTGTACCAAAGACGTCTTAAGAATTCTTTCTTGGTCGTTGGCTCCAGACTCCACCCCACCGAACTCCTCACCTATATTCCAAAATCACATGGAAGGAAGGAAGGAAGGAAGGCAGGAAGGAAGGAAGGAAGGAAGGAAGGAAGGAAGGAAGGAAGGAATTACATTCATAACTAAAACATTAAAAATTAAGAACAGCTATATTTTGGAGACACCTGGTGGCTCAGCCCGTTAAGCGCCCAACTGTTGGTTTTGGCTCAGGTCACGATCTTCCCGGTCCAAGCCCCATATGGGGCTTCCCACTCATCAGAGTCTGCTTCCCCTTTGCCCCTCCCCATCTCATAAGCACACTCTTATCCCTCTCCCTCATAAATAAATAAATCTTTTTTTTAAAAAAAAAAAAGAACAGCTATATTTTGATCCAACAATCCTACTTCTGTGTTAATGTCCAAAAGAACTGAAATCAGAATCTCAAGGAGCTATCTGCACCTCATGATCATTGCTCTATTATTCAAGATAACCAAGACATGAAAATAATTCAAGTATTCATCAACGGATAAATGAGTAAACAAAATGTGGATATACAATAGACTATTATTACACAAAGGAATATTACTCAGCCTTTAAAAAGAAAGAAATTTTGCCTTTTGTAGCAATATGGATGAACCAAGAGGACATTATGCTAAGTGAAATAAGCTCGTCATAAAAGAACAAATATTCCACAATTCCACTTATAGGAGGTACCTAAAATAGTCAAACTCACACAAGCAAACAGAATAGTGGTTACTGGGGGAGGAGAAAGGGGGAAAATATGGAATTATTGCTCTGTAGGTATGAAGATTCAGTACATAAGGAGAATAGTTTTAGAGGTCTGCTGATCAACATAGCACGGATTTTTATTTTAATTCCAATATAGTTAACATACAGTTATATTAGTTTCAAGTGTACAATAGTAACTCAACAATTCTATACATTACTCAGTGCTTATCACAAAACCATCATGTTAATTAAAGCCAGCTCTTTGCCTACTCTGCCTAAACCTGTGCAATAACCATGCTGCTTGGTCTCACTTTATTTATTTTTTTTAAAGATTTTATTTATTTATTGTCATAGAGAGAGCACAACCAGGGAGAGCGGCAGGCAGAGAGAGAAGCAGGCTCCCCGATGAGCAAGGAGCCCAATACAGGACTTCATCCCAGGACCCTGGGATCATGACCTGAGACAAAGGCAGACGTTTAACCCAATGCACCACCCAGGCATCCCACTTTATTTTTTTTTATTTTATCTTTTATTATTTATCTTTTTTACTTTAATTTCAGTGTAATTAATAGTGTTATATTAGTTTCAGATGTACAATACAGTGATTCAACAGTTCCATACATTACTCAGTGCTCATCAAATGAGTGTACTCTTAATCCCCATCACCTATTTCACCCATCCCCTCTCCCACCTCCCTTCTGTAACCATCTGTTTTCTACAGTTAAGAGTCTAAGTTTTTTGGTTTGTCTCTTTTCTTTGTTTGTTTCTTTCTTAAGTTCAACACATGAGTGAAACCATGGTATTTGTCCCTCTCTGGCTGACTTCACGTAGCATTATACCCTCTAGATCCATCTATGTTGTTGCAAATAGCAAGATTTCATTCTTTTTTTTTTTATCCATTCATCAATAGATGATTTGGCTATTGTAAATAATGCTACTATAATCTTTTTGAATTAGTGTTTTTGTATTCTTTGAGTAAATACTCAGTAGTACAATTGCTGGAACATAGGGTTGTTCTATTTTTAATTCTTTGAGGAACCCATATACTATTTTCCACAGTGGCTGCACTAAGTTTGTATTCTCACCAAGAGCGCACAAGGGGTCCTTTTTCTCTACCATCCTTGTCAACACTTGTTTTTTCTTGTGTTTTTGATTTTAGCTATTCTGACAGGTGTGGGGTGATATCTCATTGTGGTTTTGATTTGCATTTCATTGATGATGACCATCTTTTCATGTGTCTGTTGGCCAGCAGTATGTCTTCTTTGGAGAAATGTCTGTTCAAGTCTTCTGTGCATTTTTAATTGGATTATCTGTTTTACTGGTGTTGAGTTGTTTAAGCTCTTTATATATTTTGGATACTAACCCTTTATCAGATAGGTCATTTGAAAATATCTTCTACCATCTTTTTAGCTTTGTTAATTATTTCCTCTGCCGTGCATAAGCTTTTTATTTTGATGTAGTCTCAATAGTTTATTTTTGCTTTTATTTATCTTGTCTCAGGAGACATATGTAGAAAAGATGTTGCTATGGCTGATGTCAGAGAAATTACTGCCTGTGCTCTTCTAGGATTTTTATGGGTTTGGGTCTCACATTTAGATCCTTAATCCATTTTGAGTTTATTTTTGTGTATGTATGGTGTAAGAAAGTAGTCTAGTTTTACTCACTGCCCTATCCAGTTTTCCCAACACCATTTGTTGAAGAAACTGTCTTTTTCCCATTGCATATTCTTGCCTTCTTTGTTAAAGATTAATTGACCAAATAATCATGGGTTTATTTCTGCACTCTATTCTGTTCCACTGATCTAAGTATCTATTTTTAAACATAGCACCTACTGTTAACAATAGATTATTGTGCACTTTAAAATATGTTAAGAGAATAGATCTCATGTTAAGTGTACTTACCACAAAAACAAACAAAACCCACAAAATAACATAAGAAAATTTTTGGAAGTGACAGATATTTAGCACCTTGATTATGGTGACAATATCATGGGTGTATTCATATGTCCAACTCGTCAAAATGTGTACATTAAAATAATATGTGCTTAGGGGGCGCCTGGGTGGCTCAGTCGGTTAAGCTACCAACTCTTGATCTCAGCTCAGGTCTTGATCTCAGGGTCGTGAGTAGGTGTGGAGTTTTTTTGTTTTGTTTTGTTTTTAAGATTTTACTTATTTATTTGAGAGAGAGAGCATGAGAGGAGAGAAGGTCAGAGGAAGAAGCAGACTCCCCGTGGAGCTGGGAGCCCGATGTGGGACTCGATCCCGGAACTCAAGGATCATGACCCGAGTCGAAGGCAGTCGCTCAACCAACTGAGCCACCTATGCGCCCAGGTGTGGAGTCTACTTAAAAAAAAAAAAGGTGTGCAATTTTTTGTATATCAAGTACACCTCAATAAAGCTTAAAAACATTACTGTCCGTAGAATTGAAAAAAACATCCCAACAATAAGCTTAAACTGAACATTGGCCTGGCACAAAACTGACACCCAGTAAAGTCTTGTGTCTAGATAATGATATTACTGCTATCAAATTAAAACAGAAAGGCAAAAACATTTTCATGTGTGTTAAGACTAATCTGTTGAAGACAATTCAACTACAAGGATTTCATGTTAAGTAACGTAAGATGTCTAAAATTGAAAAGTACATCTATCCCTCAGTTTTAAAAAATACATATTAAGGTAATATGAAGCAAAGCGTGCTTGCCCTCTAGCAATGGTATATTTATTTAAACAAATACACCTAATTCCAAGTTAACAGGACCTTAAAATCAATACTATCCCATTATATTAACAATATTTTTAAAACAAAGTAAGAGTGCTCAGAGCCCAGATGTGATCCTCACCCCAACCCCCGCACCAGCTGCCCAGGGAAAGAGCACACATACACAAGCAACCATGGCTCACCTTGTTGCGGCATTCCTTCAGCAGGCCCTCTACAAACTTCCAGTTGGTCTGAGCAATCACTGACGGGGAGAGGTTGGACAGTTTGGGTTGGCGGATGGTACTGCCCATATTCCTGGCTTCCTGGATGTACTTCTACAGCAAACAGAAAGAGCAAAGGCTCTTTGGATCCACGCACACAAACCACACGTGACCAGTACTGATGAGAACCTGAAGAGGGCACTACTATCACCCTACACTTTTTTATTGCCTCCTTCTTATGCTTACAGTTGGAGGTGGGAAGCTTAAAATGCAACTCTTGCAGCAAAAATAAAAACTAAGACAATATGAAGAGTTTTCTCTGATGTAAGGCATTCCATGAGTACTGTAATTACCTTTCCCTTTAATGATGTAAGAGGTAAAGAACACATGGCTAACACACAGCTAACATATGGCGGCAGCATGGCTAGCTCACTGTACAAACCCACCCAAATTTCAGAATACTAATGAGAAACTCATTTTCTCCGCCATGCTACGAGTTTAACTCTTCTGCTCATATCAAAAATAGCTACCCTTACTATCATTAAGTATAGCCTTGCTAAATTAGGGCTTGGAAAATAAGAGTGCACATTTAAAACAACAAATGCATTTTCTGTTTTTCTACAATGTGCTGGTGATTCTCCATATGCTACTTATTTTAACGCAAAGCTCACATCAATTCAGTGAAGTGCACACTGACTGACATCCTCTCAGCAGCCAAGTTCGCAACCAATATTTTTACCCTAGACTTTATTCCAGTAGTACAATTCTGCCCATTCTATCATCTAGTCCTCAGTCTTCCCCTCCTACCAACCATCAAGGTTAGGCATTTCAATTTCTTCACCTGGACTACTGCTACCTGCCTCCTATTTTGTTAGGTACCTCTTGTACCTCTTTACTCCAAATTATTCTGTCCACAGCCTCCATTACACAACAACTACCAAGCATTTGACCCCCTATTTCCTCTACTTGAATGCTCTTGTCTCTCACAATCCCATCATCCTCTAAAGCTTAAAGAGATGATGGCTCCCTCAGTCTTGTTTGAATGCTACCCCCAGGGAGAACTGAGCTCTGATAATCAGAGATCAAACACTGACTTGCCTCTCAAAGGTTCCTTTCAAAGACTGTTCTACTAAAGTTATTTGTGTATCTGACTTTGTTCCCTTAATAAACTGGTATTCCTTGAGGACAAGCCTACTTCCTGTCATCTTTATATTTCAAAGTGTTTACTATGGTGATTTGACCAAGGAAACATGCTCAATAAACACTGCTGAAAAAAGTAATATGGAGGTGAGGTGGGAGACCCAGGGGAGACTTCTAAAATAACACCAATACCCAAAATCCTTTATGCCACCTTCGCAAAAAGTCTAAGCATAATCATATTCTATAAATCAGTAGTTAAAAATTCTTAACCATAACTTGCAATTCTAATTTATTCCTTTAAAAAACAGCAAAGACAAAATGGTATTTGTTTTCCCATTCACTGAGGTGTCAGACATATATGAAAACAATATGCTTTAATAGGTTTTAAATGTATAAAATGTAAATTACAGAGTCTTTTCTCAAAGAGAAGTTCCTGAAATGGAATTCTGAAGGTAAAGCTCCATTTTCACAATTTCTCTGCAACTAACACAGGGTCTCCATCCTGAGGTTTAGAACTAGAAACTTTACTGGGAGTAAGTTACAATAGAGCTTAGAAACTCAGCTGGTAAACTCAGGAAGTCAATTCAGAAATCCTTAATCCCCAGGCACCTGATGATCATTCCTCTCTTTTGTTCCTCTAATAAAAAAAAAGTCAAGATTATCTGTTTTAAATTAAGATACACAAAAAACAGAAGAAAAGATCCCCACTCCTTAGTTTCAGAGATTCACAGTATTAACCCAAGTCCAGCTTTTCTTCGTTCTCACTCTAACAGAATTAAATTCTTTACTACCATATTGCACACACAAAAAGCCTCACAAATTTTAAAAGTAATCCTCCCAAACTTCAGATTCTTATCTTCTGAGGTTTCTATCACACTTCCCAGAGTATCATTCATGACTGAGTACTGAAAGGACAGTCAAAGGCTCTCTTCTCATTCCTAATGAGGCTACAAACAGGGTGTGGCTCAGGGAAAGGATCTACATGGTTAATAGGCAGCTTTCACTTGCAGAACATTGTACATCCTCGATTTGTCATAACCAAGGCCCAGTATCAGGTATCAGGAACTAATCCTAGTATTAACTCTTCTTTATGGGGAGAGATCTTTGCTAAGACATTTGAAAATACTAGACCAGACGCGAAGGAAATGGGAAAGAAAAGGAGAGTGCAGAATAGTCACAACATCACTGTTTGTCACTCTTAATGTATCTTACCTCTCTCTGGTCGTTATCTAAACGCAGGTGTTCTGTGTGTTGCTTCTGCCTATCTTTCCGCCTCCACTGGGCAGGGGCATTCCTTTTTGTCCACCTGACAAAATCCAAGCAAGCAAATTATGAACACCACACTAAAAAAGTAAGGTCAAATTACTGATAGGAGAGAACCTGAATATCTAGGCAACAACACTGGGCATGGGAAAGCCACCAAAAAGTTACCAGAGATGCTCAGAGACCGTGAGGAAAAGGAGCTTAGACCTCAGTGAACTCCAGGGAACACAGACATAGCTCTCTTAAAACATGGACCAAAAAACTACATATGCAGACCCAAAACTACATTCATTCAATTCTGTCTGAGCTTATCTACTTTCAGTTCAGACTCCAATTATTTCAACTACCACTTACTGAAGACAAAATTCCAGCTAGGTATGGTATGGGATTTAGTCGAGAGATGATTGCAATCTCTCTGTAGTCTGGCTTTCTGCAGCTTCTGGGCATGTAGAGCTATTCCAATTTGCAGAGTAGAGACACAGATTAATTATACTTTGTCACCTGTATTCTTGTTCAAACAAGTGAACAACCTGACGGTCTAGATCTTTTCCATATTTGCTTTACAAAATTCCAGGAGTCTTCTATTAGCCCAGGCCCAGATACTGGATAACCCTCACCACCTGTGGTTAGGGAGCTGTATCAGGGAATCCCTGGGGTTGACTCACTTGTTGCTGGCTGGCCCGGTGGAAAGTACATCAGACTGCAACTTAGGGAAAAAGCCCGGCTCATACTTCCCTTGTCCAATCTTCATATCAAGTAAATGGGGGTGAATCGCAGTATGGTCAATTTTTGCCAAACGCAGTTCAATTGCTTTCTCTGGATGAGAACAACAAATAAAATAAGTCAAATTTGGGGCGCCTGGGTGGCTCAGTGGGTTAAAGCCTCTGCTTTCGGCTCAGGTCATGATCTCGGGGTCCTGGGATCCAGGAGCCCCGCATGGGGCTCCCTGCTCGGTGGGGAGCCTGCTTCCCCCTCTCTCTCTGCCTGCCTCTCTGCCTACTTGTGATCTCTCTCTCTCTCTGTCAAATAAATAAATAAAATCTTTAAAAAAAAAAAAGTCAAATTTTTTTTAAAATATACCATATTTTAGGCCATAAAGTCTCAATACATTTAAGATCATTTGAATCATACAAAATATGTCCTCTGACCACAATTATCAATAATAAAATCCTAAAACTAAATAACACACTTCTATATAAAACTCATGGGTCAAAAGAGAAACCAAAAGAGAAACTATTCTGAAATTGAATAAAGATGAAAACATAAAATATCAGCATATGTCATTAAAATATTACTTGAAAAGAGATTTATAGCACTAAATGCCTATTCCAGAAAAGAGGTCTCAAACTAATGACCTCAGCTTCCACCTTAAGAAACCAGGAAAGGCAAGGAAATTAAATCCAGAGCAAATACAAGAAAGGATATAATAAAGGCCAGGGTAAAATCAATGAAATAGCAAACACAAAATTAAAAATCCAAACATTGGTTCTTTCAGATCAGTAAAAGTAAAAAAGTCTGGTCAGGATAAAAAGGAAAAGAGACAAATTAACAGAATCAGGAATGAGGTGACATTGCTACAGATTCTACAGATATTAATACAGGACTATTCAAATAATTTAATGCCAACAAATTTAACAATAGGTTAGATGGAGAGATTTCCTGAAAAACAAAAACTGCGAAAGCTCATTCAAGAAGAAACAGATATGAATAGCCCTATATCTACTTTGAGAATTGAATCTGTAGTTTATTTTTAATTTTATTTTTTTAGTGGGCTCCACACCCAACGTGGGGCTTCAACTCACAACCTTGAGATCAAGAGTCACTTGCTCTACTGACTGAGCCAGCCAGGGACCCCTGAATCCATAAGTTGAAACCTTCCCACAAAAAACTCCAGGCCCAGATGGCTTCACTGATTAATCCAGCCAAACACCCAAAAAAGAAATAGTACCAGTTACAAAAGCTCTTCCAGGAAACTGAAGAGGAGAGAACACTTGCCAACTGATTCTCTGAAGCCAGCATTATTATCCTGATACGATATCAGACCAAGATATTACCCAAAAAAAACCACTATGAACCAATATCCCTCATGAACATAGATGGAAAAATTCTAAACAAAATTTTAGTAAATCTAATCCAATGATATTCAAAAAGGATAACACATCATGACTAAATCAGTTTATTTCAGGAATGCAAGTTGATTCACACACTCAAAATTCAAAGAATGTCGGGGCGCCTGGGTAGCTCAGTGGGTTAAAGCTTCTGCCTTTGGCTCAGGTCATGGTCTCAGGGTCCTGGGATCGAGCCCCGCATCGGGCTCTCTGCTTAGCAGGAAGCCTGCTTCCCCCTTTCTCTCTGCCTGCCTCTCTGCCTCTCCTCCTTTCTGTCAAATAAATTAATAAAGTCTTAAAAAAAAAAAAGACTTTCTTAAATCAAATACCCATTTTTAAAAAAAGGGAAAAAAATTCAAAAAATGTCATTCACCAAATTTAAAAACTACATCTAATAACCATATACTTACCTCAACAGATGCAGAAAAAGCAACATCCACTTCCAATAAAAACTCTCAGCAAACTAGTAACAGAAACAAATATCCATCTAATCAAAGATATCCACTGAGGGGCACCTGAGTGGCTCAGTTGGTTGAGCATCCAACTCTTGATTTTGGTTCAAGTCATGATCTCAGGATAGCGGAACTGAGCCCCATATTGGGCTCCATGCTCAACAGGGAGTCTGCTCTAGATTCTCTGTCCTTGTCCCTCTGCCTCTCCCCCTCCATGTGCTTGCTCGCTTGCTCTCTCTCAAAATAAATATTATAATAAAACTTAAAAAAGAAAAGATATCCACTGAAAAACCTACAGCTAACATCATGCTTAATGGTGAATGCTTTTTCCTAAAATCAAGAATAACACAACTATGTCCACTATCACCACTCTTTTCGACACTGTAGTAAAGGTTCTAGCCAGTGCAATATGGCAAGATAAAGAAATAGAAGACATCTGGATTGAAAAGGAAAAAGTAAAACTATCATTATTTGCAGGTAATATGATTATCTATGTAGAAAATCTGCTAGAATGTACAAAAAACTACAAGAAATAAGTATAGTATGGGCACATATCGATATATAGAACTCATAATTCTATATATTAGCAATGAACAATCAGAAATTAAAATTTTAAAATACCATTTATAATAACACCAAAAACTATAAAATACTTAAAAGATAAATCTGACAAAAGATATGCAACACTTGCACAGTGAAAACTACATAATACTGCAGAGAGAAACTAAAGAAGACCTAAATGAATGGAGAGACATGCCATGTCCACAGATCAGAAAATTCAATAACATGAAGATGTCAAATCTCTATTAATTGATCTACAGATTTAAGGCAATTTCAATCAAAATCTCTGAAGGTTATTTGTGAAAACTGCTAAGCTGAATTCATATATATATGAAATACAAAGAACCCAGAATAGTCAAAGAAACTTTGAAAAAGAATGAGTCAGAGAACTAACATTACCTGACTTCAAGATTTCATATAAAGCTACAGTAATCCAGACAGTGCGGAACTGATGTAAATGTAGACTAAAAGATTAATGAAACTGAACAGAGAATCCAGAAATAAACTCATATGTATATAGATCATGGATATTTTGACAAAGGTTAGAAGGCAACTCATTGGAGAAAGGATAGTTTTATCAACATACGATGCTGGGACAAGTGGATATCCACATGGAAAAAATAAACTTGGATCCTTAGCTTATAATATTTATATAAATTAGCTTGAAATGGATCATGGACCCAAATATAAAGCCTGAGAATGTAAAACTTCTAGAAAGAAATATGGAGAAAAAAAATCTGTGACCTTGGTTAAGCAAAAATTTCTTACATATAATACCAAAAGTATAATCTATTTTTCTCTAAGGATTTTTTTCCCTAAAGATTTTATTTTTAATAGATGAATGAATAAAGATGTGGTACACACACACACACACACACACACACACACACATATACAATGAAATACTATGCAGCCATCAAGAAAAATGAAATCTTGCCATTTGCAATGACGTGGATGGAACTACAGGGTATTATGCTAAGCAAAATAAGTCAGTCGGAGAACGACAATTATCACATGATCTCTCTGATATAATACAAGAACTTGAGAGGCAGGGCGGGGGGTCGTGAGGGGGTGGGGGAGGGAAATGAAACAAGATGGGATCGGGAAGGGGACAAACCATAAGAGACTCCTAAACTCACAAAACAAACTGAGGGTGGCTGGGAGGTAGGGGGGATAGGGTTATGGACATCAGGGAGCGTATGTGCTATGGTCAATGCTGTGAAATGCGTAAGCCTGATGATTCACAGACATGTACCCTGAGGCAAATAATACATTATATGTTAGTAAAAAAAAAAAGATTTTATTTTTAAGCAATCTCTACACCCAACATGGGGCTCAAACTCACAACCCTGAGATCAAGAGTCTCATACTCTACCAACTAAGCCAGCCAGGCATCCCATTTTTTTTTTAAAGATTTGACCCATTTTTTTTAAGCTGATAAATCAGTCCTCATCAAAATTTAAAACGTTGTTCTTAAAAAACCCCTGTTAAGAAAACAAAAAGACAAGCCACAGAGTAGGAGCAATATATTCAAATCACAGATAAAGGACTTGTATCCAGAATATATAAACAACTTTCAAAACTCAATAAAAAGAAAACCACCCCAAAAAAGGTGGGGGCAGGGGACAGATACACTTCACCAGAAAAGATGAATGAATGGCAAATAAGCAGACAGAAAAATGTTCAACATCATCAGCCATCAGGAACACCCAAATCAAAACCACAATGAGATATCACAACAAACCTATTAGAACAGCTAAAATTGAAAAGACTGACCATACTCAAAGTTGGCAACAATACAGAATAACCATAATTCTCACAAGCTGCTAGTGGGAATATAAAATGAACAACCAACCACTTTTTTGAAAGACAATTTGTCAGTTTCTTTAAAAAAGTCAACATACAGGGAAGCCTGGGTGGCTCAGTGGATTAAAGCCTCTGTCTTCAGGTCAGGTCATGATCTCAGGGTCCTGGGATCGAGCCCCGCATCGGGCTCTCTGCTCAGCGGGGAGCCTGCTTCCCCCTCTCTCTCTGCCTGCCTCTCTGCCTACTTGTGATTTCTCTCTCTCTCTGTCAAATAAATAAATAAAATCTTAAAAAAAAAAAAAGTCAACATACAAATATCACATGATCCAGTCATTCTACTCCTAGGTATTTATACCAGGGAAAGGAAAACATGTAAACAAATGTTCATAGCCCAAACCCCCACCAACAGGTAAATAAACAAACTGCAGTAATACCATATAATGGAATACTACTAAACAATAAAGGGAATATGAATGAACCTGAAAATAATTATGCAGAGTAAAAGAAGCCAAACTAAACAAAAACATACTATGTGATTCCATTTATATAAAATTCTAGAAAATGAAAACAGAAATCATAGCATTGGTTGCCTAGGGATTTGGAGAGAGAATGGGGAGGAGACAGGATGGAGGTATAACAAAAGGCCATGAGAAAACTTTGGGGGGGGGGTGTATTTGATTGTTCTTGATGTAAATGTATATATATACCAAAATTTTAAATACATGCAGCTTTCTTTATATGTCAATTATCCTTCAGAAAAAAAAATTTTTTTTTCTCTGAAGGGCAGAGGGAGAGGGAGAAGGACAAGCAGACTCCCTGATGAGCAGGGACCCCAGCTCGGGGCTTGATCCCAGGATTCCGATATGACGACCTGAGCCGAACACTCAACCAACTGAGCCACTTAGGTGCCCCTAAACTTCAAAAATTCTGAAGAATAAGGCAGGTCCCCACCTGTGACCACTGTGAGCTCTAACGAGTTCATACCCTGGACTGATCTGTGGGAGCCTGCCTGGAGGCTAGGAGGAGGAACGGGCTCAGGTGCACTTTCTCACCACACCTCCAGCCCTCGTGTCTGTAGCATCTATAGGTTGGTGTGAATCATGAGCCAAGCCGGACAATTAAGGAAAAGTAAATTTAAAGAGTAAGAACAAAAAAAGCTGATAACTCTCCTGGTATTTCCTAGAGTCACATAAAAACAGCTCAGACTTTGGGCCTTGATGTTATCCTAGGTCAAGCTGCCTTCTCTCTTTGGGCCTCCCTCACTTCCTACCACCCTTACTCTCATTCAACAGAACTTAACTCAGTGTCCAAAATGTGGCAGGTGCTATTCCAGGCCCTGGAGATACAACAGTGAATAAAGGAACATCTTTATCTATAAGATTAGCGGGTAAGTAGAATTGATTGCCATCAAGATCCCTTTTAAGTGTAGCATTTTAAAAGATCTCCAAAAAGATACTTTTAGCTAATTGAACATAATAATTAAAAATTAAAAAAATAAATAAAAATTTTAAGCAAAAAGAGAGAGAGAGAGACCCTTTTAATTATGTTTTTACCATTTTCCAATCAGATTGCTTCAAGAAGCTGAGGTGTGAGATGTGAGATGTGAGATGGGGTGAGGTTACTGAACTAGTCCTCCAGGCTAGGGATCTGAGATCAGTGGCAAGAACCCTGCTCTAGCATATCTGGAGTACATTTAGGGCATACCTAAAATACTGCCATTATTCCTAAGAGGAGAACATATATAGAGTTGCTGAAGGGTCTGTGACACCCTATTTCTGAAACAAGTCATACAAATGAGAGTTACCTGACCCTCCTTTCATATCCCAAACCCCACATTCTAATAGGTCCATAAGAATATGTGCTCTGGCCACAACTGAAACAAGAGTAATTCAAATCAATAAATAGATTACAGATGGGCTGAGAATTGATTGCCTAGACCCTTGCAGCAGATGGGCAGGGCCTCAAGTGACTAGAGCTTCTTGCTTCATAGCCTCTAGCTATTCGCAAATTCCTCCCTTTATTGTGAATCATATACAAATATTATCAATTTCAAGTGTAACACAACATGAAAAGATTGCGAAGTCCTGATTTAAACTGATGGCTTGGGGAATGTTTCTCTAAACCAACACTCTTTAAAAAAATCTCCATCAAAGTTCCCAGGACCAAAATCTCAGGCAGGGTTCAGGAATACAAAGCCTAATGTGTTCCAGGAGGCAAGCATGACTATGTTAGACCAATCCCACTTGCATAGGCAACATGTCCTCAAGCCTTAGCCAAGAAGACTGTCATCTTAATGTAAAGCCTGGAACAAGGGGCGCCTGGGTGGCTCAGTCATTGGGTGTCTGCCTTCAGCTCAGGTCATGATCCCAGGGTGCTTGGATCGAGCCCCACATCAGGGTCCCTGCTTGCCGGGAGGTCTGTTTCTCCCTCGCCCACTCCCCCTACTTGTGTTCCCTCTCTTGCTGTGTCTCTATCAAATGAATAAATAAAATCTAAAAAGAAAAAAAAAAGCCTGGAATAAGAGTTGAAAGGTAAAAAGAGAGAAGGCTAGAGAACTTAAGTTTGACAAAGCTAGGACTTTGTCCAAATTGTCACCAGTTTTGGGGTGCCTGGGTGGCTCAGTCCGTTAAGCATCCGACTCTTGATTTCAGCTCAGGTCATAATCTCAGGGTCGTGAGACTGAGGCCCACATTGGGCTCCATATTCAGTACAGAGTCTGCTTGTGATTCTTTCCCCCGCCCTCTCCCTCCCCCTCTGCTCTTCCTCACACTCATGTGCATGTACACACACACTCATTCTCTAATAAATAAAATCTAAAAAAAAAATTGTCACCAGTTTCATCTTCAAAACCTAAAAAAATGCCTGGCACATTCATTCGCCCAGTAAATATTTGTTGAACACTTACTGGATGTTGAGCATGAATAGGTATTATACAGCCTGGTAAATGAATGAACAAAATATACAAAAAGGCTCCAACAAGAACACTGAACAACCCACAAGGAGGTGAACACACTACTTAATGTGAAACCTCAAATGAGACTATTCTCTAGCTAAGCTGATCTAATTAGGGCCTCTGTGAACAAAAAGGTCTTTTCAATCACACATGCAGCAAACTTTTTTTTTAATTAACATACAATGTATTATTTGCCCTAAGGGTACAGGTCTGTGAATCAGGCTTACACATTTCATAGCGCTCACTATAGAATATACCCTCCCCAATGTCCATAACCCAGCCACCCCCCAGCAACCCTTAGTTTGTTTTCTGAGATTAAGAGTCTCTCATGGTTTGTCTCCCTCCTGATCCCATGTTGTTTCATTTTTTTTCCCTCCCTAACCCCCACGACCCCCTGCCCTGCCTCTCAAATTCCTCATATTAGAGAGGTATTACGATAATTGTCTTTCTCTAATTCACTTATTTCGCTTAGCATAATATCCTGTAGTTCCATCCACGTTGCAAATGGCAAGATTTCGTTTCTTTTGATGGCTGCATAGTATTCCATTGTATATATATCCCACATCCTCTTTATCCATTCATCTTGCAGCAAACAACTTTTAACATCTGTATATGCTAGGCCAATGCTAGCAGATTAGGGGCAAGAAAATGAGTAAAAAGTCTCTGCTCTTAAATTGTTCCCTAATAATAACAGCTCAAACTAACAGAGATTATAGAGAAGAGACAAGAGCAAAGCACCACAGGAGCACAGAGGGGGAAGTGGATACTGACTCACCTTGAGGTCATCAGAGCAGGCTCCAGATGAAGAAACATTTCAGCTAAGTTTTTGTGGCAAATACTATAAAATGCCTAATTGTAACTCATTCACCCCTTCTTCCTTGCTAATAGAGCCCTGATATTGTTCAGAATAACATTACAAATTCAATACTCACTTTGACAGCCTCCCTTGCACTTAAAGATGGTTATATAACATGGTCATGGGCTATCAGACAACAGAAGTTATTGGGAATTTCTGGGAAAGCTTTAGTATTCTGCTATAAGAGGGAAAATACCCCTGGTATCAACCTTCCCTCTTCTTGCCCTGAATGTGAACATAAAAAGCCTCTTATAACCATGAGGCAACAGTGAATATATATGTATGAATACAGAAGTTAATATGTTAAGGAAAACTGAGTGAAAAGATAGAATTTCAGTTCTTGATTACACTGTTGAGCAATTGAGCCAATACCAAAACCCACTAATTCTGCATTTCTTACTAATTTGAGAAAAAAAAAAAACCCATCCATCTAACCCAAAGATGATTAAATTCTTGATTTCTCATTGCAGGATCCATTCCTAACTGACAGAGTATGAAAGGAGAAGTCTGCTGGGCAAAAAAAGGAGAAGGCTATGGGAATAATTTATGCAAAAGCAGAAACAGAGAAAGAAGCTGGCATGTTTAGGAACGAGGACACTTTAGTGACATAATCCAAGAGGCAAGTACAGCACCATGAAGGCCTCACCTGCTTCATCCACAGTGGTACACTTCTGGTACATGGATGTGCGGAGAGTAGGTGTCCGAACATTCAACAGCCTGATTTTGTCTACTCGGGAATCAAACACCCGCAGCACAGGGTCTTTATCGTCATCGTCATGACACATGATTTTGTTGTCAATGAAAGAAGCAAACATCTGGGTCTCTAGGAATCTTGAGAGGAAGGGCAGATATGGCTCAGGCTGGTCTGATAGAAAAGATGCCTGGTAGGACCAAAAGGAAACACACTCACTGACAGGGAAGAGGGAAGCGGAGGTATATCAGCCTTGACCACCAAAGGCAACCCACCCGGGGGATCCAGTACGTTAATATTTCTAGGTCTTTATGAAGTTTCCTAGGTCTTTATGAAAAGCAAACAGCAAAACCTTTTCATCGTTTTTTTTAAACACTCATATAATTTCAGATATCCTGAAACTCTAACACACTAGCTCAAACTTACTCAGGTAACCTACTGTGGCAACCAATCGTCCCAGAATCCTGTTGCTCAACCTGCATGTGCACCTTTGCCTAAGAGAACTCTTGGACTTAAGGTAAATCACCTGACAGTAATAACCAACACTCTGTTCTAAAGCAAGATCTTATATTCCATCAACATCACAAGGATTATGCACTTGTTTCCAGCATATAATGCCAGAAAACTCATCTTCGGTTAAATCTTCAAGAGGGTCTGGCCTGTTCTCACTCCTCACCATCTCCCCAGCAGGATTACTCACTTTATCAAAGTTTTGCATCTGCTCCCTGTTGGTAAACCAGGACTCCTTATCCTGGCTGGGCTGAATGACGAACACCTCATAGTCCGCAAACATCTGAGTAAAACGATTTGCAAAAACTTCACGAATCTGAATGTTTAGCTGGTAAATCCTGAGTTCTTCCTCATCACACTGAACCTTCAGATCCTTATTGCTGCTGGGGTCTTCACGCACTTCCAGCTACAAAAAAAGAAAAATCAGTTGAAAATATAAAAATCCAACTGAACTGTCCCCCACCTCCCCTTATTCCCCTCCTACCTCCCTCCACACCCACCCTACTCCCCCCTGCAGTGGTCATTCACAGCAAATGGAGAAAAGAAACAAAAGGAAAAGAATCAGAAGGGAAGGGAAGAAGGGAAGAAGGGAGGAAGGGAGGAAGGAATTCTGTCACACAGAAGAGAAAAATGAGAGTGTTGGCACTTGCAAGTACCCAGGAACTCAGTGATAGTAGAGATAAGATCATTATGGCCAGAGATTCAGGAATAGAGGAAAAGCTGCCACTTATCTCAAGGGTCAGGGAAAGGAAGAAATCGGGAAAGTCAATGAGAAAATTATATATAATGCAAAGCAACAAAGTCAGACTGTGGTTCTCCCTTCACCTCTTTGATTTTCTCTCCATCACTGTTCTTATCTTTCTCCCTAAGAATCCCTCCTTACTGTGTCTGTTTTAACTTCTCTAAATATTTCTCTGCTCCTCTGCTCCATGATTTTTTAAAAGTATCTGCTTTACTAACTAAATAGAACAGGAAAATGAAATGTTTTTTTACTTTACTAAAAAAAAAAAAAATAGCCCAACAAAGTGATGACATTGGCCCATTCTGCTGATATATAATTTACAAAAATAACTTAACAGTGAGAATGGGAGAGGGTGAAGAAGTGGGTAAAAAACTACAAAAAGCTGGGGCACCTGGGGGGCTCAGTGGGTTAAAGCCTCTGCCTTCGGCTCAGGTCATGATCTCAGGGTCCTGGGATCGAGCCCCGCATTGGGCTCTCTGCTCATCAGGGAGCCTGCTTCCCCCTCTCTCTCTGCCTGCCTCTCTGCCTACTTGTGATCTCTCTGTCAAAGAATTTGTCAAACAAAATCTTAAAAAAAAAAAAAAACAAAACCTACAGAAAGCTGATAGTCTCATCAAAGTCAGGAGACTTCAGCCTGGAAGGAGCAAAGGACTAGCATTCAGGAGGACCAGGATCTAGCCTCTGCTCAGTCACTTACTAGACATTTAACCTTGGGCCCTCTAAGCCTTAGTTTCTTGAGCTATAAAACAGTGTTAAGAATACCTGCCCTGCATGCTGTAGGTTGCTGTGAAACTCACAGGGCAACGGATTTGGAAGAGGTCTGAATACAAAGATTACCACTGTCCTCCCTCCTAGTCACTCTGCTATAGTGCTCACCAAAAAATGACAGCACACTCTTCTTGATGCCCAGGTGAGAAGCTACCCAAATTTAGATTTAGATTTAAATAGATTTCCTCACATAATGTTCGCCAGAGCTGAATCTAGAGTCTCCCAACCAAAAGATCCTTCCACGGCTCACAAATAAGCCTTGCCCTGAACCAAGGTGCTTTCTTATCTCACACTGTATTTCACCAGGACAGCCCCCTAGTACAGACCAAACCTGTCACAAACTCATATACAGCATCTTACCTTTTCCAGGCTCACCCCAGTCCTCTTGACCAAGGCCTGCAGCCGGGCAATAGTTTCATTCTCCTTGAGGAGCTCATAGGAATGCAAAGGGGAGCCTGCAATGTTCCCATTCCTCTTGTCAGAGACAAGCTCAGAGGCCCGGAGTCTCTTCAGCTTGGAGGCACTCTCGCTGCAATGAAGGTTCCCTTCAGGAGGAATGCCAAACGCCATGAGAATCTCAGAGACTTCCTGGACAAACTCCAACTTGTTGGGGAACTGAGGCAGGTCCTCTGGCAGCTCAATGAAGTGGTTGTCAATGTCCACAAAGCAGAGGTTAGCCTGGCAGTTAAAACAGGATGAGTGTAAACAACCCCAGAGCATTGAGAGCATTATGAAGAAGGTTTAGAAAGGATAATGAACAAGAGAGAGAAGAGGAAATATCTGATATTGGCACGTATGGCATAAGGTATAAAGTAGATGAGGCTCAGGAAGGAAACTGACCTGAGTTCCGATCTTCCCCTGCCACTTTCTAGGGAAAGTTACTTTACCTTTCTGATTTGGTCTCCTCAGTTATAAAATGGAAATAAAGAGATAAAAACGCTTATCTTAGAGAGTGCTAAGGATTCTGTGATGACATAGATATTGAGCACAGAGCACAAAAGTCACGCATATAGCATGCACATAAAATGTTTGTTGAATTCACGAATTCTTAAGACTAGTATAGAGAACACCAGGAATGAGTCAGAAAGTCGAGGTTCCAGATCTGACTCCAGCACTATCTCCCTATATGAGCCTGAGCATACCATTATCCCTTTTGAGCCTTGGTCCTAATTTGTTTGATTTGGTGGCTGGTCTTATTTCTGTGCTTTGAGAGGATACACAGAGACAGTACTCTCATACACTGCTGGTGAGGTAGGGAATATGGGTTAACAGAGAACAACTTGGCAATACCTATCTACCCTTATTTTACAGACAAAACTGTTACAGAGAGGTTAAGTAACTTATTCAAAGTCACACAGCTAGTATGTAGAACCAGGATTTGAACTGAGCTAGCCTGACATATACTCAAGCTCTTAACCCTCCGCTCTTCTCCTTAGAGGTCCTACACATTTCTAGTTCGATTTAACTTAAATATTTTATAGCTCCTGTCCCTACTGGTATTTCCTTATAGCTACAAATTAGAAAAGTCCTTTTTAAAAAATATTTATCTTGTAACAATGAATCTGTCTAGCCAAGACAACTATCACTTCCTTCACTGCAGTGCATCATTAAATGCTTAAGAGTGTTTCTGTTTCAAGATGAAACCAGAGAGGGAGACAAACCATAAGAGACTCTTAATCTTGGGAAAAAAACTAAGGGTTGCTAGAGGGGAGGGGGGTAAAGGGATGGAGTAACTGGGTGATGGACATTGGGGAGGTTATGTGTTGAAATGAGAACTGGGCATTATATAAGACTGATGAATCGCAGACCTGTACCCCTAAAACAAATGATACATTATATGTTAATTAAAAAACAAAGTTTGAGAACCACTGATCTAAAAAAAAGGGATCTGAAATTTGCTGAATGAATCAAACATAATACAAAAATTTTTAAAAGAGTGTTTCTGTTTTATGTCCTTTAACAGATGAATGAATAAAGAAGATGGGGGGGTGTGTATAGTGGTGTGTGCACGCGAGCGCACACACACACACACACACAGGAATATTACTCAGCCATCAAAAAGAATGAAATCTGTGGAATTTAAGAAAACAAATGAACATCGGGGAAAGGAAGGAAAAGAAAAATAAGATGAAAACAGAGAGGGAGACCACAAAAGACTCTTAACTCTAGGAAACAAACTAAGGGATGCTGGAGGGGAGGTGAGTGGAGGGATGGAGTAACTGGGTGATGGGCATTAAGGAGGGCAAGTGATGTGATGAGCAATGGGTGTTATTTGCAACTGATAAATCACTAAATTCTACCTTTGAAACTCAAAAAAAAAGCGTGTTTCTGTTTTGTTCATAAACAGAAATGATAATATTACCTATGCCATAAATTTGAGGATTGTAAGATAATAAAAGACAATAAGACAATAAATTTGAGGATTTATGTGCCAGGCCCATAGCACATAATAAATGCTAATTAACATTGTTATTATTACTGTGGAAGATAAAACGTCAATAAATGGATATCATATATAATAATATTATTAGATAGGAAAATTTCACCTTGAAAAGATGCTATTAATCCCCCTACTTATTTGTAAATTTAATGTAATTTTTCTTTAATTCCAGATTTTTTTTCAAGGAAGTGTCTGATGAATTAATTCTGAATCTCGCCTGAAATAAAATAGCCAAAAAAAATTTTTTTAAAGATTCTATTTATTTATTTGACAAAAGGAGAGAGATCACAAGTAGGCAGAGAGGCAGACAGAGAGAGAGGGGGAAGCAGGCTCCCCACTGAGCAGAGAGCCTAATGTGGGGCTCGATCCCAGAACTCCGAGCTCATGACCTGAGCTGAAGGCAGAGGCTTTAACCCACTGAGCCATCCAGGCACCCCAAAATAGCCAAAAATTTTTGAGAAAACATTTGCCTTACTGGATTCTAATATAAACATAAAAATAATTATCTGTTGGAAAAGATGAATCTTGAACAGACCCATGTACGTGGAAGGATCATTCAATATATGTTTTCGGGACAAATGGCTATACATTTAGCAAAGTTAAAATAGAATACCATAAATAAATTTGAGCTAGACTGAAGATTTAAACTTAAAAAATAAAGCCACTCTATTTTCTTAAAAAGAGTATCTTTTAGGGGCGCCTGGGTGGCTCAGTGGGTTAAAACCTCTGCCTTCGGTGCAGGTCATGATCTCAGGGTTCTGGGATCGAGCCCTGCATCGGGCTCTCTGTTCAGCGGGGAGCCTGCTTCCCCCCTCTCTCTGCCTGCCTCTCTGCCTACTTGTGATCTCTCTCTCTCTCTGTCAAATAAAAAAAAAAAAAAGAGTATCTTTTAGCAATAGATACTGAATATATTTGAATAACATAATACCGCTGTGTAAGAATTATTTCAAAATAATCCAGTAGGGTGAGTGGGGAGAGGGAGGTCAATACAGAAAGAAGAGTAGCCATGAGCTGATGATTATCACTGAATGATGGATGCTAGACTCTTTACTCTCATATGTATTCATGTTTTCCATAACAAAAAGTTTAAAAAGTTAAATAAACCCACAAAACCATTAACAAAACTATAAAAGATTACGGCTCTTTTTTTTTTTTTTTTAGAGATTTTATTTATTTATTTGACAGAGAGAGAGAGATCACAAGCAGGCAGAAAGGCAGGCAGAGAGAGAGGGGGAAGCAGGCTCCCCGCTGAGCAGAGAGCCGCATGTGGGGTCAATCCCAGGACCCTGAGATCATGACCTGAGCTGAAGGCAAAGGCTTTAACCCACTGAACCACCCAGGCGCCCCTACTGCTCTATCTTAAGGTAGAGTTGGGCTTTCTAAACTTTATACATGACTAAAAACCATAAAGGTAAATACTGCCACAAAAAATTAAAAGATAAACAATCTAGGAAACAGTAACTGTCATACATAACACAAAGTTAATAGCCAAAGAAATCAAAACTTTTTGATTTTTGAACAAATCAAAATCAAAGAAACAAAAATAATTCACACACCTGAAAAGTAGGAACTCATTATGGAAGGCAAACACAGAAGAATTTTTAGTTAATTAATTTCAAATATATGAAAAGATGGGGGTGCTTGGATGGTTCAGTCAGTTAAGCAGCTGACTTGATTTCAGCTCAGGTCATGATCTCGGGTTCCTGGGACAGAGCCCTGTGTCAGGCTCCATGCTCAGCAGGGAGTCTGCTTGAGGATTCTCTCTCTCCCTCTACCCCTCCTACCAACTCTCACACACACTCTCTCAAATAAACAAAGGTTTAAATGTGTGGGTATACATGTGTGTGTGTGTATATATACATATATGGAACACATATAAAGTTGTTCCATTTTGCTAATAATCCAAGAAATACAAACAAAATATTTTTTTTACCTACTGGGTTGACAAAGATCTACAAGATTTATAAAGTCCAATGCTGGCCAAATTACTAGAAAACAAACATCTCATATACTGTTATTAGGAATAAAACTGAAAACTTTCTGGGGACAATCTTAAAGACATTTTTTTCCTGGGCAGTCCAAAAACTAGAACATTACCAATACTGTATCTACCTATACACTCCTCCCCAATCCCATTCTCCAACCTATACATTCCCATCCTCAGGTAACCACGATCTCGAATTCTCTATTTATTATCTTTCTGCCTTTTGTTTGACAATTTATCACATATATGTGCCTTTAAGTATTTGCTTGTTTTTTAAATTTATGAAAGGATTACCATTCCATAAGCAGTGTTGTGGTACTACTTTTCTTCACTTGACATGAGGTTACTAACATTCAGCCCTCTTCTTACATGTAGCTATATGATATTCATTTTCATTCTTGTATAATATTCCACTGTGCGGATAGAGCACAATTTACTTATTAATTTCCCCCATTAAAGGGCATTTAAGTTCTTTCCTATTTACTGTTTTTACATGGTTTCTGGGACACGTATGCACGATCTTCTCTTGGGTGTATCCTAGGAGTGGAACTGCTATGTTGTAAGTGATGCCAACGTTCAACTTCATAAGATAATGCCCAGCTGTGTCCAAAGTGGTTATAACAGTTTACATTTTTACCAGAAATCTATAGAACAAAACCCTACCAAAACTTGGTAACATCAGATTTCTTAATTTTGCCACTGAAATAGGTACCTTTAACTTATATTTGTCTGGTTGCTAGTGAAAAAAAAAAATGCGCTTTTTTTGGTGCAATATTTGTTCATGTCTTTAGACCATTTTTCTCCTGGGTGGCTTATCATCTTTCTGGTTTGTACAATTTCTTTATAATCTCCTGATGTTAATTCTTTGTAGATTATATGTGTTATATATCTTCTAGGTTTTATCATCTTTTCATTTTAAGATCTCGTTCTCTTAATTTAAAAAATCAAATTTACACTCTGTTTTTTCTTTAGAAAAACATAAATATTTTGCCTTTTACTAAAAAAATCAAATTTATCTCTCCTATTTTAGGGATAGTGCTTTCTGTATCTTGTTTATGAAGTCTCTACCCAAAGGTCAGAAATGTACTTATTATCTTTAGAAGATTTAAACTTTTGTTCTTGATATTTATAAATTTTTAATCCATCTCAGGTTGATTTTGTTATGCTGGAAGGTAGGGATCCTCTTACTTTTTTCCCTTTTGGACAATTTTTCCAGCTCCATTATTAAACAATCCCACCTTTAGGATGGTACCTCTATTGTATATCAAAGTGCTGATCCACTGATCCTTCTATTTTTTTCCCTGTACCAATAAGTCTTGCAATCTAAAAGAAGAGGTGGGAGGATGACAGTAAGTCTAGCTATATAACTAGTCCACAAACTAAATCTATTAAAACTAAACGTTTTAATATATCCATGCATGCATTCATTGAATAAACACTTGATGGATGCATAAACTATTCCATCTACCAATCCACAATCAAAAAAGAGAACTTTCCTATATTTAACATACAAAATTTGCTTCTTTCTGGACTGGAAGGGGCACCTGTACCCCAATGTGTACAGCAGCAATGTCCACAAGAGCCAAACTATGAGAAAAGCCCAAATGTCCATTGACAGATGAATGGATAAAGAAGATGTGGTATACACACACACACACACACACACACACACACACACACAATGGAATACTACTCAGTCATCAGAAAAATGAAATGTTGCCATTTGCAACGACGTGGATGGAACAAGAGGATATTATGCTGAGAGAGATACGTCAATCAGAAAAAGACAACTATCATATGATCTCACTCATATCTGGAATATAAGACACAAAACAGAGGATATAGGGGAAGGGAGGGAAAAACAAAGCAAAAGCAAGATAAAAAAAAAGGAAAAAAAAAGAAAAAAAAGAAAAAAAAAGCAAGATGAAATCAGAGAGGGAGATAAATCATAAGAGACTCTTAATCATAGGAAACAAACTGAGGAGGTAGGTAGCTGGACAATGGACATTAAGGAGGGCACATGATGTAATGAGCACTGGGTGTTATACAAGACTGAAGAATCACTGACCTCTACCTCTGAAACCAATAATACATTATACGTTAATTAACTGAATTTAAATTTTTTTTAATGAAAAAAATTCACTTTCTTGAGTTCTTCCACTGGATAACAAGTTTAATCCTTGACTAGAAAAAGGGCCAATAAATGTTTAACACCTAAAAATAAGGCTTTTTGTTTGTTCCTTTAAGAGTTTAAAATTACAAATGCTTTCATATCAAGCTATTAAAAAAGATAGTAAAGACAACTAAATCTAGTCATGAAGACCACTTGCCTCCTACGCCCTATCCATACAGCTAACAGAACAAAGCTCTGTGACCCACCAAAGGCACACAAGGCAATCATTTACCCCACTGGTTCTCCTCTCTTTGTAGAAAAAAAGCAGTCTGTCCAACTGGAAACACAAAGGCATCTAAAAATAACTGCAACCCTCAATAATGCTTGGTTGGCTTTTCTCCCACTGATGTGAGCCAAATATAGAATGTCTGTAAAGAATTTTATGAACTCCAAATGTTATGTCCACATACTGTTGATATACTCCTGGTAGGAGGTAGCTAGAGGAGAGAATGCAGCTCAGGCACACTTCAGAGATGGATTAGATTAAAACAGGAGCCTCTGAGTAGAAACCACTAGCCATTCTTTATAGAATTGGGCTGAAGGAGGAAGAGATGAGAAAGCAAAGTGAAATAGGTGGTCATTCAAATACTAAGCTCATACAATAGCCTCACACTATTTTCTCCCACACACCGAGAGTTCTGGCAAACAGAAGCAACTTGCAAGCCCATCTCAAACGCCTCATGCACCCCTTTCCTCAGCTAAGAGGCCAACTCCTGCAAAACAGCCTGGGGGACAAAAAGTAGCCTAGAAGAGGCCCTGAAACCACATGATCAGTTTTCCTCATTTAACCTCCTGCCTTATTGGGAGAGGCCATGGGAAGACTTGGCTGCTCTGTAGTAGGAACCACATGGACCCCCAAAATCCCAGAAAGTCTTCCAAATCTTTTCCTGTAGGAGGTCAAAATGCCCCTTCCCAGTCCTAAGTTCCTAATACCAAATCACAGCCAGCATCACCCCTACTCTATCTCCATGTTATTCACTAAAGGGGAGCTCAACACATACATTATTGGGAAAAGCTACTGAAGGAGTATTTTGAGAAAGGAGAAAAAACAGCAGGAAAGAAAGAAGGACCCAAGATAGAAAGAAGTAACACCCTCTTATTTACTCTAATATCCTCCGCCTGTTTCCCCTGACATAGCTGTGGACAAACTGCCTCCTTCCTGGACCCACACAATGAAACCCAAAAGAGAAGCACAGGACAAAGAATGCCTCACAAAGACAGCCCAGCACTCTCCCTTGCTCAGGCACAGCTGAGCTCATGGGTTGGTATAAAAAGGAACAAAGGGCTTTTTCAAAGACTTCTGATGCCCCAAGATGGGGTGGCAACGGATGAATTCGGATTTAGGGATCTAAGAAATGTATAGTCTTCATCCATCTGGAGAGAGTCCCTTTTATAAATCAAGTTTGCCCCACTACCCTGATGATGCACCTTTGCACAGGCCCGGGTGAATTTCCCCAGTTCTGCCTCAAGCCTCCTTCTAGCAGCATAAAGAGACCACAGGATGTCCACCAAAATGTTAAAAGTAGTTATCTCTGGGTGGTAAAATCTGAAGTTATTTTTACTTTATTTTTATGCTTTTGTGCACTTTTAGAATTTTTTTACTAGAAACATATATCACTTATGGGGTGCCTGGCTGGCTTGATTGGTAGAGCACGTGACTCCTGATCTAGGAGTCTTAAGTCTGAGTCCCATGTTGCATGTTGGGCGCAGAGATTACTTAAAAATAAAATCTTAAAAAAATGTGTGTGTGTGTGTGTGTGTGTGTGTAAAATTTGTGAGACATCCCAAAGTTGTCTTTCAGAGATATTATTAGTCTTCTTTCATTATGCATACCTTTCAGGGTGCTTTACTCCTTGAGAAAGTTCTCCCCTTGAGAAAGTCTAAAGTTCCCCAGAGGAACTACACAGACTCAGGTATTCTACAGGTTGTCTACTAAAAATCAAGGTAAATATCCACCGTGAAATGACCTGCACAAATATGTGACCTTCAAAAGGACAGTCTGGATGAAGTGGGACTCTGAAACCCTCGAATTGCTAATTAAGAATGCACAGATATTCCTCAGTTCCACTGTCATCTCTCCTTCCCAAGCAGACCACAGGAAGACACAAAGGATGTAGCAATGATGGAGAATACTGCAAAAGTGGAGACCCCAACAGCCAGAACAGAGTGGACTTTTGAGTTTCTCAAACAGTCTCGCTGAGTCCCCCATTAAGAAAACCGCTGGTCTCTTAGCAGCCTCTTCATACACCCACATATATGAGGCACCTGGAGAACGATGCTGAGGGATCCTTCAGGGAACAGAACTTGTCCCAAATATACAGCAAGCTGATGCTAAAGATGAAAATAAAACTGAGAAAACTGGCTTCTTGCCTAGTGACCTACTTATTACACTGGTATGTAGCATGCCTCTTTAGCTTTCCACCCTCAACCATTTTTCGTTGTTATCTTATTCTGACTTTATAAAATGATAGATTTATTCTGAAGACGTGTCAATTTAAATATGCATGTTACCATTCTCCAAACTTTGATATGTACTTTTCATGTATATTTATCAGTAAAACAAATAAATATAAAAACCCAATATCCCAACTCAATGATTTTCTCCATCATTTATATCTTCTCTTCCTTAATTAACCTTGTCCCACTCCAAACAACACAAAGCTCTATCAAATCAAAGCAGCAAAGGGGGTGAAAAGGAAAGAAGCTACAAGGAGGAAATTTTTCTTCTAAAACCAAAGGAGAAAGGAAAAGTAGAGATGCATCTGACTATTACATAAATATTACAGGTGTGATCTAATGACCAGGGTTTCATCGAGGATGCTGCCAAGACATGCCTAATATCGAGTGAGGCTCAGATCCAATTCCATGAGACCGTACTCTTCTTTGGAGGTTTCCTTACTGATATTACTTAGTTATGCAAAAATATCCCTCCATAAACATTTTGGTGGAGGGAGGAAACAGAGCCATGTAACACCAGTGTATGTATACTTCAAAATCTTGTTCCCGGGCCTTTCTAATGACTAAGAAATTCAGAATATGAAAACCCTTCTCCCAACTGGTTTCATACCAGTCACGAAATGATATAAAAAGGTAGACCAGTTCTTTGGGTAATTCTAGAAAAATAAAAAATAAAACAATCTTAATTTAATCATGCTTTAAATCTGCTTTAGAATGAAGCAGGAAATAAACAAAGAAATACATATTTATAATCAATTCACTTGGTATCTCAAACAACAAGAAAGAGGAGCAGGCCATCCTCACAGCAAGAGAGGAAAAGCATTCTCTCAAGGCCTTCCTTATCTTGAACAAGGAAAGTTTTCAAAGCTGGCTTAGCATCACAAGAATCACTATGATCAGGTCAACTTTTACAGATAAACTTGGCCTATAAAAGAAATCCACTGATTTATTAATACTTGGTCTGAGTAATGAAGTAATTATGGAATTACATTATGTGGAAATCCCTTAAATAAATCCCTTAAATAATCAGGGGTAGGAGGTATAAAATTTAACATGTATGATAACTATTGAAGCTGTGTGCTGAGAACACAGGAATTCATTATGCTACTCTTCTGTGTATATTTTGAGTTTTTCAGAATGAAAAGATTTTTTTTCTCTTTTTTTTTTTTTTTTTTTAAGTAGGCTCCATGCCCAGCAAAGGGGCTTGAACTCAGGACCCTGAGATCAAGACTTGAGCTGAGACCAAATCAGAGGCTTAACCAACAGAGCCACCCAAGCACCCCTGAAAAGATTTCCTAATAAATGTCTTGAAAAGTATGCACAAAACTTGAAAAACTGCATATGGAAAAGGCAATGCATCGCAGTATAAACACAGAGATTACAATGTATGTAATGTCAGATAATAAAGATAACAAATGACATAAACTAAGCTAAATGTCCATTGTTTTTACATTTTTTCCTGGAAAGTTATTTATGTTCCTCAGAATAAAAGAAAATAAACTTTATGACACCACCCTGGGCTCATCCCAAAGCCATTCTCTCTCCAATCCCAGAATGGGGCCAAGGGCACCAGCACCCAAGCTCCACATTCCTCTCACCTCTTGAGGCAGCTCCAGCTTTGACCGGTCATCCAGGCCATTGGAATGCAAGCCCATCAGGTATGGAACAGGAGCATCTAAGAAATGTAGGAGAGAAGCCGGGAGAATAGGGACATAGACATGCTGCCACTGGAAAGGAAACATGAGAGCTGTAATTGTCTCCGCCACAGTCATCAGTCTCTGGTAATCTAGGTTAAAAAAACAAAACACATACAAACCAGTCAAAAACAAAGCACTTGCTTGCCAAATAGTAAGTTAAAACTTTCAATACAATTTCACATTTAGAAAGGATCAGGAAAAACTTCACCAAGGGTATGTTCAGAGTGTGGTTCCCTTATGGGTATCAGAAAGACAACTCTGAGACTTCAGTGGACCACAAGCTGAAATATACCCACACATATAGGTTCCTGCTAATAATAAAATTTAATATGGAAATACAGTAGAAATCCTAAATCAGAAGGTTAAACAGATTCTCTTAAGTCGAAAGGGGTTGGGGAACTGCAGAACAACAACAAAAAGACAGTGGCCTGGGTGTTCATTCAGCATGGAAGCTCTTTTACCACTCAGATATGTCTGCATTCTGTAAGGAACTAATGTGAGCTCTGCCTTTAAGACCAAGACCAGGGCGCCTGGGTGGCTCAGTTGGTTAAGCGACTGCCTTCGGCTCAGGTCATGATCCCGGAGTCCCGGGATCGAGTCCCATGTCGGACTCCCGGCTCTGCGGGAAGTCTGCTTCTCCCTCTGACCTTCTCTCCTCTCATTCTCAGTCTCTCTCTCTAATAAAAAAAAAAAAAAAAAAAAAAAAGACCAAGACCAAAGAACCACAAAGCATTCAGAAGCTGGTCTTCCACACTAGCCAAGTCTGCCCTCCACCTAGAACTTTTCCTGAATAGGAATAGCACAAATGTGTTATTTTAATACTTCAATAAAAAGCTTTCTAAGAATTTGAAAGACTCAGAAGATTGACTTTCATGCCTCAAAACTATTTTAGGTCAGAGATCTTAGTTTGGAAGGGAAGGCTTTGAGTTCGAAGTTTAGCTTTCCTTTAGAACACCATTTCTAGACTCACTTTATTAAAAAAAAATAAGTAATAAATACATTGGCAAACCCAATAAAATGGACTGGTTTAAAGTAAAATTTTAAAAATTGCTATTCACAAATGGTATAATGGTTTCAGGCATTTAAGGACAAAGCAGGCACATAAATTTTAAAATCATATGAGTAACATCCTCTGGAATGGCTGATTTCAAAGGAGATTTCATAAGAGTTAAAATGGTTTCATATACTAAAAATCCACCCCATCATTTAAACCACTAATAGCTTGGCTCATAAAGGGGTTATAAGTAACCAACAGCTTTCCCCAAAATGAGGAAGGCTAAGTAAAAAGCAAGCAATAGCGAGCAATAGCTGATATGTATCAACTAGGTAAAGGTTTAGTAAAGTATCCCATATTTGCTCACTACTCACACTTTGAATATAGACTATCACCTTATTCCTGGCTAAGCAAAGAAGAGCATAACCTGGAAATAGTTTAACTAATAAGGCAAATATACAGAAATTAAAACTTCATCATCTCAAACTTAATTTTAAGGACACTACAGGAAAATGCCTCATATGCTTCTTGGGGGAACCTAAGGCACATGACAGATAAGTGATATAACCAATTAGTGCCTAAAAGAGAACTAAGAGATTGATCATAAATTAAAACAAACAAACAAACCTGGTTTAGTAGAAAGACAAAAGAATATAAGCTTCTCATATTCACTAAAGATGAAGGCAAACTAGTAAGAGTTCAAGGAGAGTCTATCTCATTTTTCATTGTGCCCAAAACATCATCATTCCTATATTAAAAACTATGTACTGAAGATTCCCACCCATCATTCAAGCAACAACAAAAACATTTCCCCAGTTACGAAAAAAAAAGTAACCTTTGAAGAGTTAAATTAGGTTTTATATATAATTTCAGAAAGAGGATTTAGTCCCACATGAAAGTAAACAACTAACAAAATTTACACCATTGCAAACTCTGCCTTCAGCCTCTTCAGTGATACCTCAATTCTGTGGGATGTCCGTACAACTTGGCTTTTTAATCTTCCTGCTGAAATTCTTCTCAATGACATTCCAACAATCATTTTTTTTTTAAGATTTCATTTACTTATTTGAGAGAGAGAGACAAAGCAGGGGCAGAGTGAGGGGCAGGGTAAGAGGCAGACTCTCCGCTAAGCATGGAGCCCGATACAGGACTCAGCTCCAGGACCCTGGGTTTGTGACCTGAGCTGAAGGCAGCCACTAACCAACTGAGTCACCCAGGTGCCCCTCCAACAATCATTATTAAAAAGAATTCTAATGAAGGGTGCTTGGGTGGCTCAGTCAGTTAAATGGCTGGCTCCTCATTTCAGCTCAGGTCATGATCTCAGGGTCGTGAGATTGAGCCCCTTGTGGAGCCCTGCATCAGGCTCCACTTAGCAGGGAATCTGTTTGAGATTCTCTCACTCTCTCTCTTCCCACTCACACGTGTGCTCTGTGCTCTAGCGCTCTCTAAGATAAACATAAAACCTTTAAAAAAAAATTCTAATAATTCTCCAGATGAGACCTCAATTCTTCTATTTTTCTACATATGAATGTCTGTAAATAATCTACTCAAGAGCAATAATCTTGCGAATCTCAGACATCTTAAGAATTTATTTTAAAATTCAAAATTAAGATGAATCAAAAGAATGCAAACCTGTGAGAGAAAACCTTCAGGTTTTTAAAGCTGAAGGCCTATGTCCCAACACTGGCTCAGACATATTTTGAATAAATATTACACTGAGGGGCACCTGGGTGGCTCAGTCGTTAAGTGGCTGACCTTGGCTCAGGTCATGATCCCAGAGTCATGGGATCGAGCCCTGCATCGGGCTCCGTGCTCAGCGGGAAGCCTGCTTCTCCCTCTCCCACTCCCTCTGCTTGTGCTCCCTCTCTCGCTGTGTCTCTGTCAAATCAATAAATAAAATCTTTATAAAAAATAAATATTACACTGAAATATCCCATCCCCATCTTCATTGTGTATACATACCTACACACACATACACACACACACACACACACACAATCACTGCTGGATTTAAAGGGGTGGGGAGTGGGCAGACAGAAGAGTACCAGAGGCCTTTTCAATCAAGAGAAAACCAAAAGACTTCCTCCTTCCTTTGCCCAAAGTCAATAAAGCAGGTGCTTTTTCTGGCTGGCATTCCTGGCATGTTGGCTCAGGGACAGTGACATCTCACAGAAGGGCAACGGACAGTTTGAGTAAAGGAGTCCCAAAAATGACTTTGTCGTGAGACTTCCTGGCACTGGACTACTACTTATAGTACCTAGCTGCAGTGTCTGGGAACATCTGTTCTATTACCATAAAATAGGGCATGCTAGAGTCTGAAAGAAAAGGCTTTCTCTGCTCCATCAACCCAAGTTTTCCAATAGCACAGAAGTCTAGTTCTGGTTTTCCCCTATTTTTCAGGATAAATCTAATCTAGTATCTAAAGATTTCTTATTTATTTTATTTTAACAGACAGAGAACACAAGCAGGCAGAGAGGCAGGCAGAGGCAGAGAGAGGAGCAGGTTCCCTGCTGAGCAAGGAGTCCAATGTGGGACTCGATCCCAAGATGCTGGGACCATGACCTGAGCCGAAGGCAGCTGCTCAACCAACTAAGCCACCCAGGCGTCCCTCTAATCTAGTATCTAAAACTCAGCCCGCTTATTTCTTAAGAGTGGATAACTTTATTTGGCTCAGATTGAAATCTCTGAGGAATTCCTTGTGATGAACTTGAAATTCCGGGATTCTTAGAAACAAAACACTTTTGGAGGTCAGAGATAATCTCCTCTCTCAAGGCTAAGCCACTTTCCATTTATGTGGTTTAATTTTACAGACATTAGAAATTTGGAACTGTAGGGCCTTTCTGGTCTGAGTTGTCGGTTTCTTTTTATTTTTTTTAATTTTTATTTTTTATATTTTACATTTTTCTACTTTAAAAAAGCAACATTCCACCTTGAAGGAGGGCCTAACAAATAATGCCTCAGAGATCCAGTAATCTGTGGTACCCACTAAGATGCTGACCTCCAAGAGCTTTAAGCAACAGCACAAAACCCATTTCTGTACACCAGTACAAATGATAAAATCAGTACCTCCTTTGTCATTGCCTGTGTCTGTGCACATTATTCCAAGAAGGTGAAACCAATAAACAGAAAGCAGCCGAAGGTCATCTGCACCCAAAGCATTTCAAACAATAAAAATCTGGAGACACTAAGGCTCTAGGCAATTATGTTCTCTTAAAATTCCCATAATGTTGGGGCACCTGGGTGGCTCAATCGGTTAAGTGTCTTCCTTCGGCTCAGGTCATGATTCTGGGGTCCTGGGATAGAGTCTCCCATCGGGCTCCTTGGTCAGCCAGGGAGCCTGCTTCTCCCTCACCTCCCTGCTCGTGCGTTCTCTCTCTCTTTCTCTCTCCCCCAAATATTTTTTTTTAAAAAGTTCCCATAATGTTTAATGAGCAATTACTTTTAACAAAAGGAGATAATGCAAAACATAGTGGGATTACAACCACCACTGCTGAGTAGTGAGGGAGGAAAGGAGGGAGAAATGTTTTCATGGCTTGTCTCTGTGCAGAGAAAGGTAATAGCTTTGGTACCACTCTATAGATAATCCACCCTAAACAAACTACAGGGCCAATTCTACACATTGGAAACTGAATCATGAACTGTCCTTGCATACTCACACTTTTGTGAAAACTTTGTAAGGATGTTTCTCATGTACTCTTTGTTCTTAGGAAACACCCTAATTTCTATGTCCCTTTATCTCCAAGATGTATTAAATGAAAGTACAAAACAATGATTAGCATGTTCCCATTTGTGTTGTTTCTAAAAAGGACGTTTGTATATGCATGATTATGTTTGGAAGGAAAGAGCAAACAGTGGTAATCTCCCTGAAGAAGAACCAGCAGCCAGATGTGAAAGTCTTACACTTCACTCTACACCCTTTTGTAATGTGTTAAAATTCCTACCATATGACTGAAAGGCTTTTTTCCTATGTACATATGGTATATTAAATTTTAACATTAATTTTAATAAACCCTACGTGTATCATAATGTACATGTATACTTTAAAGAATGTTACAAGTTAAACATATGGACTCAATGCTTCACATAAAAATAGTTCATTGTTCAAAAATATTTGACAGGAGGCATTAAAAAAAATTAAAAGTTTCTTTGCTTTGTTTGTCCACACATTATTTATTTGTGGGGGTTTTTTAAGATTTTGTTTATTTATTTGAAAGAGAGAGAGATCAAAAGCAGGCAGAGATGCGGGCAGAGAGAGAGGGGAAAGCAGGCTCCCTGCTGAGCAGAGAGCCCGATGTAGGGCTTGATCCCAGGACCCAAGGATCATGACCTGAGCCGAAGGCAAAGATTTTAACCCATGACCCACCCAGGTGCCCTCTTTATTTTTATTAAAACTTATCTTCGAGGCGCTTGGGTAGCTCTGTCAGTTAAGCAACCAATTCATGATCTTGGCTCAGGTCATGGTATCGGGGTCCTGGGATCGAGGCCCAAGTCAGGGAGTCTGCTTGAGGATTTCTCTCCCTCCCTCTCTCTGCACTCCTCCCCTCCAAAATTAAATAAATCTTTAAAAAAAAAAAAAAAAAGGACTGGGTAGGGGCGCCTGGGTGGCTCAGTTGGTTAAGCCTCCAACTCTTGATTTCGGCTCAGGTCACGATCTCAGGTTCATGAGATGAGCCCATGTTGGGCTCCCTGCTGGATGTAGAGGCTGCTTGGGATTCTCCCTCTCTCTCTCCTTCACCTTCTGCCCCTTCTCCCCAAGCACACATACACTCTCTCTCTCTCTCAAAAAAATTATATAAAATAAAAACAAATATATAAATAAAAAGACTGAGTAATGCAAAGTGGCTAAAAAATACTGTAATTGAATTAAGCATATCATGAGGCAATTAAGTGCAAAAAAAGAGGGAAAACTGCAAAAATCTATAAGTAGTCTCCATTCTGGTTCTTTTGCAAGGTTCATTAAGTTCTCATTCTCCTTTAAAAAAAAAATGTATCTAGAAAACCTAGTGAATGCATTATGGGTATGGTTTATGCAAAAAAATAATGCAGACATCTGAGTAGGAGACCCATAATCAAAGGAAATACCTAGTCCCTTCATCAAAAGACTGGTTACTATACAGTCATGTTTTAAGCTAAAATATAATGTTTAATGGATATATGTATTATTTTTATGATTATCAGACTTGAATGACTTTTTCAATTATCCAATCTACTACCCTACTAACTCATATCAGGTAAAGAACTTCTCTACATACAATTTTACAACAAATGGTAAAAAAATATGCTATGAAAAAACCTAAATCTATATAGACAAAGAACAAACATTATCCAGGAGTACATAAAATGATCTCTACAAGTTAAAAAAAAATTCTTAAAACTGTCAGTTCAGTCATCCAATGGGTTATGCTTTGTGAGTCTTACAATTTCACTTGCATTCTTTTTCCCTAAGTTACACTTCTTTTCTATTCAGTAGGTGAGACATGCAGTGGGTAATGCTAACTGTGAGTGGTGATAACATGTTTTTGGAAGACCAGAAAGATTTTCATTCACCTAAGGCCTCTGAATCATAAATAACAACTATTTCAAGAAAACCAACCTCAACTGTTTAAACTATTAATAGACAGCACAACCTACATCCAATAAAAGGCCACTCAATTTTACCATCAGCCCTGCTCAACATGCAGGAAATTTTTTGGAAAAATCTTTTTCCTGACTATGCTATAAACAAGGCCTTAGGTTCCTGAGTTCCATTTGATTCTATACACAAATCTTCTTAATCGCCTTCAAACCTCTTAAAATTTGTATTATTGATTGTATTATTCTTCTATTATTGATAGAATAACCCATATACTGGGAAATTTATCCCAAATTCTGATGGAAAATGTCAGCTATCATATTTCTGGTTTTAATCCTCCTTTTCCCATGTCTACAACATCTCCACTGCATTATAGGTACCTAAGTTACTGAATAAAATAAAAATCTATGAGTCCATATAATACTAAACAAACAAGGAAAAATAAATGTTATTCCTTATAGTACAATGATAAATTAATAAATATAGATGGAGGGGCACCTGGGTCACACAGTCAGTTAAGTATCGGACTCTTGTTTCAGCTCAGTTCATGATCTTAGGGTTTTTAGATAGAGCTCTATAACAGGCTGCACACTTGACATGGAGTCTGCTTGAGATTCTCTCCCCCTCTCCCTCTCCCTCTGGCCCTCCTGCTTGTGAGCTCTCTCTCAAATAAATAAATAAATCTTTTAAAAATAAATAAATAAAATGTAAATAAATAAATATAGATAGAGCTAGAAAATCATCATTTTGTGACCATGATGGTAATAACTAACTCGGACTTCAATCATCAATGGATGTTAAATCTATTGGGCAAAACTTCAAAGAGGTACAGTATATATACAGTTTCAAAATAACTTCCCACAACTTATGATAAAGGGAAGAAGGATAACTTTCCATTTAAGAAACTTGGCAAACATAATCTTAACCAAGTGATCAAATTAACATTACCAAAGATGGGCAAACTGACATCAAGCACCTCCTGTCATGATAAAAAATACACATTATGTGTCTCCTGATATAATGCACTGAGAAAATCACATCACCACCTCTGTGTATGATAACCAAAAATGTGAAACACCTGAAAATAATCATGAGGAAACATCAGACAAACCCAAATTGGAGGACATTCTACAAAATGCCTTGCCTGCACTCTTCAAAAATGTCCATGTCACATGAAAAAGTGCTCAACATCACTCGGCATCAGAGAAATACAAATCAAAACCACAGTAAGATACCACCTCACACCAGTCAGAATGGCTAAAATTACCAAGTCAGGAAATGACAGATGTTGGCGAGGATGCAGAGAAAGGGGAACCCTCCTACACTGTTGGTGGGAATGCAAGCTGGTACAGCCACTCTGGAAAACAGTATGGAGATTCCTCAAAAAGTTGAAAATAGAGCTACCCTAGAACCCAGCAATCGCACTACTGGGTATTTACCCTAAAGATACAAATGTAGTGATCTGAAGGGGCACGTGCACCCGAATGTTTATAGCAGCAATGTCCACAATAGCCAAACTATGGAAAGAACCTAGATGTCCATCAACAGATGAATGGCTAAAGAAGATGTGGTATACATATACACACAATGGAATACTATGCAGCCATCAAGAGAAACGAAATCTTGCCGTTTGCAATGACGTGGATAGAACTAGAGGGTATTATGCTAAGCGAAATAAGTCAATCAGAGAAAGACAATTATCTCTCTGAAATGAAGAATTTGAGAGGCAAGGCAGGGGTCTTGGGGGGGAGGGAAATGAAACAAGATGGGATCAGGAAGGAGACAAACCATAAGAGGCCCCTAAACTCACAAAACAAACTGAGAATGGCTGGGGGGTGGGGAGGATAGGGATAGGGTGTCTGGGTTATGGACATTGGGGAGGGTATATGCTATGGTAAGTGCTATGAAATGTGCAAGCCTGATGATTCACAGACATGTACCCTGGGGCAAATAATATATGTTAATTTAAAAAAAAATTTTTTTTAAATGTCCATGCCATGAAAAACATGAAGAAGTAAAAAGTAAAAGCAAGGCATGTTACTAGACAAGACCCTGGATCAGGAATTGAAAAAAAAATTATCAAAGTAGATATTTTTAAGACAATGGTGAAACATGAATCCAATATTATAACAATGTTACATTTCCTAAATTTGATAATTATACTATGGTTATATAAGAAAATGTCCTTGCTCCTATGAAATAAAAGCTGACACATTTAGGAGTCAAGGGACATGGCACCTGCAACGATTCTCAATGGTTCAGTTTTATGTTCACACATACACAGAGAGAAAGAGAATGATAAGACAATTGTGGCCAAATGTTAATAATTGGTGAACTGTGGGAGAGCACACAAAAGTTCCTCGAACATTTCTTGCAACTCTTCCATAAGCTGGAAACTACTTCAAAATAAAAAGTCAAAAAACTAGGGGTGCCTGGGTGGCTCAGTCGTTAGGCATCTGCCTTCAACTCAGGTCATGATCCTGGAGTCCTGGGATACAGCCCCGCATCGGGCTCCCTGATCTGCAGGCCTGCTTCTCCCTTTCCCACTCCCCCTGCCTGGGTTCAGTCAGAGAGGGAACTCTCTGACTGAGACTGTCTGACTCTCTCTGTCAAATAAATAAAATCTTTAAAAAAAAAAAAAAAGTCAAAAAACTTAAAACCTACAATGACTATGCATCTCAGAGTAACAAAGTCCTTACAATGGTCTATGATTGTAAAATCTAAGCTCCTGTTAAGTCTAACATCTGCTTCTATATTCCTGCTTTCTCACTCCATACCATCCACTCAGTTTTCTCAACTGTTCTCAAACATAACAAACACATTCTTGTCTCAAAACCCTTATATGTGCTATGCCCTTTGCCTAGAATACTTTTCCCACAGATATTAACAAGGGTCACTCAGAGAGGGCTTAAACTAATCACTCTATTAAAAATTGGAGGGGTGCGTGGGTGGCTCAGTTAGTTAAGCATCTGCCTTTGGCTCAAGGTATGATCCCAGGATCCTGGGACTGAGCCCTGCATTGGGCTCCCTGCTCAGTGGGGAGTCTGCTTCTCCCTCTCCCTCTCTCCCTGCTCGTGCTCTCTCTCACTCTCACATTCTCTCTGTCTCGAATAAATTTTTAAAAATCTTAAAAAAAAAAAACCCTGGAATTTCACTTCCCCAAATACCAACCTCTTCCTTATTCTATTCTTCCCCATAGACCTTACTACCACCTTACACACTATAAACTTTATTTATTTAATCACCCCTTCTTTCCCCACTATAAGATCAGTTCCATTACAGGAAGGATTTTTACCTGTTTTGTCTACCACTATATCTCTAGTACCTGAAACAAGCTTGGCACATGGCAGGGTCTAAATAAATAGGTAATGAATAAATAAGTTTTATGTTGTTTTCTGGTTTATTTAATAAACATCTGTTTCCTTCTGATCTACTTTATTATTTTATCCAAACCTGCCCCTCACATCCAGTTCACCTCTACTTTATAAAAAGCAATTCAGTTATAACAAACAACAGAAAGGAGTAATACATCCTCATTTACTCAAAGGATCATTATTTGTGAATCCTCAGTTTTACTGTCAGGTTACAGAAGGGGTAAAAGTAACTGCAGAATGATGAAAAATCAGCTTTCCAGAACCATCATTTCCTACCCCTCCTTTCAGCATCAATTAGAAGGGATGTCAGGAAGGAACTCCTGCCAGGCTGAAGTGTCCACCAAAAGGCCACAATGACAGCCAACTAGAAACTGTGGCCCTCTTGTGCTCCATCAATTTGCCATCTACCACCTACCTGCAAAAGATCTGAGTTTTGCTCAAACTGTAACAGCCCTTGACCTCTACAGTCAGTTCTACTGTATTCAATATGGAAAGAAGGGAAGCCTTATACAGGGAGAAAGCTCTAGTAAGCACTGACTTACGCTGTGAGTAGAGCAGGATTTGAAACTCCAGAAGGGCACAAGTAAAAAGCTGAAACACATTTTCCACCCCAAGCAGTTCAAAGACCTCTTTGACAGGGAAGTCAAATAAAGGAAGCTCATTGGTACTTGGTCTCTGGCAGATTATTGGCCCATAGACCCCAGAAAACTTCAAGGACCGGCCAGGAGGTGGGAGTGGCACCTCATAGAGTACATTGTATATGTAGCTCTCAAGGGGCAGTGGAGGGGGCTGAGGTGAAGTGACTGCCTGGTGAAGTTGTTCCAGCACACTCCGACATGCTTTCATGAAGGACATGGGTGTGATGAGGCAGATGCACTTAGAGACGTAGAGTGTGTCCCGGCTAATGTCATAGGAGTTGAAGCGCTGAAGCTTGGTCCCAGGAGTGCCTTCACCATCCTCCATGCCACTGTGGTCTCGGCCATCAACAGAGGGAGAATGTAGGACATCATACTCGGCATTATGCATGTGGTAGAGGGTCTGCATTGCACTGCAGATCTGCTTGCTGGTCACCTCCTCATAAAATGTGAGGGCAAACCCAAATGTCCGAGAGCCATCCTCCCTTGTGATAATAAAGGCATGGAACTGGGGCTCCCTGGGATCAGCCTGGGTCTTGAATGCTAGCCCTTTGGGCATGCATAGCTGCAAAAGACAACAAGGAAATAAGTGGTGAGAACACTCACTGCTGGTCCTCTTTTCAGAATACCATCACTATTTATTTACTCATAGAATACCTACTATGTTAGGTGTTTGGGATATCAAGATCAACACAGCAAAATATCTGTCCTAAGAATCTCCCATTCTAAGGCATATGAGTAAATAAAATTATAATGCAGTTATCAGGACTACCCAAAAACAAAGTGTTAAGGCAACACAGAATAGACAACCCAGCCCAGGATCATCGGAAAAGGTTTCATAGGTGAGGTTATATTAGAATTCATCAGGTAGACAACGGAAAGAGGGTATTTCAAAGATAGGAAGAAAATGCACAAAGATAAGGAGGTAAGAGAAAGTTTGGAGAATTTAGGTAGGTGGTTAAGCATGACAGCATTTACTGGGAAATGATGCTAGAAATATACCTATATACTAGACAAATACAACTTTGTACCTAAAAATAAACAGTTTTAGACTCCATCAGCTCACAAAACCCTGTCATCAAGAGAATTTCTCTTTTCATAGAAAAAAAGGGAGCATTTCACATACAGCAAGGAGATGACATAATCAGGATAAAGATGCACTTTTTTCATTTTTAACTTAGATGGGTTATACAAAGAAACCTGGATAGCTAATCAAACTGATCTAAATCAATCAGTCCCCAAATGATCTACTAGCAGCCTGAAGTAAACAAATAAGACAGTGAAGCATCTGACTTTGGCTCAGGTCATGATCTCAGGATCCTGGATTGAACCCCAAGTTGGGCTCCACACTCAGCAGGGAGTCGTCTGCTTCTCCTTTTCCCTCAGCCCCTCCCCCTAGTTTGTGCTCACTCTCTCGCTCTTTAATTAAACAAAAATGTTGTCCTATCCAAAATTAGGATGAAACAAAATACCCATTTCTGCCATATCACCCAGATATACACAACCAAGATTGAGAGAAAACTGTTTTAAATCAGACTCATCATGTAATCTCAGTACTATAAGCAACAAATAGCTCAGCACCTCGAAGTTCATTGAACCATTACTATGCGTTTATCTGACAAAACAGACACACTGTGATTTTCAGTGTATCTGATATGTCGATCAAAATGCAGAATCATGAATAACATGTACACAGCCCGTCTTCAAAAGTTACTGGTAGTTGGTGGAAATGCTGCTACCACAGTCTGGACTCACAGTTCTACTGTAAATTCATTTGTAAATTATTTCATACCTGTAGCTAACAAATACTAACCATTCCCACTGCATCTTGGTCAAAGGGATTCCATTCTACGTTCTCAGGGTATCGGGCAAGGACCTTAGACTTGAATGTTCGTCTCAGTGGTGTCTGCTCAAAATTTTCTCCTGCAAGAAAAAGAATGAAGCAAATCATCTCTACAGAGTCCCTCAAAATCACAGCTATGACTGTCTGAGCTTGGTAGTCCAGCAAGGTACAGAAGTAAAGGCAAAGGAGTTAGTATGCCAACCATCTAAGAACAGGGAAGGTATTAAAGTTATTAGGTAAGTAAAGAAGCTGAAAAGATTTAGCATGGTTAAGAGTGGACACCACTAGCTATCTTATCTTTTCTTGGAAGTGAAGTATTACTAAAATCCACTGGTTAATCTTCTTGGGAGTGGAGATAGCACAAGGAATGACTAAAATCCACTGGTTAATCTTCTTGGCAGTGGAGATAGCACAAGGAATGACAAAGGATTATATCCATCTTTTTTTTCCTATAAACTATATTTAGTTTGCTTAAAGTCAACTGATATCAGAGAAGCATAAATGATTTTAAATTCAGAATAAAGTATGCATTTCTATGATCTCTGAAAAAACACGAAGGGACTAAAAATTCAAGAACATTAAAAAAGCAAATTTCAGGGTAAGTCTAATGAGGTATTTTGTCAATTCAGAATCATTTGACATTTCTAAAATTCTACTTTGTTTCCCCTTTCCCCCTAAAAACATCGGACTATACTGAAATAAAGAACATTAAAGTGAAAAGAGGAAGAACCAAAGAACCCACCACCTAGATGGACTCAAATATGAAAAACTTACTGGTCAAAAAAAGGCACAAGAAAGTTAGAAGGTCAAAGGTACAAAATACCACTGTAGAGACATGTAAAAGCCACCAGAAAGCTTTGGGTGTTCTCAATTTTGTTTTGTTTTTACCTTCAGTCGTACTGGAAATGAAAGGGCTGGCACCATCCCTGGCTTTAGAAGCCTGTATGTACTGGCATAATGCTATATGATAAATGAAATAACAGAGTATTACAATAAAGCAATATTATTTAAACTTTTTTGACCATGACTCCAGTATGAAACAAATGTTACATCATGAAGCAATATATACATACATGATGTGTACATATAAATTTGCCTAAAACAAATTTCACAAAATAATACTTACCCTTACTCTGTTGGTGCCTTTTCATAATTTCTACTCTATATCATTAAAACCAAACTTAACTAAAACTACTAACACCAATTCACAGTTTGAAAAAACATTACAATACAGTATAATGAGATGAGGAGCTCAACAGGTATCAAATTACTATAAAGTCACTGCTACGTTATCCAAAAGTATCCTGCTCCAAATACTGCTTTTCCTAAGGAGTTAGGGAATAGGGGACAAATTAAATGTACCTAAATATTTCAAACAAATAAATTTAGTAGGAGTCATAGAAAAATATGTAGAAAACATGATCAAAAACAATTCGAATGAATCTGATACCTATTTATTGAGTAATCATGTCATATAAGGGCCTTAGGTACTGAGGGGACAGAGGTGAACAAAATGAAGCACCTGTCCTCAGGACCTTACTCTCCTATGTACAGGAAAAAAGAACATACACAAATAACCATTTCACAGGGAGGTTATTATCTGGGAGGCTCCAGATCTTTACTCTATGTGGTCCAACCATTCAGAGCACACTTGCGCAGGATCCTGATCTCATGTTCTAGTTGATACTATAAATTCTGTTCTAACTATAGTTTTTCTGAGTTGGTTTGGAATGCAAAGGAGCTAGTGATTAAGGAAGATGCATTCTTCCAAAACAGGATTGGGATAAAGCTAAAGTTGCATAGTTCTTCACTCTAAATCATCCCAGAGGCATCTTAGGTTTCTAAAGTTTATAAAGTTTCTAAGTTTATAAAGTTTAGTTTACAGTAATTCTCAGGTACTTGTTCCAGAAATTAATAAGGATTCCAGTCAGAAAAGTTACTATTTATAACTAAAACCATTCATTCCACTTCCTCTCAGGTTTTGTCCATCAATATCATGAGAGGCACACTTATTCCTAACTTTCAACTTCTGACAAGACTCAACTTTCCTTCTATTAGTAAAGCTAGTAACACAATTTCAATTCCTCTCATTTCCTGCCTTCTTCCAAACTGAGTTTTCTGCAACTCTTTTCCAGCAAATTTCATCTCTCAAAATACACTTGGCAATCTTCAGTAAAGACGACTGGCAAAACCAGCAGGCAGCTGGTAACAGTGGTAGCAATAAAGCCCCTACAGTTACGTACAGCTAGTCTCAAGCTTTCAATAACACCTGCAAACACACCCATGGCAAGGCTGCACTTACTGTACAAAAAAATTAAACAGTGATCAGCTGACATAATGATCTTGTCTACAGTCTGAGATTCTCAGAATATATATTTAAACTGCATTCAGTTCTGAGAAGATAACTATGTCTTCCTCCTAAGCTTCCTCATTTTAAGTTATCAGTCTGCTCATTTCTTCCTTACTAGGCCAGAAAATCCCCTCGCTAAAAACCACAAAATACTTGAACAGAAACAGGAATCAGGGCAGTTTCCACTGTCCTTAATGAAAGCCTTTAGAGAAGGATATCTTTTTAAGATGGTTATGAGGTAAATAAATAAATAAATAAATAAGATGGTTATGAGGTGACCCTAAGACATAATGAGCATTCAAGGGATAGAACAATTTCAAACAACCAATGAGAAAAGGCCAGAAGTGAAAATGAATTGATAAGGAGTATAGACAAAGAGGAGGGGGAGGTTATAAATCACAAGGAGAAGTGGTCTTTAGATCCTCTATCCTCCACACCACCTCTTCACCTCCTGCCCCTTCTTCAAACAAACTAAGTAAAGATCTCTCATTAAAGAGTCAGGTTCTTGTTAAAGAGTCAGTAAAGGCACCACTGAGACTACCAATCTTAGACATAAGTCCTTCTGTGTATTAGACTGGACCAGTAAAGTATTTTTACTGCAAGGGAAAAGTGGGTGTATAAAGAGGTATGAGAGCCCTGAGACCAAACCATGTTCATTACAGTACCCTACACAGATTGTCAGAAAAGTCACAGAGGAAGGGGATTCACAAACCTAAGATATTTTTATTAAAACAATTCAGTCTTTCATCATTTGCTGAGGGCTAAGTTTTCAGACTAAGTAGTAGAGATTTAATGCATCGGGAACATCTACAGAGACCTACCTTATGAAACCTGTACATATGTCACAGATCCCTTCAATCCCCAATTATTTAGACCTTTGGAAAGTCAAATGATATTAAAAATCGGATATTGTAACCACAACTGTCCTATTGTCCTGGAAACAGTAACTACTTATTTGCCTAACACATACAGAGTCCACAAATGTCAGAAGGTCTGGATGCCAGAACTAAGGCCCATTTCTAACAGCAACTTAAAAATTAGTCAATTAGGTGTCGGTCTATCTTTGTGAATCTGTCCCTGGGAAACTACAATTCAGATCAATCATAACAGATTTTTTTTGAGGCTGCACGCCTTACAAGGACTTCTAACAGATTCTTTGTTTACTCGTTCCACTTTGGCCAAGCCAGAAACAAACTGACATTTGTACTGCTATGAGCCTGTTGGTACTAGCTTGATTTGAATAATCCTAAATAAGGGGCGCTTATAACTGGGAAGCTTCAAAGGAACCCCTAAACTCTCTGAAATGATTTACAAAATTTTGTATGAAAATATGTGCATTTTTCTAAAGAGAAAACGCAATTTTCATCAGATTCTCAAAGGGTTCCTTGACCCAAAAAAGTCAGAAGCCACAGCTCCAAGGGCACCTGGGTGGCTTGGTGGGTTAAGCCTTTGCCTCAGGTCATGATCCCAGGGTCCTGGGATTGAGCCCCCACATCAGGCTCTCTGCTCAGCAGGGAGCCTGCTTGCCCTCTGCCTCTCTGCCTACTTGTGATCTCTCTGTCAAATAAATAAATAAACAAGCCCCATATTGGCCTTCCTGCTCAGCGAGAAGCCTGCTTCTTCCTTTCCCACTTCCCCTGCCTGTGTTCCCTCTCTCGCTGTCTCTCTCTGTCAAGTAAAGAAATAAAATCTTAAAAAAAAATTTTTAATTGAAGAAATAATGATCAAAAATTTCCCACCTTTGGTAAAAAAACATAAATTTACATATTCAAGAAGCTCAGTGGATTCTAAGCAGGATACATACCAAGAAAATAAAAAATAATATATCACAGTCAAACTTTTAAAGAAAGGAAAAAAGGGGAGAAAGATTATTAAAGAGAAAATCTTGAAAGGAGACATAGAAAAATGATATTTTAAGGAAAAGAAATTATTGAAATTACCACTGCTTTCTTACCAGAAGCAACAAAGATTAGAAGACATGGAACACCACCATACAAATACTGAAACAAACAAACAAAACCCTGTCAACACAGAATTTTATAAGTAGAAAAAAAATCCTTCAAAAATGAAGGCAAAAAAAAAAAATATTTTCAAGACAAAACTAAGATAATTCATTGCCTGCAGACCCGTACTACACAAGTGAGAAAAGTCTATCCCAATAACTTAACATACTATATGATCCCATTTATACAACATTCTTGAAATTACTAAATTCTAGAAATGAAGAACACATTGGTGGTTGCCAGAGGTCACAGATGGAGAGAAGAAGGGTTCCATAAAAGGGCAACGTCCAAGAATCCTTGTGGTGATGGAACCATGCTGTTTCTTGAGTATATTAATGTCAATATCCTGGTTTAAAGAGCATCTAATAGCTTTGCAAGATGTTACCATTGGGTAAAGGGTAGAGTGTCAATTCTGAATCATTTCCTACAACTGAAATTCCTCAATTAAAAGGTTTAATGTTTTTAAAAAGTATATTTTTTAATTTTAAAAAATTTAATGTTTTTAAAACCTGTCAAGGTTTTAAAGCAGAGGCTTCAGGCAATACAATTTAAACATCCAGACTTATACCTTGGACCAGACTCTTCAAAGGCAGCTGAGCTATCCTTCACTCCAGGGCCAAAACATTAGGGTCATATGGGCTGCCTCACCTCACCATATCCACACCAATCCTATAGGGTCTAATTCACATTATCTACAGCAAGAGTGATAGAATTTTCTTCCAAGGAGAATGGATACAACCAGGATATTATGCCATTAGTTGCATACTGGCATTCTGGGATATCCTAAAATTGATCCTGCTGGTGACACTCGTAACCAATTCAGGGTCACTCATGCCATGATCAATTTACTTCCTGCACTAAAAGATGTCACTGTATTTTTCCTGTTATAGACATTCCTAAAACAGACTGCCCATCGAAATAGTACTACTACCAACTCATACTTCTATCTGGTACAAGTTGAAAAATCAGCTTGTATTTCACCAATTCACTTGCTGCCTCAGTATTTCATTCCTCCTTGTCTTTCAGATAATTTTCTGAATTCTTGAATAAATCAGAGATCATCTCTGGCCATCTTTGACTAATGGGGCACGGTGTAATAAAAGAAGGGAATGCGAATTTCTAACCAAACATAAATTAACCTTGCTACTCCTTTTAGGTGACTATTTCACTACTATCGGCAGTTTTTAAATGGGGACAGCTTAAAAAGCACAGTAAGACTGCTGGGTTTGGGTAGCTACTGAAAACCATCTAACACTATACTCCACTCAGGGCACCCGTGGGTGCTCAGTCGTTAAGCGTCTTCCTTCAGCTCAGGTCATGATCCCAGGACCCTGGGATCGAGCCCCGTATTGGGGTTCCTGCTCAACCAGAAGTCTGCTTCTTCTCCCTCTCCCATTCCCCTGCTTGTGTTCCCTCTCTCGCTGTCTCTCTCTATCAAATAAGTAAATAAATAAATAAATCTTTAAAAATAAAAATAAAAACACTATACTCCACTCATCACTCTCCCTCACCTCTTCTTCATATGAAATTGAGGTAAATTTACAGGTCCTACGGCACAGAGAGAGTACCTGCTCCTTGAAGAGACAGGCTGCACCTTGGCCCACATTATCAGCTGACATGTGCCCAGGGGTCAGATGTTCACAAATACCCAGAATGCAAGGAGTGAGCTGTCCCCACTTTGGACGCACCACAAGGCCTCTTCTATCTAAGGCACTAACCCAGAAAAGCTGCTCCCCAGGCTTTTCAATGAAAGCAACAGAAACCATCTGTTACCGCTTTGTTTTCCCCTTGAGGTAGATCTATTCACTTTCTTTCTCAACATATTTTCTTGGTCAGATAACTTTAGATTTAGGTATATATATTTATATTTATACCTAATATATATATATACCTAATATATATATTATATATTATAATATATATTAGGTGTGTGTGTATATATATATATATATATATATATATATATATATATATTTAGCCTTTACTTTTATTGATGTTTTGCCTCCTGTTTGACATCTTCCAGGCTGCTCCACACCTAGTCCAACTCCTGTGGCTGTATTTCTAAAAATGACTGAACTTCTTATATACCCAGTTTTAACAAGAGCCTAGGGTTTAAGAACCTATCCAGACAAGAATGCTCCAAACAACAGGTAGGACAAAACTTTGGTAGCAAGATATCAAGTGTAGACACTGCTTTCCTTTTACCCCAACCAAAAACCTTGGCAGGACACACATCTGTTGAGCTAACATCTTGAACTTAAATAATTTGCTCTGTTTAGTATGGGAAGCAACAAGCTGTCAAATTCATGGTCTTTCAGATCAGTCTAAAGAACACTGCCGTGCATGTTGGATATACATATACTGTACTGAATTATGTACAGTACATACTGTACTGAATTACATACAGTACATGCTGTACTGAATTCCTAATAGAGTAAGGACTCCCAGTGGTTATACATGTACATAGGCACTATTGTCTAAGAGCTAGCCCCTCCAGAAAAATGGGCTTGAGCAAATCCAGTGAACTGGGATCTCTACGTAAGAAACAGCAGAGGACAAATATGAACAATCATTATGCTCTCCTCAATACAAAATTTTAAAATAATCAGCCTAAATTAACGGTAAGCAACCAGCCTAGAAGGCAGGAGATGGAGCTAAGGTCCTACCCTTGGCTACTCACTAGTTGTGTGACCTAAACAATTCATTGAGTCTTGTGGGTCTCACTTTCCTCACCTGAAAGATTAAGAAACAGGTAAAGTTGCTATCTAGAAAGGTTTTTCCAGCTTGATCATTTCATGACTTAATAATTGTTGGGCCTCCAGTCTGGCCCAGCATGGAAATTGTACCTTTTAAATTGTGAGCAGAAGGGGTGCCTGGGTGGCTCAGTAGGTTAAGTATCTGCCTTTGGCTCAGGTCATGATCCCAGTATCCTGGGATGGAGCCCCGAGTCAGGGTCCCTGTTCAGTGGGGAGCCTGTTTCTCCCTCTTCCTCTGGGGCTCCCCCTGCTTGTGCTCTTGTTTTCACTCTCTCTCTCATAATAAATAAAATCTTTTTTAAAAATAAAAAATAAAATAAATTGTGAGCAGAAGGCATGCATTAGTTTACCCTCTGGGGCTTCTCTTCCCAAAACCCCACAAAAACAACAGTAGAGGGGTGGGGGTCAGGGGAGCAGAGCCACAGAATGAAAGTGAAGGTGATAGCAACAGAATTTTAGAAGCTGGAAAGCAGATGGATGAGTGGTTCCTGATAGCAGATGAAAGAAAGCTAAGATACAATATGACCTCCAAAAAGCTCAGGAACTTATAGCATCAGGCACTTCTGGAAGTGGGGATAAAGATGGGACTAAAAACAGGATTGGTTGAAAGTCTACTGAAGAACCAGCTGGCATCAGCTCAAGAAGAGATAGATTGTTGTAGAACAATACAATGGAACATTATTCAGCCATAAAAAGGAATGGAGTACTGTTACATGCTACAACACAAATGAACCTTGAAAACATTATGTTAAGTGCTTTCACTTAGCCACACACAAAAGGCTACATATTGTATTACTCCATTTATATGAAATATCCAGAAGAGGCATATTCATAGAAACAGAAAGTGGTTGCCAGGGAACTTACTGCTAATAGGTATGCAGTTTCTGTATGGGATGATGGAAATGTTCTGGAACTAGATAATGGTGATGGCTGCATAACAGTGAATAAACTAAAAACCACTGAAGCATACACTTTAAAATGGTTAACTTATGTGACATGAATTATATCTCAATTTTTTAAAATAAAAGAACCAGCTTGACCCCACCACACCCCCATACTCTCCCCACTCTGTGCAGCTTCCAACATGTCAGAAGAAAACTGGAAGTTTATTCTTTACAAGGGATAAATAAAAGAATGAGTGAGGTGGGTGAAACAGATGTCAGTGGTCAAAAGGCACAAACTTCCAGTTATAAAATAAGTCAGACCTGGGGATGTCATATACAGCATGGTGACTAACTACAGTTAACAATACTCTATTGTATATTTGAAAGTTGCTAAGAGAATAGATTTTAAAAGTTCTCATCACAAGAAAAAAAAAAACTCTAACTATGTGATGGATGTTAACCAAAATTACTGTGATCATCATTTGCAATATACAGACATGTATCAAATCATTATGTTGTACTCCTAAAACTAACACCATGTTATATGTCAATTCCATCTCAATTGAAAAATTTTAAAAACATTTTTTTAAAGAATGGGTATATCTAGGGACGCCTGGGTGGCTCAGTGGGTTAAAGTCTCTGTCTTCGGCTCAGGTCATGATCTCAGGGTCCTGGGATCGAGCCCCGCATCAGGCTCTCTGCTCAGCGGGGAGCCTGCTTCCCCCTCTTTCTGCCTGCCTCTCTGCCTACCTGTGATCTCTCTCCTCTCTGTCAAATAAATAAATAAAATCTTTAAAAAAAAAAAAAGAGTGGGTGTATCTATAACTTGGAATTACAGTTGAGGTATCAGGCATCAACAGCTGGGAAACCAAAGGTACAGCTAAGAGCAAAGGTATCATTCTAAAAACAAAAAATTTTACATACTGAATTTTGAGGTTCTCCAGTGCTCTTCTACTACTTAACTCTCACACGAAGTTGGCAGCTGGGATTATGCCCTTGAGGCAGAGATTTAGAGGAATGTTTTCTATGAATCTGACCTGCCCAAGAAAAAAGACCTAGACACCTTCATACTGCAGGGAAGAAACTATACACCCAGTGATCCCTCCCCCCATGAACATCAAGCTTCCAGTGAGCTGCTTGATGCATTATTCTTCGGTGTAAACGGACAGCCAGAGATCATGAGACACTTTGGAAAAGGCTCTAAGATTAATGAAAGACAACTCTTGCCAATCAATCAATGCAATTTTGAGGAAATAGAAAATTATGCAGAAAAAAGAAAGCTTCAAAAAGTACTATCCTAAGGCCTAGAAGCAACAACACCCCGTGACAGCATAGCTTGCACCCAGATCTTGGTTTTTAATACCATTCACCAATAAAAAGAACCAAGACTGCTTAGAGAAATGGCTCGTTCTTTAACTGGAACAACGCATACACAGGAGGAGCCTGGAGCATTTCGCAGTGCCAAAAATTAAGGAAATACTCAAAAACCCATGATGACAGGGGCACATCAAAGAGACACAGAGGCCAACTAAAAGATCTCCCAATGGTCAAAGCTAGAATAATTTGAACAACAAAATAAATACATTGAATCCAAAGTATAAAATAAATATCCACGAGTCCATACTAATATAAATAAATGATTGATTAAATAAATAAGGGGGAATAGACAAATTTCCTGGGCAGAAGAACGCCAAACAACTTATACAGATACTAGGCTCTCAAAAGAGGCGGAAAATAACTCCCTACCCCTTAAGTAAGCACTGCTCATAGGAAAAAAAGAGTAACTTTATATTAGAGAAATCTGACAAACACTACCAGGTGATCAAGATTAACAGCAACAGTGATGTCATGTTGAAAATATGCACGTGCTCTTTTTTTTAAGATTTATTTATTTGAGAGAGAGAGAGAAAGGGAGTGGTGGGGGAGGGGAGTGAAGAAGAGAGGGAGTGAGAGAGAATATCAAGCAGACTCTCTGCTGACCACGGAGTCCAACATGGAGCTCATTCTCACAACCCTGAGATCATGACCTGAGCCGAAATCAAGAGTCAGATGGTTAACTGACTGAACCACCGAGGCATCCCAATTTGCATGTATTCTTAGTATAATATGAAGAGAACGGCATTTGCCTCTGTAATCTTCCTTTCAAAAAACTATTCTAAAATAAGATGTTTACTGGAAAGGTTTTAAAAATTATATCCTATTTAAATAAAATGTCCAAATGAATAAAATCTTTTTTAAAATAAATAAATAAATAAAATGTCCAGAGTAAGCAAGTCAACAAAGACAGGAAGTACATTTGTGGCTGCCTGCAATGGGGGGATATGAAGTAACTTTATGGTATGTAAACTACATCTCCATAAAATTGTTTGAAATTAAAAGAGAAACAACAGGGGCGCCTAGGTGGCTTAGTCATTAGACGTCTGCCTTAGGCTCAGGCTCAGGTCGTGATCCCAGGGTCCTGGGATGGAGCCCCACATGGGGCTCCCTGCTCAGCAGGAAGCCTGCTTCTTCCTCTCCCATTCCCTCTGCTTGTGTTCCCTCTCTCGCTGTTTCTGTCAAATAAATGAAATCTTTAAAAAAGAGAAACAACAAGCTTCTGGAAATTATTTTTTTTATTTTTTTTTAATTTTATTTATTTACTTGACAGAGAGAGAGAGATCACAAATAGGCAGAGAGGCAGGCAGAGAGAGAGAGGGAGAAGCAGACTCCCTGCCGAGCAGAGAGCCCGATGCAGGGCTCGATCCCAGAACCCTGAGATTATGACCTGAGCCGAAGGCTGAGGCTTTAACCCACTGAGCCACCTAGGCCCCCGTAACCTTGTGGAAATTAAAAAGGTGCTCTGCCAAAACTAGAGATTAACCAGAAAAGGTGTATATATGGGATGCAAGAAACTGAATCCATCACAAGAGAGTGGCAAAGGATAATTCCAAGATAAAGTAAAGGGACATCCCAAGGTGTTCGCTGTGCAATAGGCTTATCAAGTCAAGATATCAAACAACCCAGGCTGATGGAGTGGAGCTAGGGCAAGAATCTGCGGCTTATATCAGATTCTCAAAGAGATTTATGAACCCAAAATTTTCATAAATCACTGCTTTAATGGTATCCATATTAAGTCCCACCCAAAGGACAAACTACAAGACTTGTATTTAAACACACACACACACACACACACACACACACACACACACACGAATCTTTCAGATGACACAAATCTCATAGAGAAGAAATGTAGAGAGTAATGAAGCCGATTAACACAATTTTCCTAACTGGGTATCATCAGGTAGGAATAAAAAAAAAAAAGAAAAGAAAATAGAGACACGGTTAAAGCACTTTAAAAGCATACTGAATGTGATTCCAGATGAAACTTAATAACTTATTCTACAGAGCTTATAAAATACTGAAGAGAAATAGCTTTTTTAACTTACAATTTATATCCTATCTGCCTCAAAAAATAAGGTTACATATAAGAAAAACTGCACAAAAAAATTTAAATCAGAACATTAAAAGACCAAAGAAATAAATGTTCTGGGGGTGCCTGGCGGGCTTGGTCAGCAGAGCATGCAACTCTTGGTCTCAGGGTTATAAGTTCAAGCCCCACATTGGGCATGGAGCCTACTTAAAATAAAAAAAGAAAAAATATTTTTTTAAAGATTTTATTTATTTGTCAGAGACAGAGTGAGAGAGAGAGTACACACAAGCAGGGGGAGCAGCAGGCAGAGGGAGAAGCAGTCTCCCGACTGAGCAAGAAGCCGGATGCAAGACTCCATACCAGGACCCGGGGAATATGACCTGAGCCGAAGATAGCCACTCAACTGGCTGAGCCACCCAGGTGTCCCACAAGAAAATATTTTTTAAAAAAGAATAGAAAAGAATAGATGTTCTTATGCACCTATGGATATAACTTTCTTACAAATTACAAAGAATGATAGCTTGACATATATGATATTTTAAATACTTTAACTCAGAAGAAGTTACAAAAAGGAATACACAAAATATTAAATGTGGTTATATGACTTCTGGAAAGTAGAAGTATGGGTAATAGCTATTTTTTTCTTTATACTTTTCTGAATTTTCTGAACTGTCTACTATGACCATATATAATCTCTATGATAAAGTGACTGCACTAAAAAGTATAAATAATTTAATAGTGCATTTCTCCCAGCTGATGAAGAAGATACTTTTTAATTCAGATTTAGAATACTAACCTAATTCCTCATTTCTGTACTGCAACTACTCTGCACATTTCCTCCTCTCTGTATTATATGGAATGAGAAACCTTTAATGCAAAAGAAAAAGAAAAATATGTATGTACCACTTGGAATCCACTGAACCAACCACTTTCACATATATTATTTCATTAAGCTTCCTAACAACCCTAAGAGATTTTACATATAAGGAAACTGGCTCAGAGATAATCATTCAACAAGTAGGACACAAAATGGGATTAGAAACCCCTCCAGACACCCTTGACCAATAAAGTCTTTTCACCTACTATTCTAGAGTGGATGTCTCTTAGAACATTAGAATTTACAGCAATCAAGAAGTACAGCTTTGGTGTAAAGAAAGGAACATTCTACGGGTAAGTAATCTTCATCAAAAAGTCTAAAAAGCCATAAAACCACAAATTCTCTACTGTAATACAGAGTAGCATTCTCAACCTACAGGTCATGAGAGGGTTCCACCCTAACTAAAGCCAACCCAAAATCTCCGACATCTTTCACTGCATCAAGTGACATCAATCTCTAAGCTGCCCTAACCTCTAGCAGTTAGGACTCTCTAATGGATGGCTCCTCAGTCTCTTGCAGCTGGAATGGGAGAGATCCAGGACAAGTAACAAATGAAGTTAAAATGGTGAGTGGTGGAGGGTGGAGAAAAGGGGAGGAGACAACCTACCAGTAAGGGAGCTTATTAGTAAAAGCAGACAGGAGGCTAAGGCCTTCTATCAGTCCTTGGAAGAAAACCAAGACTTAAAGTCACCACTGTTGCCAAAGCTTTAGGTGAAAACCCACAGCTTCTTAGAAAGAGCCAGAGGAGCAAATGCTATGTCAGTTCTTTCTCTCCACCTTTCTCCACCTCAATTCTTCCTCTCCTCCAGCATCTTCTGTATCTCTCATGCTCTCTTGTCTGGACACACTCTGAAAATGAATCAGTTCCGTTAAGATCAATAACCCTACAAACACTGATCCTCCTTTTCCTGGAAAATCATTAGATATGCTAAATGCTAAAATAAGGACCCTAGCAGAATGACTAATAGGGTAGCAATTTTCCTGCAAATGAGTTACTTATGAAGCAATAGAGGCAGCTAACAGTGTTCAAGCTGTTCAAGTCAAAAACTATCATCTCTCCATTCCCCTGCTATTCTTTTGTCGTACAATCTATCTGACATATCCTTTTTTGCTGTTGTTATTTGTTTCCCCTAGCCTCCATTACTATCCTCTCTGAATAGCATAGTTCTAGTCAAACAGGATGACTCATTAGTGCCTGAACACGCCCAAGAATTCCTTGTTGATACACATCTTACCTGTCTCCATTCACATCGAGATCTAAGTCCTTCCTATTCTTTAAGGTTTTGTTCAAACGTCACCTTTATTAGGCAGCTTTCTCTAGTCACTGCCAACATATGTGACTGTTCTCCCCATCTAGTATCATGTACTCTCTGACAGAAATGCCAGTACTGCACTAACCTGTGACTTCACTAAAGGTAAGATTTACAGTTAATTCATTTCCATCCTTCCACCTGTTTTCAATGAAAGCTCAATTCTTTTGAGGAGAACGAAAATTATTCTTCTTCTCCAGACTGTTAATATGCCTTAAAACTTTCATATGGGAGTCAGAGAATTAAGCATTGAAAAGGTTCCAACCCACAAAGCGACACCTTTGACGCAAGCTTAACCAAGCTAGCATGACATCATAAAAGCTGTAAAAAAAAAAAAAATACATACCCTTTAATCTGCTGCTAAATCCACTAAAATTCCACCCAAAAGGCACCAGAAAAAAAAAATAGTAACCACTAAAATAGCACCCCAATAGCATTAAAAAAAAGAAGAAGAAGAAGAAGGAGGAGGAGGCAATTTCAGGATGCCTGGTTGGCTCAGTTGGTTAAGTGTCTGCCTTCAGCTAAAGTCACGATCCCAGGGTCCTGGCATCTAGTCCCCTAACAGGCTCCCTGCTCAGCAGGGAGCCTGCTTCTCCCTCTGCCTGCTGTTCCCCCTACTTGTGCTCCCTCTCTGACAAATAAATAAATTAATAAAATCTTTTAAAATAAATAAATAAAGCAATTTCTCATAGTAGAACTATTTACAACTACAAGAAAAAGAAACACAATAGTTTGGTACATCAACACAATGCAATATAATCTAGCCATTAAAGCAACACACATAGGAAAAGAAAATTAAAAACATTTATTAATTACAGTTGAGTTAAGAAATCTAGATACACAGGCACCTGTGTGGCTCAGTCAACTGAGCACCTCTTGATTCAGCTGGAGTCATGATGTCAGGATCCTGGGATGGAGCCCCAGGATGGGCTCCCAACTCAGCAGGGAGCCTGCCTAAGGATTCTCTCTCCTCCGTCCCTCCCCCTCCTTGCTGTGTGCATGCACAAGCGCTCTCTCTCTCTCTCAAATAATAATATTTTAGTGGTTGTTATTTTTTTTTCTGGTGCCTCTGGGTGGAATTTTAGTGGATTTAGCAGCAGATTAAAGGTATAGATTTTTTTTTTTTTACGGCTTTTATGATGTCATGCTAATCACTTTATCTCCCTGGGCTCCAGTTCCTCCACCTTCAATAAAGCACCTGCCAACTTCCCAGTGTTACCTCCTACTCAACCCCTCTCCCCCTCTAGACATTATCCACACCAACTCACTTGTAGTTGCTAAAGTATGGCATGTTTTATCATGCCTTCATTCTTTTTTAGATGCTATTCTCTGCTTAGAATGACCTTCATTGGCTTCTTTGCCTGATTAGCCAATCTACATTTATTCAAGTGAGTGCTACCAAAATCTATGGTATTCCAACAATGTTGCCAATTCTGCAACTCCAAGTTCTTTTTTTTTTTTCTCCTCCAAGTTCTTCTGAAACTCTTCTGTGAGTCCTATTGTCAGAGCCATTTACTGGTCATAAAACAAGTCAGCTCCTTTGAATGTAATTCCTATGATATGGTTTTCAGTTCCCTCACCTCCCTAGCTCCTAGAACTAGAGTCAGTACTCTATTTAGATTTGGTCTAACTAACATCATTTAAAACAGGACTATCCACTTCCCTGACACTACCTATTAATGCAAGCTAAAAATCACAACTTTTAACATAAAGTTGCAACCAACTAAAAGCCTTACATTTAAGTGTTGCTATTAAGTCACATCTTTTTTTTTTTTTTTTTGGAACATCTTTCTTTTTTTTTTAAAGGATTTTATTCATTCATTTGACAGAGAGAGAGAGAGATCACAAGTAGGCAGAGGCAGGCAGAGAGAGAAGGAAGCAGGCTTCCCGCTGAGCAGAGAGCCTGATGCGGGGCTCGATCCCATGACCCTGAGATCATGACCTGAGCTGAAGGCAGAGGCTTCAACCCACTGAGCCACCCAGACGCCCCTTGGAACATCTTTCTATACTGCTAATTTTGCATCACCTGTCAGGTTTGAATCGGAGGTGGAAAAGAGGAGCCAGGTGAGTAGAATCGAGGCAAGCTTTAATGCAAGTGTTCTCGGGCGAGGTTCCTTGGTCCCGGTTAGGACAGGGCCAAGGAAGTTGCACAGAGGGGTAGGGCTGAGGGGTTTTTAATTAGAGGCCTTAGGGTGTGGAGGGTTTGCTGGGTATCTGGTTGGCTGAGGTTTATGTATATGAGGGATACAAAACACATCAATCAACTGTCAGCTCATTATACAGAAAAAGGAATGCAAGGTCGACCTGTCAGATTGTTCGTCGTCATTGTGGGGTGATCTGGAAAGTCTCTGAGACAGGAAGCCCCATGGTGGAAAGTCCCGAGCCACCATCTTGTGAAACTCGGTGGCCATCTTGTCCACTCTTGGCGTCCCCGGGCCCACCAGCCTAACATCACCACCTTCATCATACAGCTCAAATCTGTCTCTTATCCCCATGTATATCCTAATCCTTCCCATCAAACCATTCCTGAATCCAAAAATGGTGGTGACTCCCCCTTAATAAAGAAAATGTACTTAGCCTGACCTAACATGTTCCTAGTGGGCCTGTGTCGGCTCTTAATAAACATTTTCCTTTATCTAGATCCTCATACCATATCCTTAATAAACCACTCTAGATTTTGACTAGAAATGTCAAGCTTTTAACATCTCAGTCTTGAAAATAGGTCTTTTTGTGGTAATTCCATATTCCTTAGATGTGACTGAGAGTAACTAAGTGATCTCATCCCAACACTCTTACAGAACTCTGGGGTACAATTTGTTTGGGTCAAGAGACTTGAATTCAGAGGTACCTGGGTGGCTCAGTCAGTTAAACGTCTGCCTTCGGTTCAGGTCATGATCCCAGGGTCCTGAGAAAGAGTCCTGAATCAGGCTACTCACTCAGCAGGGAGCCTGTTTCTCCCTCTGCCTGCCACTCCCCCAGCCTGTGCGCTCTCTCTCCCCAGCTCTCTGACAAATAAATAAATAAATAATTTTTTTAAAAAGAGAGATTTTAATTCATTCAGAGGAATTAAATGCTCCTATATAAATGCTTAATGGTCTCAGGTTTTGGTCTCCTCTCACTAATTCAGTTCTACCCTTTCCAATCCATACATAATTTAACCATGACAATGAGGGGAGGAGTTTCTGGGGCCATTTCAGTCTTGGAGATTTTTTTTTCCAATGTCGATATTTGGATTTCACATTTAGAATACTATCTAGCATAAAATGCTCTTGAAGAAATATTTAGCACAACGAACATTTCTTTTAGTTTGTTTCTTTTTTGGTTCTTCAAAACAAATCCATAAAACTGTTAGAGGAAGCAGAGATGCTAATTATAATACAGTTCTTTTTACCACAGCAGCAAAAACCGAACTAGCCAACCTATTATAAAATAAGGCTAAAGAAGAATTCTAAAAATAAATACACCTCTGCTACCACAGAGAAACAAAAGAAATGTGCAAGCCAAAAATTTAAATTCTCCCTTGAGGTGAAAATATCCCCATAATTCATCAACATATCAACCTACAAATATTTACTGAATGTGCAAGACACTTAAAACAATTCACCCAAAACCTCACATCTTACTCATACCCTCCCACCAAATCCAAGCTATAAATATAAGTACAGTGATGTTTTCTCCACTCAGCCGCCACAGGATACTTGTCTACCACACCTTCAGCCATTCTACTACATTACTACATTATTCCATGCTCAAGCAATTTATCAATCTTGCCTGAGTTCCTACTATTTACACAGCTCTATGCTAAGTATTATAGAGACATAAAAATTCATCATTGCTCAGTTGGTTAAGCGTCTGCCTTTGGCTCAGGTCATGATCCCAGGGTCCTGGGATTGAGCGCTATGTCAGGCTCCCTGCTCAGTAGGGAGCCTGCTTCTCCCTCTGTCTGCTACTCCCCCTGCTTGTTCTTGCTGGCTCTTTCTCTCTCTGACAAATAAATACATAAAATCTTTAAAATAAAAAAAGAATTTGGGAGCCTCCTGTCAGGTTACCCTCAATAACAGAGGTGAATTCTCTTTACTTCTCTTTGCCCTTAAGACATCTTATAGTAATATTTTTTTTTTTTTAGTTTCCTAAACACTAAAGTTTTACCAGCTGGTACTAAATCAAAGCACAAAGACAAGCATTTGTTTTACTAAACGTCTATCAAAAGCACTGTATTTGGTTGTATCAAAGAGTTGTTGTACTACAGGCCCAGCTGTGACAGCAATGGAAATGTTTCTCTTCCACTCTGTAGAATGTGGAAAAGTGGCACCCATGAGCATGCCCGCGTGCACGGTAGAATAGCTTTTTTCAGGCAGTATGGAGTAATGTCACAGTATAGTGATTAAGAGGGTTAGCTCTGAGATTGCAAATCTAAATGTGAAGGATAGAACAATAAAGCCTTTAGTAGCAAACAGAACATCTTTGTGACTGTGCAACAGCAAACATATCTTAAACAGAATATCAAATGCACTGGGGCGCCTGGGTGGCTCAGTCCTTAAGCTCTGCCTTCAGCTCAGGTCATGATTCCCAGGGTGCTAGGATCAAGCCGCATATTGGGCTCCCTGCTCGGCAGGAAGCCTGCTTCTCTCTCTCCCACTCCCCTTCTCTCGCTGTCTTGTCTCTCTCTGTCAAATAAATAAAATCTTTAAGTTTTTATCATATATATATATGATATATATATCAAATGCACTAAACATAAAAAGAGAAAAGTGATAAATTGGATATTATAAAGACTTTTGTTCTTCAAAAGTCACCATTAAGAGAATAAAAAGGAGGGGTGCCTAGGTGGCTCAGTGGGTTAAAGCCTCTGCCTTTGGCTCAGGTCATGATCTCAGGGTCCTGGGATCGGGACCCACATCGGGCTCTCTGCTCAGCAGGGAGCCTGCTTCCCTCTCTCTCTCTGCCTGCCTCTGCCTACTTGTGATCTCTCTCTCTGTCAAATAAGTAAAATCTTTAAAAAAAGAGAGAGAGAGAGAGAATAGGAAAAGGAGGGGCGCCTCTGTGGCTCAGTGGGTTAAAGCCTCTGCCTTTGGCTCAGGTCATGATCTCAGGGTCCTGGGATAGAGCCCAGCATCGGGGGTCTCTGCTCGGCGGAGAGCCTGCTTCCCCTTCTCTCTCTGGCTCCCTCTCTGCCTCCTTGTGATCTCTCTGTCAAATAAATAAACAAAATCTTAAAAAAAAAAAAAAATGAAAAGGAGTGGCGCCTGGGTGGCTCAGTGGGTTAAAGCCTCCGCCTTTGGCTCAGGTCAAGATCTCAGGGTCCTGGGATTGAGCCCCGCATTGGGCTCTCTGCTCGGCAGGAAGCCTGCTTCCTCCTCTCTCTCTCTGCCTGCCTCTCTGCCTACTTGTGATCTTTCTCTCTCTCTGTCAAATAAATAAGTAAAATCTTTTAAAAAAATAAATAAATTTTAAAAAACCCACTTTTAACAATATGAATGAATCTCTCAAACATGATGTTGTACAAAAGAATCCAAGCAAAAGAGCAGAGCATTTGATTATGTTTATAAAAAAGTACAGACAAGCAAAACTAATCAATGCTGTTAGAAGTCAGAACAGTGGTTAATTTTGGTAGGTGAGAGACCAATATTCACTAGAAGGGGCACAAGAAAAGATTCTGGGGGCACCTGGGTGGCTCAGAGGGTTAAAGCCTCTGCCTTCGGCTCAGGTCATGATCTCAGGGTCCTGGGATCGAGCCCCGCATCGGCCTCTCTGCTCAGCAGGGAACCTGCTTCCCGCTCTCTCTCTGCCTGCCTCTCTGCCTACTTGTGATCTCTTTCTGTCAAATAAATAAATAAAATCTTTAAAAAAAAAAGGTGAAGAAACTTCAGCACAGAGAAGTAAATTGCCCAAAATTATGCAAACAGTAAATGAAGGATCTGGGTTTCAAATCCACGTGACAGATACATCTTTTAGGCTATACTATCTCCTTTACTACCCCAGTAGGGAATCCCAGCTTTAAGGAAGAAAAATAATCACAAATCTTTCCTTCTTTATCAGTTTGCACTTGTATACCATATGTATTCTGGAAAAAACACTCAGGGGTGCCTGGGTGGCTCAGTCGTTAAGCGTCTGCCTTCAGCTTGGGTCGTGATCCTGGAGTCCTGGGATCGAGCCCCGGATCAGGCTCCAGATCAGGCTCCTTGCTCAGTAGGAAGCCTGCTTCCCCCTCTCCCCTTCCCCCTGCTTGTGTTCCCTCTCTTGCTGTCTCTCCATCAAATAAATAAAATCTTAAAAAAAAGAAAAGAAAAAACACTCAACCAAGAGTTAAGGAACCCCAAATTCAAGTCTCAGCTCTGACACTAACCAGCTGTGGAAATTTAAGTTACTCAGAACCCTTCCAGCGTACTTCCTTCCTCTGTAAAATGAAAGGGTTGGAAATTCTAACCAGCTCTTGTTTCTTTTCTAAGAGACCTATGTTGCCTATTTTAAAAGAGTACTGTACCTCTATGTTTACTACAGCATTATTTACAAAAGCCAAGATATGGAAGCAACCTAAGTGTCCATCAGTAGACAAATGGTAAGGAAGATGTGGGGTGTATGTGTGTATGTGTCTGGACACATACACACTAAAATATTACACAGCCATGAAAAAGGATGAGATTATGCTGTTTGAGACAACATGGATGGGTCTAGAGGGTAGTATACTAAGTGAAATAAGTCAGACTAAGAAAGACAAATATATGATTTTACTGATATGCAGCATCTTTAAAAACATGAATAAACAAAAAAGCAGAATCAGACCTATAAATACAAACAACTGATAATTGCCAAAGGGGAAGAGGATAAGGGGATGGGCAAAACGGGTGAAAGGGAATGGGAAATACAGCCTTCAGGTTATAGAATGATTAAGTCATGGGATAAAAGGCACAGCATAAGGAATAAAGTCAGTGATACTGTAATAGTGATGTATGGTGACAGATGGTAGCTAAGCTTGTGGTGAGCATAGCATAATGTATAAACTTGTCAAATCACTATGTTGTACACCTGAAACTAATGTAACATTGTATATCGACTATACTCAAAAAAGAAGGAATAAAATGCAAACCATATTTCAATTTTTTAAATAATAAGGAAAAAATACAGCATAAATAAAAGTACTAGAGATGATGATTACTGATGACATGACAATGAATCTGACTAGTTCAGTAGATACTTGGGTTCCAGTATCACAGTGCTGGTAAAGATTTTTATTATAGATAAGAATGTTCTACCACAGCAGAAGCTGGATTTTTCTGAGTTAATGGCTTATGTCAAATAATTTAGACTCTTAGCCATTTTTATCCTAAAATCCTATCACTAAATCCTAATCTCTGAATATCAAGTATAGTAGCAGTACAGAGCACTGATGGTATTAGTCTCTCTTCTCCTTAACCATTCTTCTTGGGCTCTCCTTTTTACTCCTGTCTGCTCCTTGCTCACATCTGAGGAAATTCAAGACTTACCTTATAGAACCTCTATAGTAGGCTGAATGGTAGCCCCCCCAAAACAACATGTCTACATCCTAATCCCCAGAACCTGTGAATGTTATCTTATTTGAAAAGGGTCTTTATAGACGTAATCAAAGATCTTGTGATGAGAAAATCATCCTGGATTAGCTGAGTGGTCCCTAAATCCAATGATAAGTATCCTTGTAAGACAGACATATAGAGAAGACAAGAGAAGAAGGGATGTGAAGATAGGAGCAACATGGCCAAAAGCCAAGGAGTGCCGACAGCCACCAGATGCTGGAAGAGGCAATTAATCATTCTCCCGTAGAGCCTCTGAGGGAAGGCAGCCTGCTAATACCTTGATTTTGGACCTCTGGCTTCCACAACAGTGAGAAAACAAATTATTGTTGTTTTAAGCCACCCAGTTTGTGGTAATTTGTTGCAGCAGCCACAGGAAACAAATATATGCCACAAATCACATTTCTTTAGCTACCCTATTTCTATAGCAAACTTATCAGCTTTCCCTAAGCAAAAGAAATAACCTTCCAAAGCACCCCAATCTCAGTCCTTCCCACTCCCCCCCACAAAAAAAAAAGAGCAATAAGAGAAATTACAAAGAGACAATTTACAATATAAATACAAATGATTAGCAAATAGCTCTTTTTAAAATATCTTAGTAGTAAGGAAATACAGATTAAAACATAATGACATCAAAAAATGAAAAGTTACTAAAATTATCAAAGATGTAGGGAAAGTGTAATCCTCATGTGTTGACAGAACATAAACTGTGCAGCCACTGTGGAAAATAGTTTGGCAGTTCTTGGAAAGGTTAAACATAAAGTTACCAAATGACCCAGCAATTCCATTCCAGGGTAGATTCCCAAACAGGTGTTCAAACAAAACCTTGCACATGAATGCTCAAAGCAGCATTATTCAGAGTAGCCAAAAAGCAGAAACAACCCAAATGTCTATAACAGATGAATGGATAAGCAAGATGTCGTATATCCACACAATGGAGTATTATTCAGCCATAAAAAGGAATGAAATTACTAGACTTCATTGTATTGTAAGCATTTATGGAGACAGATGGTAGCTACACTTGCATTTGTGAGCATCACATAACATATTCAATCAGTATGTTTTACACCCGAAACTATTGAAACAATGTGTGTCTACCATATACTTCAATAAAGAATAAATAAAAGAATGAACTACTAATATATGCAACAACTAGGATGAACCTTGAAAACATTAAGTGAATGAATCCAGACACAAAAGGTCACATATTGCATGATTCCATTTATATGAAATATCCAGAATAAGCAAATCCATGGAGACAGAAAGTAGGTTGGAAACCTTCCTAGCAGGTTGGAAACATGTCAGAAAAGTCCTAACATTTTATTACAGATGTAGAGAAACTAGAATCTTAAACACTGTGGTGAGTGAGAGTCTAAACTGTTGAGGAGGAAATTTGATAATACGATTAAAACTTAAGATGTGGACTCCTCAGACTCAATAAAGCCAGTTTTTAGCAATTAACCATATAGAATGACTCCCATTAGGTGTGAAAACATAGGTATTAGGATATATGAAAAAAGAAAAATTTGAAATATTCCAAAGATCTTTATATTTATGTTGGGTATTCCTTTAAGATGTTATTTATAAATATATCACATGTTAGAATTTGAAAGAAATCTCCTTTTTAGTTTAGCTTGTTTGTATGAGTTTCTGCTCCCTGTAATTAACTCTTCACCGGGATCAACAAAATTTCAGGAGAATACTTCATAATAGAGAAATATTTATGATAGAACATTAAGTGAAAAAATCAAAACACAAAATTTTACATTTCACTTTATCACAATATGCTGAAGTATACACACATACATCCACACATAGTAAAAACTAGAAAGAATTGGGGCGCCTGGGTGGCTCAGTGGGCTGGGGCCTCTGCCTTCGGCTCGAGCCCCACATCGGGCTCTCTGCTCAGCAGGGAGCCTGCTTCCCTCTCTCTCTGCCTGCTTCTCCGCCTACTTGTGATCTCTCTCTCTGTCAAATAAATAAATAAAATCTTAAAAAAAAAAACTAGAAAGACTTGATCTGGGTGATCATTACACACATGCATACATATATAAAAATACATCAAGCTGTATACTTAGGATCTGTGTTTAAGCTATACCACAATAAAAATGTTTAAAAACTAAAAGGAACCACATAAAGACATCAAAATACTAACAGCTTAATTATGGATAGAAGAATTATGAGTCACTTATTTCTGTACTTTTCTATAATTTCTGAATTCCCTATAAGAAATGTGTATTTTATAACTCAAAGTTTTATTTTGAGAGAGAGAAAAATACCATGATCTTCAAACACTTTTTTATTTGACAGAGAAAGAGAGACAGGGAGAAAGGATATACAAGAGGGAGCGGGAGAGGAAGAAGCAGGCTTCCTGCTTGATCAGGGCTTGATCCCAGGACCCTGGGATTGTGACCTGAGCCGAAAGCAGACGCTTAACAACTGAGCCACTCAGGTGCCCCTCTAATGTTTTAATTTTTATAATGACCTATGATTTTTATTATCAGTAAAAAAAATTAAGAAAAATGTTAATGGGTATTGCCAAATAAAGACTATGGGAAAAACAAGAAAAGGGACACCTAAGGTACCTAAAACAAAATCTCTAGTTTTCTTCAACAATGTAACAATAATCAATACCTATCTTCACAACTAGGCTAAAACTGTGTCAGAGGGCTATTACTGTAAAACTACAGGGACACCTGGGTGGCTCAGTTGGTTAAACATCTGCCTTCAGCTTGGGTCACAATCCCATCCAGAGTCCTGGGAATGAGCTCCCCATCAGGCTCCCTGCTCAGTGAAGAGCCTGCTTCTCCCTCTCCCTCTGCTGCTCCCCCTGCTTGTGCTCTCTCTCTCTGTCAAATAAATAAAATCTTTAAAAGAATTTAAAATAAAAATAAAATAAACAAAACTGCAAAACCAAAGGGAAAAAAAGGACTTCAGCTGATAATACAACTGAGAAAAGAACCAAGTCCTTTGACATTCCTGTGGAAAGTAATTCTAATGTATAACAAAAATGCATGTAATTTGTTATAAATTGGTTTTATCCACTTACAAATTGTGGCTTATGATTATCATTTCTAAATAATTTCCTCCTCTGTCTTCCTGCTTTTATAAATCCCGGAAGTTTCTTTGTCACTTCCCATAATATTCTTTCGTTATACAGAATATGGTAAACCAGAAGTCAGAGTCAGCCCCTAAACTACAACCACAAAATACGCAAACTACAGCCTATGCTGAGGGATTTCTGAGGTTAAGACACAAACCCCTTTTTTTTTTTCAAAGAAAACAAACCTCAGACAAAAAAGCATTGAACATCCTAAAACAGCCACACCAAAAACAGAGCTTCTTAGAAACAAAGCCCTAGTAACTATTTGATCTAAGAAAGACATTTCCAGAACTGATAAGCATGAGTTAGACAGGAAAATATATATATAAAATAACAACCAACCTTAACTACAATTCAGACCATGAGTAAACTGGTTATTCTCCCGACAGAGCTCCTCTACTGCAATGTGAGTTGGGGACTGAGCTAAAGAGGCCACACCATAGCTCGGCTATTCAATGATTAAGCCATTGCTTCGGTTTTCCCAAATCTGTAACTAAAAACAATAATCTCATCAATGGTGTAACAGCAGACAAAAGATAAGGATTCTAACAGTTCTTTCCAATTTGCTGGGTGACAATGGACAAAAATTATATTTTGAATAGGGCTGAAAAATTTTTAAAACTCTTTAATACACTTCAAAGTATAAAGTCACTTACAAATACTAATCATTACCATCTGTCAAAAGTGATGGATAGACTATCTCTCATTTCTAGCTCTGACTTTTTAAATTCTGTAACCAATATTAATAAATGCACACTCATATTATGTTTTGCCAACTAGGAATGGTTTAGAAGCCAAGGAATCCCACACTCACAGAGGAAAGAAGCTTAACAAGAGGAACCTCCATAAACCTTCTTCTCTCTGCTTAGGACTCTCAGCACTCCATGAAAACTCTAGACAAGCCCAGTTAGTTCCACCTATATAGTAGATCACAGATGGCATAGCAAAATTCTGACTTGACTTACCCAGAACACTAATGAACAAAAAATATTACCAACCTGGCTACCTTTAACAGGAAACTATGACAGATCCTAAGTATAAAACATTATACTTAAGGTCTCAGACACTAGACCTTAATATATCGGAGAAACCTGATGATCAAAACTATACCTGTTCCCACAAGATGGGATAGGGAGGGAGACAAACCATAAGAGACTCTCAATCTCACAAAACAAACTGAGGGTTGCTGGGTGGGATAGGAAGATAGGGATAGGGTGGCTGGGTTAGGAACATTGGGGAGGATATGTGCTATGGTGAGTGCTGTGAAATGTGTAAGATGATTCGCAGACCTGTACCCCTGGGGCAAATAATATGTTATATGTTAATTTAAAAAAAAAAAAAAAACCCTATACCCGTTTCCATCTTACTTCCTGGAGTCATATCTGATTCTCTAGAAGCATACTGAAAATAGCTTGAGAGCTGGCAAACACTCTCATTTTCCACCATGACAGGACTCTGTCATAAACCCAGAGCAGGGTTCTATATACTCCAAACTAAAATCAGTCACCACAGGACATCTGGAACACAGACATTTGTCCATTAAGACATTTGTCCATTATCTGCCTCACTTAGTAACTTTTAAGAACTAAATCTAAAAATCTGGCAATGGGGTGCCTGGGTGGCTCAGTGGGTTAAGCCTCTGCCTTCAGCTTGGGTCATGATCTCAGGGTCCTGGGATCGAGCCCCACATCGGGCTCTCTGCTCAGCGGGGAGCCAGCTTCCTCCTCTCCCTCTGCCTGCCTTTCTGCCTACTTGTGATCTCTCTCTCTGTCAAATAAATAAATAAAATCTTTTAAATTAATTAATTAATTAAAATCTGGCAATGGTAGACTATGTGTAATCACCGAATTCCCTAAGTCACCAGCTTCTAAAAGGTTGTCTTTCTCTCTTTCACTGGATCCTATGCCATAACCACCAGGTTCTCTCATGTGCACCTAGATTCCTGAGAGACCTCTAAGACCGCTTGACAATAATTCATATCCAGGGACGGCAGAGGAACTGAGGAGCCAAGCCAACTCCAAGAATGCTATCCACCAGAGTTAGCCAGCAAACAAGCTTATAAAAGGATATAGAACTGGAAATGGGTGTTGCCAAAGGACGCCTTAGGCAAAGAAAACTGTTTCTAATCTAGGGCGGAAGGAAGGGCCGAGCAGAGTCTTAAGCAGAGAAGAGGAAGGCTCCAGGGCCGTTTAAATAAATCCACTTACCTTCAATGTGATCCTCCCTACCTGTGGGATTGCAAAGTGGGGTTCTCTCATGTTTAAGAATATACAGTCTCTCAGGGCACCTGGGTGGCTCAGAGGGTTAAAGCCTCTGCCTTCGGCTCAGGTCATGATCTCAGGGTCCTGGGATCGAGTTCCACATTGGGCTTTCTGCTCAGCAGGGAGCCTGCTTCCCCCTCTCCCTCTGCCTGCCTCTCTGCCTGCTTGTGTTCTCTCTCTGTTAAATGAATAAATGAAATCTTTAAAAAATATATATATACAGTCTCTCCAACTAAATTTAGCATGGAATTGGAAAAAAAAATTTTTTTAAGTAGGCTCCATCCCAATGTGGGGCTTGAACTCATGACCCCAAGATCAAGGGTTGCATATTCTATCCACTGAACCAACCAGGTGCCCCAGCATGTACTTTTAAACTGCCTTGGACTGCTCTGTTTTCTGTGTGTTGATCTCTTCTCTTGATTTTTCCTTTGCTCAACTTTTTTTTTTTAAAAGAATTTATTTATTTATTTGAGAGAGAGAGAGAAAGTGAGAGAGAGCATGAGAGGAGAGAAGGTCAGAAGGAGAAGCAGACTCCCCGTGGAGCTGGGAGCCTGATGTAGGACTCGATCCCGGAACTTAAGGATCATGACCTGAGCCGAAGGCAGTTGCCCAACCAACTGAGCCACAAAGGCGCCCTCCTTTGCTCAACTTTAAAAAAGGAAATATGTGACCTGACTTAGGAAATCTTCCCCCTGCTATAGCAACCTTGACCTCTGGAAGTTATCACAGACACTTGAGGTCAGTAAGCTACCAGGATTTGAGTTTTGCTTCAGCTAGGAGTCTAGGATTCAGAGAAGAGATGCCTTTATACAATGAACATGAGAAAATCCGCATAAAATTGAAAGACTAGCAGAGGAAAATAAAAATAAAATAAAAATTAGCTCATACTGACTCTGAAACTGGCTCATCAAGCTTTTTATAGTCACTTCATCTCTGGAAAGAGATAGTCTTTTTTTTTTCTTTTATATAAGATATCCTTCTTAGCGATCAGGGATACGAAAATCAAAACCACAATGAAATATATATTCATACCCACTAGGATGCCTATAATCAAAAATAAAGGGACATGGAGAAAGTAGAACCTTCATACACTGCTAGTGGGAATGTAAACTAGTATGGTTGTACTGGAAAACAGTCTGGCAATTTCTCAAAAGGTTAAACAGTTGCCATATGACCAGCAATTTCACTCCTAGATATATACCCAAGAGAAATGCAAAGATACCTCCACACAAAAACATGTACAGTGGCACCCGGGTGGCTCAGTTGTTTAAGCATCTGCCTTCAGCTTGGGTCATGATCCTACGGTCCTGGGATCAAGCCCCACATTATATTACTCACATCTGGCTCCCTACTCAGTGGGGAGCCTGCTTCTCCCTCTCCCTCTGCTACTCCCCTGCTTGTGCTCTCTCATTCTCTCTCAAATAAATAATAAAATCTTTTAAAAAACATGTACACAAATGTTCACAGCAGCATTATTCATAGTAATCAAAAAGTACAAACAACCCAATGTTTATCAATTGATGGATAAATAAAATGTGTTATATTCCTACAACAGAATATTATTCAGCCATAAAAAAAAATACTGATAAATGCTATAACATGGATGAACCTTGAAAACATGCTAAATGAAAAAAGTCAGTCACAAAGACCATATGGGACTCGATTTTATGAATGTCCAGAACAGGCAAATCTATAGAGATCAAAAATAGATTAGTGCTTGCCTAGGGCTTAGGAGGGTTACAGAGTTGGAAGGAAATGGGGAGTGACTGTTAATGGGTATGGGTCCTGGGCAGGGGGGTAAAGGGGTAATGAATACATTCTAAAACTGACTATACTGATGATTGCACAACTCTGTGAATATACTAAAAATCACTAAACTGTACACTTTAAATAGATGAATTATATGGTATATGAATTACATCACAATGAAGTTATTTATAAATACATACATACGAGTGATAAAACAAATGGAGCAGAATGTTCATCAGTGAATCTGGAAAAAGGATGTACTGAAGTTCTTTGTACTACTCACGTCAATGCTCAGTGTGAAATTATATGAAAAGAAAAAGCTAAAAAAAAATAAGACATTCTTCATGAGAATCACACATAGTATTCTTCCTTAACATGAAACAAAAATCTGCACTAGAAAAACTGCCATAATGTCTGCTCCTGCCCCTGCCAAACAAATATTTCACTTGTCCCCTCTACTCAACAGATTACTGCAAAGCCTCACTCAAAAGGCAGTAAAGAATGAAATGTGGCAAGGGAGAAAAATATTCTCCAACTTTCTCATGGCCTCAGTTTCTTCATCTGTAAAATCAGAAGGTTATATAATCTCTTGGAGAGTGTTCCACATTTGACATGCCATGAATTTTAGGTTCTAAATTCACTGCTCAATATGGTTAAGGAGGAATATGATCTCACCAGTCCTCTGACTTTCCTAGTCAGTAAGCATTTTTTCTCTCTTCTAACGGTGACATTAAGAGATGATTTCAGTATATTCTCAGTATTCTAAATAGGCTCATACATGACACTGACAAGTCTCCTATCTATGTCCCCAAATCCTTCTCTTCAATTCTTACCAAGGTGCTCTTCTTAGAGCCTGGGAAAACTGGTGGAGCAGTGGATGCATGAACCAAGAATACTTACATCTCAAAGCTAGGTGTAGGTCAGTTCAGAGGAACTTAAAAAGATTACAAAATAAGAAATAGGTCACAAGTATTCTGGAATCTTAATTCTCAGGCAGAGACAGGGAAGGTCAAACTCAGGAATCCCGTCTCACAGTAAGCCTTCTCCTGCAGTCACCAGAGCAATCACAAGAAGAAAAAGGAGAAACAAAGATACCCAGGACCTCCATCTATCAAAGGGGTAAATAGGGACCTGACTCTACTAACATCTGCCTCCCCACTTAGGATGAGCCAACAGGAATGGAAAACATAAATCAAAAGCAATTCTTACAGATTTGCTTATCTCTCTGACAAGCTCAAAAAGCTAACAAGCAGACACTACTTCCTAAAGTTGGCTAGACTTAGGATTCATTCATGGAATACCTCCCCCAACCCAAAATACTTTCTCAATTAACCAGAAAACAATTTTCATACCTTCCCCAGTTCCTTGCACAACAAATAAACATATGACTTGCCTAAATGCTTAAGTCTGGAAGAAAGGGGAAGTGACAGGGAGAGAGACTCCTATAAAATCCAATGATTTGAGTTTATATTCAACACAGCAAGCTCTATGCTTACTGTGGCAACATGAGAAGGAATCTTAATCATTCTCCACAAAATTAGAAGGAACAAATAAGTGTCTTTGATTTGCCTGTTTTGGATTCGCTTTGTAAGGGTAGAGAAGCTACCTGAAGTATAGAACTTAATTTGCATAGAGAGAACTTAAACTCCTCAGTACCTCCCTAAAGACCTGGGTGCAATTCACAATTTCCTATAGTTTCACTTATTATGACATCATCAGTTTGAGAACTAGAAGACCAGCTATGGAGAGAAAACATACCCTCGAGAATCTCAAGACTGACCTGCATAAAGCTATTTGTATTCTGTTTTTATTTTTTTCAGATTTCTTCCGGGTAGTCCAGATTCCCCTACCAACTCACCAGAAATGAAATGACGGAAAAAAAGAAATCCTTCAATCAGTGCCCATTGGAACAAAGGCCACCTACTGAATAAATGGTCTTGGCATTCCACTACTGCAACCACATTTAAAAAGACAGAAAAAATACTTTCTTCACACATTTTATACAACTGATTCCCCTTCTTTATTCTCCCAATAAGCTTTCACAGGGATATAATTTTAGCTTGCAGATAATTAACAGATAGTCACGAAAAGAAAAGTAACATTTTTGAGTGTCTACTTGATGAAATGCTTTTTACTTACATTCCCTTTTTTTTTTTTTAAAGATTTTTATTTATTTATTTGAGAGAGAGAGAGAGAGGGAGCGAGCATGAGAGGGGAGAAGGTCAGAGGGAGAAGCAGACTCCCCATGGAGCCGGGAGCCTGATGTGGGACTCGATCCCGGGACTCGGGGATCATGACCTGAGCCAAAGGCAGTCGCCCAACCAACTGAGCCACCCAGGCGCCCCATTCCCTTTTTTATAAAGATCCCAGCAGAGTTCTCTAACTTACCCCATAGTCATAGAGATAGACAACATATTGCAGAGGGGTAATGTTTAACTGCAAAACCCATGCTCTCACTAACCCATCACCTCCCAGCTTCATTCTAATGCTTTACCATTTGTGAACCATTCTATTTTCTAAAATCGATTTTTTTTTAAGATTTTATTTATTTGTCAGAGAGGGAGCACAGGCAGGGGTACCGGCAGGCAGAGGGAGAAGCAAGTTCCCCGCTGAGCAAGAAACCCAATGCAGGACCAAATCCTAGGACCCTGGGATCTTGACCTGGGTCGAAGGCAGACGCTTAACCAACTGAGCCACCCAGGCATCCCTAAAATCAAATTTCTATATAGTTTAATAATACTCAAACCACAGAATTTAAAAAACAAAACAAACAAAAAAAAACAACACTTATGTATTCCACCACTTTAAAGTTTCTTTTGGGCGCCCGGGTGGTTCAGTGGGTTAAAGCCTATGCCTTCGGCTCAGGTCATGATCCCAGCATCCTGGGATGGGGCTCTGCTCAGCGGGGAGCCTGCTTTCCCCTCTCTCTATGCCTGCTTCTCTGCCTACTTGTGATCTATCAAATAAATAAATAAAAATATTTTTTAAAAAATAAATAAAGTTTCTTTTACTGGGGAGAACTGTGATATTTTCAGTCTTTCTCAACATGTTAGTGTTTTCTAAAGACCCAAGTAGGCAATGAGATGCAGTTTAGTGTAAGAGAGGAGCAATGAACCAAAACTCAGGCAATTAACTAATAGGATATAGGTCCTACTGTCTTTCCTGAGGTCTCCTTCTCAGTTCTCTCCCAGCTCCAACATCATGAACTGAATTCCAACAACTACATCACAAAGTCACAAATTTAATAAATATGAAACATAGAATAAAAACTAACATCTGTATTATAAGAATTTGAAGATCTAAAAAAGTGATCTTGAAACAATAAAGTTGCCCCCAACAAAAGGCCTAGTATTAATAGCATTACTGCTTCATGATTTTTTTTCTCCATCTGGTATTAATTTGAGAAAATAGTGTATTTGTTCTGACCTTGTTAAAGGTCATCAATTTATCATGCTTTTTAAAAGATGGTCTATTTTTGTCATTTGAAGTATGCACCTAATTTTTTTTCACAAGAAACATTGGAATTTTTCTGGTGACCAAAAAAAAAAAATCTTGTCCTATTATCTCTGAAGCAAGGTAAAATTAGTCAACAGCATAATCACTTTCAGGAAACTTTGGTGAATACATCATGACAAAACACTGAAAAGAAAATCCCTCATCAACTCAGGATGATACAACAAACTTCCACTCACGTGAAACCTGCAAACTGGACACTCCAGACAAAAAACTTTTTCAAAACTGTTGCAGTTCAAAGGCTCCAATGACAGTGCAGTGGAATTCATGGGGATTTTACAATTATGACATTCTTCTGCAATTCTTGTCAAATTTGATCCGGACCCCATCTTCACTTACCTATCACTTCCCCTTTGAAAGATGACTTGAGAAGCATCACTACCCAACCCAGACTCTCCCACTAGGTCGCCGCCCTTTTACTCACAAATGAAGCTGGTCTCATAACGGCCACCAATTACTTTTCATAAAAAGAGGCATGGCCCCGTGGTACAGGCCCTTTCTAGAACTAAGAGAATTCCCCCCCTTCTTGCGGCTCAAGTTCACTTTATTACTTCATGTCCTATCAAACCAGGGAGCCCAGCCCAGGGAAGAGTTAGAACGGTTTTGAGGAACTGGTTTCTTGGGGAGAGGCCAGAAAAACTCACAAGTTTCTGTTTTGCTCTCCTTGTTTTCTTGTTGTTGTTGTCGTTGTTGTTTTAAAGTCTGGGTGGAACTTACTTTCAACTGAGATGTGGGATACCTTTTTTCCTCCCTCGCGGGTGTTCGACAACATGCTTACCTTCATCTTATACCAAGTCACTCTACCTTCACCAGACAAAACACACAACGCTTCCCCCTCCTCCTCGTCTTCTACTAGACCATAGCGCAGAGGGGCGTAGGGGCCATTCGGACCCCTGCCGACTCAGAGCCCCGCATCCCGCTTCCCCACCTCCAGCCCGACGCCCCCTTCACCCGCGCCAGCCGTGGGTCCTGCGAACCGGCCCTCGCCCAGCTCCCGGGACAAAGCGGGGAGGTTTCCTCGAGGGTCCCCCGCCGCAGCGGACGCGGGGAAGCAGCCCCGGGCTCCGCGAGCACTCACCCGACAGCTCGTCCGGCTCCAGCCCGGTCTCGGTGTCCAGCCCGCAGATGACAAAGTAGTCGGCGAAACGACTGGGCGCCGAGCCCCCTCCGCCGCCGCCGCTGCTCATGGCGCCGGGGCCGAGCCGGACCGGGCCGTGCGGAGCGCCGAGCCCCCGCACCAGGGCGCCCGCCCGTCCTCAGGCCGCCCCTCCCGCCGCCGCCGCCGCCGCCGCCGCTACCGCGGCTCGGGCCGCCGCCCCCGGCCCTGGCCCGGTCCCCGCGGCCGCCGCGACTGCCGTGACGGGGCAGGGGGGCACCGGGCCGCCCCGCGCCGCATCCTGGACGCCTTCCTCTCTGCGCCGCCGCCGCCGCCAGCCGAGAGCGCCGCGACCCGAGCGAGCCTGGAGAAGGGCGGAATGCGCGGAGGAGAGCCCCCACCGCGACCCCCTCCCGCCGCGCCTGCGCAGGCGCCGACGGGGAGGGGGCGGGCGCCTGGCGGAAAGGATGACGTGATGCTCTTCGGGCCCGGAGGGCCGCAGCTTCCCCGGCGGCCGCCGCAACGCGGCCAGTCACTGCCCGGTCGCCCGCAACCGCCACCCCCTCGAGGCTGCGACTCCTTTTGCGAGGATAAGGAGGTGAGGGATGAGTGGGCGCATGCCGCAGAGCTGAGACCTTGGTCCGTGCCCTGGCCCCCTACCTACTCCTCACACTGGAGGTCTGGACGTCTCCCTAACCCGGCCCTGTCACAGGGATGGGGTCGCGGGACTGAGCTCGGCAGCCCACCTCGTCCCATCTCCAGGCTAGACCTAGACCCCAGATAGCTCTCTCCACCAGCCTCTGAACCTTGGTTTCCGTGCCCTGACCTTTCCTCAGGAGAGCTTTTGGCGGAGGTGGATCGGCCAGTCCCATATTTACCCTTTTGTACAAATGGGGAAACTAAGGCTTAGAAAGAAGCGAGGATTTCCTCCAAGACTATATAGAGTTTAAGAGACAAAACCCGGTCTAGAATCCTGGGCTCCTGGTCAACTCCCAGCTCCCTCACCCACCACACCAGGCAGGTCTTTTCCCATGCACCAGACTGTCCCCTTTTCTCTCTTGCAGCCTCCAGTGGCTCAGGCCACTTAGGAGCTCCCCTTCCACTTACGAGAATTCTTAGATCCATCTCTGAGCCCGTCCTCCTGAGAGAAAGTGGGGAATGAGGAGGAGAGAAACTTGCCTCCTAGCCCTTGTCTTGGGACCCTCTGATTTGGTTTCCCACAGAGGGTAGGCAGGAACCTGGAGGTCAGAAGCCAGGAAGATAATATAGTATGGAGGTTACTATCATGGGCTCTAGAAACAGAATGCTCAGATTGGAATCCTGACTTTGTCATTTACTATGTGACCTTGGGCACTCTCCAGTTCAGGTGCCAGTGGTCATGTGTTTGTGAAAGTTACATAAGATAAATGTGCAGACTGGTCATAATAAATGGTCATAATAGTGACCTGGAACATAGATGACATTCCATATTTTTATAAATTATTATTATTATTCCAGAAAGAGGTTTGCTTTGGCAGGCTGCTATTAAGGACTCCGGAAAGTAGCTGGTTTTCCCAAGGGCCAACCGTGGGTTCTCTCCAGGGTTCTCTCCTGGGTACTTCTCTCAAGCGTTGGTTCCCTTGGGGAGGGTGGCCTGGAGGTCATAGCCAACATCCCTGGGAACCATAGCACCTACCCCTCCCTGTATATAATCTGCTTGAACCGATGGGACAAAAAGGGGAAGAGAAGACATGCCTGGGTGACTCGGTTGGCTAAGCATCTGACTATTGAGCTCAGCTCAGGTCTTGATATCTGTTCAGGTCTTGATCTTGGGGTCGTGAGTTCAAGCCTTGTATTGGGCTCAAAAAAAAAATTGGGGAGGAGAAGGTAGCTTCACAAAACCTATTCAGGGTGATGCCCCACCCCATCCTGTATGTTGGGGACACAGAGACAGTAGAAGGGGCTCAGAGAACTAGATAATTACACAGCATCTGGGGCATCTCCCCAGGTTAGGAGATGGTCAGGGAATGCTTCCAGAAGACAGTATAATCCAACCTGACTAGGATCAAAAGAAATTTCTCAGGTAAAAAGAGAAAAAAGAGGTTTCAGGAAGCATGGGCAACGACCAGGAGTGACAGATTAAAATGGTACATTCAGGCAATAGCAAATAATTTATTTCAATGCGAAATGGAGAATTAAAAGGGGATGAAACCAGGGAAAGAGGAGAGAGAGGCAGAGCAGGAAAGACTTCATATGCCAGGCCAGAGAATTTATCCTGTAGAGTGTATCAGGGGTGGTAATGTAGAGGAATTTGATCTGGGGAATGATAAGATCTGACCGACATCTTAAAATGATCACTTGGGGGTGATATAGAAGAAGAGACTTGAAAAAGACTTAAATCTCCTCAGTTTGAAAGTCCAGAGTCTTTTTATCCGATGCATCCAGGACAAGCAGGTGCTGGGAGATCTCTCACACTAACTCGACTCATAAAACACAAGTTCAAAATAAAAGCCCAACTGTATTAATTTGTCCTGGACAATGTAACTGCTCAGAGTCCCAGAATACTCAACTGTAAAGTGATCTCCCTCCCAGTAGGAAATATGTTTGGCAGAGTGATTGCTTCTTTTGAGAGTCAAAGAGAAAACAGAACTGGATGCTCTTTAGATTTAGTGTTTAAATCCCCACTCCTGCTTTTACTAGCTGTGTGACCTGATGTGAGCTGAGGCATATCAGTTAACCTCTTTAGAATAGAATAGTCATTCTTACCTTTCACCGAATTGCTTGAAAATTGTTAAATTCATTTTTTTTAAGATTTTATTTATTTGTCAGAGAGAGAGCATGCACAGCAGGGGGAGCAGCAGGCAGAGGGAGAAGCAGTCTCCCCACTAAGCAGGGAGTCCAATGCTGGCTTGATCCCAGGACCCTGGGATCATGACCTGAGCCGAAGGCAGATGCTTAACCAACTGAGCCACCCAGACATCCCTGTTAAATTAATTTTTAAAAATCAATGGGAAAAGGACTTTCTAATATCTGGGACATTATATATTCTTTTTTTTTTTAAAGATTTTATTTATTTATTTGAAAGAGAGAGAGAGAGAGATTGCAAGTAAGTAGAGAGGCAGGCAGAGAGAGAGGGGGAAGGAGGCTCCCTGCCAAGCAGAGAGCCCGACGTGGGGCTCGATCCCAGGACCCTGAGATCATGACCTGAGCCAAAGGCAGAGGCTTTAACCCACTGAGCCACCCAGGTGCCCCAGACATTTTATATTCTTAATAAGTGGCATATTGGGGCACCCATTTCATGATGAAGGACATGAGAGGGAGCAAGTGGACATCTGAGGGAAAGTAATTCCAGAAAAGGGCATGAGGCCAAAGTGTGCCTAGAGTGTTCAAGGAGTTATAAGGTTAAGGTAGCTAGAAAGTGTTGGGGTGGGAGGAGTGGTAGAAGATTGTAGAAGGTGTAGTTCACCAAAAAATGTTTCTCCTTCCACAGTATGTGGAGTTGTCCCTAGGAAGCAGCTGTCCGGTCATGGCAACTTTCCCCAGTCCCACTTGCATCTAGATGTGGCCACATGACTAGTTCTCACCAGTGAAATGTGTGTAGGAATTTATGTGTGTCACTGCTGGGTCAGGTTCTTTAAGAAGCAAATGAGGCTTCTCTCTCTCTTTTATGCAGTGCATCAGCTAGAGGTAGAGGATTCTGAGGTTCTAAAGAATGATAAAACAGAAGACAGAAGGAGCCTGGATCTCTGAATCAAGCACATAGAGAAAAGACTCCAGCTGACCAAGAATACCCACACTGGACGGTTTTGTGAGAAATAAACTTCACTTATGTTAAGCCCCTGGTACTGTGGAGTTTATTTGTTACAGCAGCTAGTATTACCATCACCAATGCAGAAGATGTTGGGGGTTACGCGAAGCAGATTACAGAGAGCTTTGTAGGCACACTGTAAAGATTTGGCCTTTGTCTCTGAATAAATTGAAGAGTCACTGGAGAGTTTTGAATAAAAGAGAGTCATGACTTAGTTTAAAAGGACATCCAAGGCACTGTTTTAAGCACTTTGTATATATTAACTCTGCCTAGAACTTGTCCGTGCACTCAAGATTTATGTATCTGACTTCTTATCATCACAGTTTAGAGGTCTAAAAGGCATCTCCAGGTTAACATATTCCAAATCAGATTTCTGATTTGCCCCCATAACGCTGCCCCTTCCACATTCTTCCCCCCATCTCAATAAATGGCAACCCCATTTTTTCAGCTCATGCAAAAACCTTACATTCTTGATTCCTCTCCTCTCTGTCTCTCTCTCTCTCTCCCTCTATCAAAAACACACACATTAGAAAATTCTATTAGTGGGGCACCTGGGTGGCTCGGTCAGTTAAGTGTTTACCTTCAGCTCAGGTCGTGGTCCAGGGGTCCTAGGATCAAGCCCATGTAGGGCTTTCTGCTCAGCAGAAATTCTGCTTCTCCTTCTCCCTCTCCCATCTCCCTCTCCCTTCTGTTCTTATTTACTTTCTCTCTCAAATAAATAAGTTAAATCTTTAAAAAAAAATTCTATTAGTTCTGAAAATAAAGCATAGCACAGTACTGTCCAACTTTTAATCTCTTTAAAATTATCTGGCTCAAAAATTATAAGAAAGGTGAAAAAAGAACAAGCTATTGAGAGCAATGAAATATTTTGATTATATGAAATCCAGAAAATCACTAAGCATAGTTTGAAAAATATTTTGGAACTTTATAAATTTCCTCCGCTTTTAGTGAGTGTTGCTAGATAATCATATCAATAATGGAAAAACTGGGAAATAAAAACAATTTCATAGTGTATAAAACATAATGATATATACAATGCATATAATAAACCCCTCATTTTAATATAAAAACATAATTTTTATTGATAAATCAGTTTCCTTTTGCTTGATATATATTCAAGCAACATACCCAATACGTTAGGTTTTTTAAGTAAGCTCTATTCCCAGTGCGGGGCTTAAACTCATAACCCAAAATCAAGAGTCACATGCTCTACTGTCTGAGCCAGCCAGGCACCCCTTAACAAGTACTTTAAAAAAAAACCAGTTTGAAGGGACACTAGATTATTTACCCTTTTATTACTTTCTGGAATGTTGGCGCTGCCCTGGAGGAATGTAGGAGTAGCAGGGCTATCTAAACCTTGCAAGTCTCTACCCTGGAAAAACAACACCAAAGTAAAGGAGAAGGAAGATATGATCACAGCAGATTGCCCAAGACCAGAACCAAAGCCTGCTTTGAAAGATGGAATGAGGTGATTGACGTATCTTGGATCAAAACTAACTGGAAAAGTGTGTGTGTGTGTGTATACACACACATATATATATGCACTGTAGGATGTAACAGCAAAGACAAGCAGAAAAACTAAGTGGTAACAATCCAAATATCCAGCTATAGGAGAGAAGTCAAAGAAACTACAGTTTGTACAAGACTTGAAATATTATGCATTTGTAAAACAAAACAAACAAGAGAAAGAAGAAAAGACAAAAAGAAGGAGAGCTTGTGTACTGACATGGAAAAATATTCAAGATATATTGTTAATGTAAAAAACAAGAAGCAGAGACACGTGGGTGGTTCAGTTGGTTAAGAAGCTGCCTTCAGCTCAGGTCATGATCCCAGGGTCCTGGGATCGAGTCCCACATCAGGCTCCTTGCTCAGCAGGGAGCCTGCTTCTCCCTCTGCCCCTGCCTGCTTCTCTGCCTGCTTGTGCTCTCTCTCTCTTTAACAAATAAATAAATAAAATCTTAAAAAAAAAAAAAACAACACAAGGGGCAAAACAGTGTGTGTAATAGCTACAATGTGGAAGCAACCCCAGTGTCCATCCATGAATGAATGAGTAGGCAAAATGTAGTATGGAATGGAATCTTGGAATATTATTTAGCCTTAAAAAGGAAGGACAATCAGAGATGCCTGTGTGGCTCAGTTGTTAAGTGTCTACTATTAGCTCAGGTCATAATCCCAGGGTCCTGGGATCAGGCTCCCTGCTCAGCGGGAAGCCTGCTTCTCCCATTCCTTCTCCCCTGGCTTGTGTTCCCTCTCTCGCTGTCTCTGTCAAATAAATAAATTAAATCTTAAAAAAAAAAAATAAATAAATGAAGGACAAGTAGAAACATGCTACAACATGGAAGAAACTTGAGGACATTATGCTAAATGAAATAAGCCAGTCACAAAAAGACAAATAGTGTATGATTCCACCTACATGAGTTGCCTAGACTAGTCAAAATTCTAGAGACTGAAAGTCGAATGGTGGTTGTCAAGGGTTGGTGGGGAGAAAAGAACTAGGAGTCATTATCTGATGGGTATAGAGTTTCCATTTTGCAAGATGAAAAGAGTTCTAGAGGTGGGTGGTGGTGATGGTTGCCTAACATTATCAATGTACTTAATAGCACTGAACTGTACACTAAAACAAGATGAATATGGTAAATTTTGTTATGTACATTTATTTTACTACAAATTTTTAAACTGAGAAAAAAACCCACAGTCAGGAAAATAATTGAATTTCATGGTAACTCATCAATCTTTAGTTGTTCTGAACTTACTTCCTGGACACTAGCTTTCTTTTTCTTTTCTTTTCTTTTTTTTTAATCAGAGAGAGAGAGAGGAAGGGGCAGAGGAAAGAAAGAATCTTAAGCAGTCTCTAAGCCCAGCACAGAGTGCCGCCCAGGGTGAAGTCCCACACAGGGCTCAATCTCAGGACCCTGAGATCATGACTTGAGCCAAAATCAAGAGTTCGACAATCAGCTGAGCAACCTAGGTACCCCTGGACAATAGCTTTTAAAAAGTAAAGGGTAGGGGTTCCTGGGTGGCTCAGTTGATTACATGCCTGCCTTCGGCTCAGGTCATGGTCCCAGGGTCCTAGGATGGAACCCCACATCAGGCTCCTTGCTCAGCAGGGAGTTTGCTTCTCCCTCTACTTCTGCCCCCGCCCCCACTTATGTGTGCGCACTCTCTCTCTCTCTCTCCCAAATAAATAAATAAAAATCTTTTTAAAAAAATAAAAGGATAGGGGCGCCTGGGTGGCTCAGTTGGTTAAGCAACTGCCTTCGGCTCAGGTCATGATCCCGGAGTCCCGGGATCGAGTCCCATGTCGGACTCCCGGCTCTGCGGGAAGTCTGCTTCTCCCTCTGACCTTCTCTCCTCTCATTCTCAGTCTCTCTCTCTAATAAATAAATAAATAAATAATCTTTAAAATAAAATAAAATAAAAGGATAGATCTGAGCTAAGGATACAAATCAGAAGGAATTTTTTTAATGTAGGAAAAATAAAGTCATGTATTGAAAGACAGCTGAGACTGAGAAATGTATGTTTTTTCTGATACTTCTAACCAGCTATAAAACTAATCTAGGATAAATTACAAAATAAATTTTACCTTATTTCTTCAGGACTGGAGTTTATTGATGGCTTCAAATTTGGGACCAGAAAATTTGAAGTTAGGGAACATAATCATGTCTGCTTTACCATACATTGGCTTAAGCTTACAAAGTTCCCTCAGGACTCTTGAGTGACTTAGTTGGTTAAATGTCTGCTGGGCTCAGACCATGACCACAGGGCCCAAGAATCAAGTCCTGCATTGGGTTCCTTGCTCAGCGGGGAGCCTGCTTCTACTTCTGCCTGCTGCTCCCCCTGCTTGTGTGCTCAATCTCTAATAAATAAATAAAATCTTAAAAACAAACAAACAGGGGCGCCAGGGTGGCTCAGTGGGTTAAAGCTCTGATCCCGTCGGGATCAGTTTCCCGATTTACAAATTTTACTGCTGGGAGTTTTAGTAGAATAAATAATAGCATTATAACATTCCTGTAATAATATGGGTCTCTGAATTCAGATTCCCCAGGTTCAAATCTCAACTTTACCATTTACAAAAGCTTTACCATTTACAAAAGCTGTAATGTTAAGTAAATTTCTTAACCTCTCTAAATGGAGATAATATTACCTGTCTCACATGTTTGCTGTATGAGTTAGATGAGATGATACATGTAAAAAAAAAAACAAAAACAAAGGTATGAAATATGTTATCTGTGTAAAAAAAAAGAGAAAATAAAAGAACCATGTACTTTTTTTAAGATTTTTTTTTTTTAATTTATTTGACAGAGAGAGAGAGAGAGAGAGAGAACAAGCAGGGGGAGTGGTAGGCAGATGGAGAGGGAGAAACAGGCTCCCCACAGAGCTGGGGAGATGTGGGACTCAGTCCCAGGATCCCAGGATCATGACATGACCCGAGCCAAAGGTAGTTGCTTAACCAACTAAGCCAACCAGGTTCCTGAACTATGTACTTTCTTTAGTGTATATACATATACTATTTTCTGAAAAAATAAGACTTTGTTAAAACTGATTACTTCTAGGGAAGGAAACTGAATGGCTGGGCTAAGAAATAGAAGGGAAATGTTTCATTGTATGTTGTTTTGTACTTTTTGAGTATTGAACCATAGTGATGTAGTATCTCTCCAAAAATAAATAATAACAAACTGAGGGTTGCTGGAAGGGAGGTGAGTGGGGGATGGGGTAACTGAGTGATAGACATTAAGGAGGGCACATAATGTAATGAGCGCTAGGCGTTATATAAGACTGATGAATCACTGACCTCTACCTCTGAAGCCAATAATACATTATATGTCAATTAATGTCAATTAGTTGAATTTAAATTAAAAATAAATAATTTTTGGTGTGCCTGGGTGGCTCAGTGGGTTAAAGCCTCTGCCTTCGGCTCAGGTCATGATCTCAGGGTCTTGGGATCAAGCCCTGCATCAGGCTCTCTGCTCGGCAGGGAGCCTGCTTCCCCCTTTCACTCTGCCTGCCTCCCCTACTTGTGATCTCTCTCTGTCAAATAAATAAATAAAATCTTTAAAAATAAATAAATAAATATTTTTTTAAAAAAATAAATAAATAAAATTAAAACTTTTTAGGGGCACCTGGGTGGCTCAGTCAGTTGGCATTTGTCTTCAGCTTGGGTCATGATCCCAGAGTCCCGGGACTGAGGCCATTGGGCTCCCTGCTCAGCAGGGAGTCTACTTCTCCCTCTGCCCCTCACCTTGATTGTGCCTTAGAATAGGGCCTTACTGCCCCAACTCAGCCTTGTAATTCCAAAAGGAAGAGCTATATGGGTCCAAAAATCCCTGGGACGATGGCCTGTGTCCACTAAAAAACTCAGGAAGCAGAAGCATTCCCACTTTGTCCTTCCAAGTGAAGCCTGCCTTGGGCCCAGAGGGAAAAGCAAGTGGTGGGACACTATGTTGGGCAAACAGGAGGACCCTTACCTGACCTGAGATACTATATAGGCAAGGAGGCTGGAACACCCCTCCCCCTAACCTTCCCATCTATACATTCTTACCTTGGCTCCATATAGAGCCTCTAAAGGGAGGATAGGGCCAAGGCTGGATTCCAAGCTAATATCAGATTAATTGTCCTTCTTCACCCGTTGACCCCATTCAGGACTGAGCTCTGCCCCACCTCTTCTAAGGGTCCTCCACTGAGAACTCACAGAGCCCTCTTCATCTTAACACACAGGGCTTTGACACCAGCTGCTCAGTTTCCTTCCCCCTAAGCAATTAGTGTTAGCAATGCCTTGTTTACCCATCCAGAGATAGTCTCTGCCTATACTAACAGGGGCACTTCCTCCAGCAAGACCGGAATCAGCTTGACTCCACCCAGGCAGAACCCGCCCACTCTCCAGCTTACAGCACAGCATTCGAGAAAAAGCCAGCTGATGAACTATGGGTTCTGAAAACCCTTACTCTCCAATGCACGGTGACGAGTTCACCGTGTGCAAAACTAAATGAATCTCACAGATGATACAGAGAAACGGATGCTTTACAATCTGGGCTTTCTTAAGACTAGAAACACAAATTCAGCTGGATATAGACTAATCTACCACAGCCATCCCTGGCAGACAGCTCCTTCTGCATGGCGATCCATCTCCACAAAAGTCACACAGACTTCACTTTCCCATGCCCAACTGTCCCACTAGCCCCCAAGACCTCATTCATAACAGGCATCAGGCTCTTCATGTCTCACAATGACACAAACTCCCTGAATTGGTTCAAAATTAGACTCCACCCAACAGTAACAAAGAAGCCCTAAAGAAGAGTCAGCATTAAGTAGCATCTGGTTGGGGCGCCTGGGTGGCTCAGTTGGTTAAGCAACTGCCTGCAGCTCAGGTCATGATCCCGGAGTCCTGGGATCGAGTCCCACATCGAGTCCCACATCGGGCTCCCAGCTCCATGGGGAGTCTGCTTCTCCCTCTGACATTCTCCCTTCTCATGCTCTCTCTCACTGTCTCTATCTCAAATAAATGAATAAAAAAAAAAAAAGTAGCATCTGGTTGGCTCATGGCATGGGGAAATATGAAGTTGAGCAACAAGAGAAGCAAATTGCAGATAAGGCCCACAAGTGATGCAACTTTCCCAGAAGTGGTTCATGAGCACATGCATGTGCATATCTGTCTACATGTCTGTTGGAGTTTATATGTGAGTGAGCATTTGTGTATAGGCTTGATCATGTATATGGGTGCATTCATGTATGTTAGATATTTGTGTATTTGCACATGCAAATAATTGCATGGTGTGTGTGTGTGTGTGTGTGTGTGTGTGTGCTGTGTATACTTGAGGAGGCTGAGACAGGGCAGACTGGCAAAACCGAATAAGCAGAGGGGTACGTTTGCCTCTTGGCAAACCCAGGAGTGACTCACTGATGGTCTGCTCTTCCCCTCTACCCTCCTAGGTTGAGGAGACTTTTGAGAGTATGGGTGGATGGCCTTATTTGTGCTGCTGCCAGCCCTCTCGCTAATCTGTGAATGTAGTGGCCTCACTATTCCCATCAACTTGAGGGCCAAGAACTTCCTGGGAAAGGCCAGATGGTCCAGTGAGGGAAGTGAAAGGCCCTTGGACAAGATCCCAAAAGGAAGATATATTTAACTGTGGCTGAACTCTCAAAAATTTCTTTGGGGTGATGGAATTGTAATGTATCTTGATTGTGGTGGTGGTTACACAATTGTTTGTATTTCGTATCTCACAGAACCATACGCTAAAAAGAGTGAATTTTACTATCTGTAGATGATACGTTGATGAAAAATGAGAAAACATCTACAGAATTGATAATTGAATATTTTAGCATTTTTTCCTACTATGAACAAAAACAGAGAGTCGTGCTATCAATTTTCCAAGTTCTATCAATCTGCACTTAGTGTGACGGACAGAAAAATTATACCAGAATTATAATCGAGAAAACAAATGATATTTAATTATTAGATGATTAAATTTATAATAATGAGACTGACAGAATTCAAACAGCACATCAAGAATAAACTGTAACCAAAATGAACTGAATTTCTAAAGTTCAGAGCATTATGTCCTAGAATGTATTTGGAGAACACTTTGTCTTTATTCATGCATAAAGAGATGCTCCACTTTTAAGAGTACAGTTTAATGTATTCTGTGGACAAAGAAGAGATATAATTGAGTCACTAGTAAGTGGAGCTCACGAAAGAATTATTAGCCATTGTTATTAAATGCAGCGCATTCACAGCATCCAATAATCTTTTGGCAAGTGTTAATGAAGTGGTTTGGGCGCTTTCTGAGTCTGACTAAAGGTTCATAAAATTTCAGGAAGAAGAAGAGAAGTAAGACGAAGAAAGAACCAGATGCTCATTCATGGGGATTGAGAAGGCGCCTGGCTGAGGAGCCAGGAAACCCAAGCTAGAATCCTAATTCTAGGATTTACTCAGATGATGTGACCTCAGGCAGACCCCTAGCTCTCTCAGGTCTTTGACTTACCTACTTCTGTGAAGAAGGGTGTGGCCAGGAGCAGGTTTTCCAATAGCTGCATCTTTGAAAGAGTCCTTTTATTGCTTTCCCACCCCAGGGACCCTATAATTAGAAAGGTGTCTTTGGGGACACCGGGGTGGTTCAGTCGATGAAGCGGCTGCCCTCGGCTTAGGTCATGACCTCAGAGTCCTGGAACAGAGTCCCGCATTGGGCTCCTTGCTCAGTGGGGAGCCTGCTGCTCCCTCTGCCTGATGTCCTCCACCCCTGCTTGTGCTCTTTCAAACAAATAAATAAGTAAAATCTTAAAAAAAAAAATCTCTGAAACAAATTGCATCTGTGGTCAGTTTTCCCATTTTCTATTAATAAAAGATACATTCATCTGATATTATTAAGATTTTTAAAAAAGGTTTATTTATTTAGGGGCGCCTGGATGGCTCAGTGGGTTAAAGCCTCTGCCTCCAGCTCAGGTCATGATCTCAGGGTCCTGGGATGGAGCCCTGCATCGGGCTCTCTGCTCAGCAGGGAGCCTGCTTCCCCCCTCCCACCTTCTGCCTGCCTCTCTGCCTACTTGTGATCTCTCAGTCAAATAAATAAAATCTTAAAAAAAAAAAAAGGTTGGGCGCCTGGGTGGCTCAGTTGGTTAAGCGACTGCCTTCGGCTCAGGTCATGATCCCGGAGTCCCGGGATCGAGTCCCATATCGGACTCCCGGCTCTGTGGGAAGTCTGCTTCTCCCTCTGACCTTCTCTCCTCTCATTCTCAGTCTCTCTCTCTAATGAATAAATTAAAAAAAAATCTTTAAAAAAAAAAAGGTTTATTTATTTATTTTTGAGAGAGACAGAGACAGAGACAGGGAGCAAGTGGAGCAGGAGCAGAGGGAGAGAATCTTCAAGCAGAATCCCCGCTGAGTGGGGAGCCAGTTGCTGGGCTCAATCCCACCACTCAGGAGACAGTGACCTGAGCTGAAACCAAGAGTTGGATGCTCAACCGACTGAGCCACCCAGGTGCCCCTGATGTTAAGAATATTTTTTTAAAGATTTTATTTATTTATTTATTAGGTAAGATTGAGAGTGAGAGAGAGCACGAGAAGGGAGAAGGTCAGAGTGAGAAGCAGACTGCCCATGGAGCTGGGAGCCTGATGTGGGACTCGATCCCGGGACTCTGGGATCATGACCTGAGCCGAAGGCAGTTGCTTAACCAACTGAGCCACCCAGGCGCCCAAGAATATTTTTTAAGATGTTTTATTTAGGGGTGTCTGGGTGGCTCAGTCATTAAGCATCTGCCTTCGGCTCAGGTCATGATCCCAGCATTGAGCCCTGCATCTGGCTCCCTGCTATTGCTGGAAGCCTGCTTCTCCCTCTCCCACTCCCCCTGCTTGTGTTCCCTCTCTCGCTGTGGCTCTGTCTTTCAAATAAATAAATAAATAAATAAATAAAATCTTTAAAAAAATTTTTTTTAACTCATTTGAAAAAGAGGGAGTGTGTGTATGAACAAGAGCATAGGTCAGAGGGAGAAGGAGAAGCAGGGTCCCCACTGAGCAGGGTGCCTGACACGGGGCTCGATGCCAAGCCGCTGGGACCATGACCCGAGCCAAACATAGATGCCCAACGGACTGAGTCACCCAGGCACCCCAAGATTTTGTAATTAGCATAAAATACATACATCACAAAAAGTTAATGTAATTTCAACCATAACCAAAAAAAATTGAGGGTTTGGATTTTGTTATTTTATTTTTGCCTATAGAGGTTTCCTCTAGATAGAAATACTATTTCCGTCCGGTCGGCTTTGTCAGATGTTGGAACTGGCTAAAAATCCTTACGATGGGGGCGCCTGGGTGGCTCAGTGGGTTAAAGCCTCTGTCTTTGACTCAGATCATGATCTCAGGGTCCTGGGATCGAGCCCCACATCGGGCTCTCTGCTCAGCAGGGAGCCTGCTTCTCTCTCTCTCTCTCTCTCTCTCTCTCTCTCTCTGCCTGCCTCTGCCTACTTGTGATCTCTCTCTGTCAAGTAAATAAATAAAATCTTTAAAAAAAAAAAATCCTTACCATGACAATCTTCACGGGCTGCCACAGGGCAAGGCAATGAGTAACGACTGGTTTTCATTCTCAAACGAATGCCTCTGAGGCTGGGATTCAGAGCTATGCCTGGGCCACCCGTAGGCCTGCGACCTCCCCACTGCCAGCTGCCCACTAAGATTGCCAAGCTCATGTTGTGAGTGTCTTCGTGTATGCCTCTGGCCCCCAGGGGCCCTGAAGGGCTGCCCCTAACGTTTGTACAGACTGACCACTGCCCAAGAGGCGTCATTGGCTGTAGTAGCCGTTAATTTATAAAGTGATTATGATGTTTTCCAACAGATGGCAGTAAAGCATCTTAAGAAAGGGGTACCTTTTTCTAGTTCACTCAAAATCACAGTATGAGCTAACCACAGGGCTGCATTTTCTCTATGTTGCCCAAAGTGGTGCCAGGAAATAGCAGGACACAGGAAGTAGGATTCGGCCTCACAGAACTAAAAAGTAGACGACAGTCAACACCCAAGCTTTCTTCTCACTGGGATCAATCACTGCAGCTCCTCGTTTCCAATTTCCCATTTGTTGCTTTTTAGTTACCTTGAATCCATTTCCCCTTCCACATCCCAATTTCTCTTTGCCTTGGTCTGGTGGAACTGTAATCAGGTGCTCTTCTCTCCCTTGGCTGAGTGGGAGCATATGACCCCTGGAATGTGAATGCTGAGCAAGTGACAACAAGGTGAAGACGACTGTACTTTATTCATTTCATTGGTAGTAGCCTGACTTCTATCCTGCTGAGGGCATTCCAGTGTTCTTGGGTCTGAGCCTCCAGAAATGCTAATAAACGTCCTTTTGCTCAAGCCAGAGTCAGTTCTTGTTGCTTGCAATCAATGAACCTTAATAATAACCACACTTTATGAAGTTCCAGGACATGAGTGCAGCCTGGCCCCAATGCCCAGCTTCACCATTTCCGTAACAAATGGGTTAGCATTGACCCTAATGCACCTGCGCCCTCCCACTCCCAAGCAGCCCTTTGTTTTTTTCTCAGAACTGTCCCCATATATTGAGGCCTGCTAGGCTTGTTTTGTTTGTAATCAAGACTTCCCCTACATTCACAGCTGAAGTAATATATGTCCAGGGTAGCATTCAGACAGCATTTTGACCGAAAGGGAATGTGTTTATTTCCAATGCCCAGAATCTTACTCACTGGGCCTCGGAACTCTGTTCCAGCTCAGGTCTGAACTGAGGCCTCCCTTCCCAACAAGGCTGGTTAGAATTGTTATCTGAAGATGACCAATGTCTCATCCTGCTTCTCCTCCACCCAAATTAGACCCCTAAGAAAGATTAGAAGACCTCTCAGGTTTTGGGGGGTTTTAGTTTCTATACTTCACTAAAAATCACTCCTATAAGGGGTTAAATCTAGATAGGACAGCTGTTCCAAGATGCATTCACTAGCACCCTTATCACACGACTTGATGCAAAATCTCCCATGCCTTATATAGAGATTATTCTTCCTTCCTTACTTGTGTGTAGCCAGAGGTTATATATATAAATTCTGACAATTCTCGATGTTCCCAAGTACATTTTATGAGGAGTCACACATACTACTAGTTACATGAGCACTTGCATCTTTTGACACATTATAATTCTTGATGACAAATTCTAATGTTTTTTATCCTTCACTATCCCTTCATTTCCTAAGCCTCTCCTTCTGTCACATTTTGGCATGTACTAACCAGAAGTTCCAATTTTTCTCTGCAATATCTCTATCTATTGCTATTTCATGTCTCCAGGTAACGGTTGTCTGTAACCTTGAATTAGTCAGGTTTTTCCAGAGAAACAGAGCCAAGATGCGTGTGTGTGTAAGAGATTTGTTAGAAGGTGGTGATTCATGACTATGCAGGCTGAGTGCCCGCCATCAGCCATCTGCAAGCTAGAGAGACCCAGGAAAGCCAGTGGCAGAGTTGGAAAGCTTGAGAGACAACAATGTCAATTCTAGTCCAGGTCTAAAGGCCTGAGAAACAGAAGTGCCGGGGGCAGATGATTAAGGTCTCAGCTTACCAGTCAGAAGGAGTGAATTCAACCGTTTTCTTCTATTCTGGCCTTCAATGGATTGGAGAAGGCTATCTGCTTTATTGTGACCACCAATTCAAGTGCTAATCTCTTCTGAAAAACACCATTACAAACACACCTAAAAATGTTTAACCAGCTATTTGGCTATCCCATAGTCCAGTCGAGATCGACACATAATTACAAGGGCTTATTAATTGGAGTAACTAGGTGGCTCACTTGGTTAAGCAACTGCCTTCAGCTCAGACCACGATTCCAGGGTCCTGGGACCAAGCCCCACCATGAGCCCCAGGATGAGTGCCAAGTCAGGTTCCAGGTTCAGTGAGGAGTCTGCTTTTCCCTCTCCCTCCCCCCAACTTGTGCATGCTCTAATAAATAAATAAACCATAAACGAAGAAGGGCTTACTAATCTTTTTTTTATCAATTTCACAGAATTCTATCATATTTGAGCTATAAGGAACCTGGACCTTAGAACTCACTTGTACCAGATGAGAAAAATGAGGTCTAGAGCTTAAACAATATCTCCTAAAGTCACTCAGCCTAGAAAGTTTTCCTAGGTAAGGAAGAAAAAAAGAAAGAAAATGAAATTGCCTATCCACTTTCCTAACATCTAAACTACAAGCCGTGAATGGTCATTTACACACCAGGAAAGCTTCAGCCCTTTTGATTTATTCTATCCATTTTCAAAAAAACTGAAGAGGGGCGCCTGGGTGGCTCAGTTGGTTAAGTATTTGCCTTCAGCTCAGGTCATGATCCCAGGATCCTGGGAATGAGCCCCGGGTTGTACTCCCTGCTCACTGGGGAGTCTGCTTCTCCCTCTCTCTCTACCCCCTCCCCCGCTCATGCTCTCTCTCTCTCAAATAAAATCTTAAAAATCAAAGAGAATTTTTATAGAGAAATCGTAATAAACTAGAAACTTAGATTTTCACTTGTATTACTTACCTCTGTAATTTTTTTGACCTCTACAATTTTAAAAATTGATTTAAGATTCTCAAAAGCCAAGTATAAAAATTAAAGGTCTTTAAAAATTTCTTTGGGGGCACCTGGGTGGCTCAGTTGGTTAAGTGTCTGCCTTAGGCTCAGGTCATGATCCCAGGGTCCTGGGATCGAGTCCCACATTGGGCCCCCTGCTCCACTGGGAGCCTGCTTCTCTCTCTTCCTCTACCACTCCCCTGCTTCTGCTCACTTACTCACTGTCAAATAAATACAATCTTAAAAAAAAAATTTCTTTGTTCTTAGAGGGGAAAATCAGAATTTTAGAATATATTTTTATTCAGTGAGTAAAATGTTTCTTTAACATAAATACTTCCATGAAATAAATTCCAAGTACTACATTAAAGTTTTTTCAGTATAATTTATTATTACACTTTAATTTGCATTTATTAATTATCTTAGAAATATTATATTCAAAGTAATAGAACTCCAGAGAAAGGCCATCAACTAAGGTGAACAGTCACAGCATGTCAGCTTCCTAGTTAGTGTGCTCGTCTCTCCATTATACAGACTTGCTTTTTGGTGGTTATTACTATATAATTGTCTTCAAGATGCGGCTGAAGCTTGAATCTATATCTGGTTCCAGGCCAAGTCGGTAAATCCATGAATACAGGTCACTGACTATGTTTAGGGTACAGTCAATGATGATGAATCTCAAAAACACTGGCTATTCTCTTGGAAGAAGAAAATACACCCCACCTAAGTGGCAGCACAGTTTTCTAAGAAACTCTAAAAAGAATCATCAGCAAAGGAAAAGAATCAATGATAAGGATAGAGATAATACTCTGAGAATAGAGTAAATACAATATATACACACTGAAGTAAACAGGCTTCTCCTGAGTCCAAGCTCTTTTATTTTTAAAAGTCTGATAAAAATGTACTCAATTACATTTTATACAGTAATATTTAGTGAACTTTGTCCAAAAAGACTTATGTTTTAAGTTCATTTGTAAAAATAATGAAAGCTGTATCACTCAATCTCTGGTCAATAAGGAAGAAAAACCTTGCTAGAAATGACAATAAATAATTTCACACAAAAGCCCAGGTGACATAAGAATAGTATATTAATTAATATATTTTCTTTGTATTTACAATAAATCCACTTGTTAATACTGTGATAGAAAAAATAATCGGTCCACGTTATGTAGTAGAAACAGGCTTTGAGGATGACCATTCCTCTCACAATAAAAACATACAAGGATTTCTCCCACAGCTAAAGTACTTTTCAACATGACAGTCTTGGGTGAAGGTAAAACTGACAGAGTACTTTACCTTATAGATCGGCTATGTCCTAGAATCAAGACATCAAGGGTATTTTCATTAAGCAGCAAAAAGCTGTTTAGTTTTTCTAGGACCATTTAAATATAGTAGTTACCATGTGAGAATTTAATTTTACTTTGAGTTATAAAAAGTAAAAACACTAAATTGGGTAACTGCATTAATCAAAAGCAGTCCTCCCAAAAAAAAGCCATCAATAAAAATGAAACAAGGCATTCTTATAAGTGTATCATGCATAAAAAGAATAATTACATAATATATACTTTCATGACCAGACTAATAAATAAATGAGGTAAATTTTTCAGTTATTGAAAGAAACCGTATTTAACCACTTAAGTGTTATGCTGCCTTTGCTTCAGTTTCAAAATATAAAGTAATATAATTATTCTATTATCTAAAAACTGCATACTTTGAATGTTTGTTTTTTTTGATCCCCTTCTGAGATAGTAAAGGGAATTGTGTAACAAAATATTATCTGAATATAAATTATCAACAATATAATACAATTATCATGTAATTGCCATTTTTATATGCACAGTGGAAATACTGTGAAAGCTAGAAAAAAAAGATGAAAATAGACTGGCCAAAATTTTAAATTTCAGACTAACCCATGATAATCTAGAACAGGAAAAACAAAGATAAAATTTAGAAAACAGATATAACTTGATATCCTTTCCAAATTCAATAATCCACCAACATGCAGCTTCTAAACAGATCTATTACCTCAAAGTTAAAAAAAGAAAATGTAAATCTCTTTTTGAGCTTTCGTTTTCAGGTTTATACTCTTAAGGAAGACTAACATTAGCAAGAACTGTAGTACTACTTTTAAAAATTTAGAATCTTTGCTTTTTTATTTTGTATTTGCTTTCCCTATTTTAGTTATTATTAAAGGAGTAAGAGAGAAAAACATTAAATTATCCAGTCAAGGGTAAGTATGTAGAGCCAGTTCATGAAATATATTAAGTTGAATCAGTTGGATCAAGAATTTCCTACTACGCTGCTACTAATTATCTATAGCTACCCTGGAGTAGTGATTTAGAAGGTATCTATCATAACTATTGACAGTACTTTTCATCATATATCAATTTCCATTTTTACTTTCTTCTCTCCCTTGCCACTTACACATGCATTATTTTAACTGTGTGATAGGAAATTTTATTTTACAAACTCATTTCAAATTACTGAAGAGGTGATTTTAACACATAAACCTGCCAATCCTGAGATGATGATGATGATGATGGTGACGACGACGATGCCAATGACGATGATAATAGGAAAACTAAAACCCAGGTGATTTCTCACTCAAATTTCTGCTTTAGTTTCTTTTGGAAGATGGCTGGCAGAATGGATAGAAGAGCCAAAAATATTAGAACGAATACTGAGAACCAGGAAACAGCTTCCCCCGCTGTTGTAAGCTGGTACAGTGTTGTTCCGGCTTTAATCGCAATAAAAGAGGGAGGTGCGACACCTAAAATAATAAAAACATAAGCAGTAATTTTTAAAAATAAGATTTTGTAATATATTTTATATTCACAAAATTATTCATAACTCATAACAGCACTAACATTATTCTAACACTTTATTATGTAATATTTTAAATGGATTCAAATAAGTCCATATTCAAATTTTTAAAAATTAAAATTTTCTCTCTGTATAAAATTTCTTGGAAGAATATACTGATCTCGGGACACCTGGGTAGCTCAGTGGGTTAAAACCTCTGCCTTCGGCTTAGGTCATGATCTCAGGGTCCTGGGATCAAGCCCCGCATCGGGCTCTCTGCTCAGCGGGGAGCCTGCTTCCCCCTTTCTCTCTGCCTGCCTCTCTCTTGTGATCTCTCTGTCAAATAAACAAACAAAATCTTTAAAAATATATATATATACTGATCTCCATTTTGGAAAAATGTAATTTAATTTAAAGCCCCTCACATTTATTTTCATGTAAAGAACTAAATCTTTCATAACTACCTCTGAAGAATAATGAATTTAAAAACTCAAGAAAAATTCCATAAAATAATAGACAACATTTATCAAAAGCTTTAAAAAAAAAGAATGTACTTTAGGAAATACTAATGTAGGGGTGGTGCCTGGGTAGCTCAGTCATTAAGCGTCTGCCTTGGGCATCAGCATCAGGCTCTCTGCTCAGCGGGGAGTCTGCTTCTCCCTCTCCTTCTCCCACTCCCCCTGCTTGTGCGCTCTCTCACTGCTTCCCTCTCTGTCAAATAAATAAATAAAATCTTAAAAAAAAAGGAAATACTAATTTATATGAGCAAAGATCTAGTCTCAGGGATGTTCATCAATGCATTATAAATTACAAAAATCTGGAAACAATCTAAATGTTCAAAAATAAGATCGAGTAGATTGACATTCATTCTTGACAGAATATACTTAAAATTGAAGTGGTAGGAGATGCTCAGAAATAGAAAGATACTCAAAATATGAGTAAGAGCAGTTTATAGGGGTGGCTAGGTGGCTCAGATGGTTAAGCAACTGCCTTCGGCTCAGGTCATGATCCTAGAGTCCTGGGATTGAGTCCTACACCGGGCTTCCTGCTCAGCAGGGAGTCTGCTTTTCCCTCTGACCTCCCCCCTCTCGTGCTCTCTCTCTCTCTAATAAATAAAATAATCTTAAAAAAAAAAAGAGGAGTTTATATACAACAGCATAGGTGTAACTATGTTTTATTAAAAACCAGAACAAATTGGAAAAATAACTTTAGACCAAGTTAAAGTTAACTAAATCTCTAGCTATTCCAACCTGTAAAATAAGGAGATAGGGATAAATTCTTTTTTCTGATTTCATGAATGTAACATTATTTTACAAAATCAAAAATTATCCCTGCTAAGATTTTTAAGTTTGTCATGAGTTTTTTTAAAGTAGCAACAAAAAATTGATTTTGATTATTCTTTTCAAGATCTATAAATACTAACTTAAACAGATAGTATAAGAGAAATCTATTCATTTCATTGGTATCTAAACAATCCAAATTAATTTGAAAGAAAAGCCGAATACTCTTACTAAAGAACCATCAGAATTCACGAAATGTATAAATGAATTTTTATGTCCACCAATTAATCTCAAAATTAAGTGCCAGCTCCTTGAAAGCAGGAACATTTTATTAATACTTGCTTCCTCCATACTTCTGGTAATGCCCATAATAAATACTGATGTCAATGAAAAGAAAAATGGGATCAACTTTCTACTGAACATTAAAGTTCAATATTTCAATATGTGATTAAAAGACAAGGGAGTAAATTATTCAAAAAGGGCACCTTGATTTTCTTTTCTCTCCACCAAGGGAGAGAATGGAGTTAAAATCCTGCTCAAACATGTATGATTATAAAAATATCCAATAGAAAGTGCTCTCCTTTAAAGAAGTGAAACAGAAATACTCAAATAAACACAATACAACAAACATTTCTATTTATGTATGCCAGGCTCTGTGCCCAAGAGTTATATATGTGCCAGCATGTGTGCAAAGAACACGAAACCTAACTCATCAGGACACCATGCGGTGTGTACACAACAAGTTCTAACACAGGGTGAACCAGAGGCCTTACCTACAAAAGTGCCAATAAAAAAAACTTTCAGTGGCACGTTTATCACAGGAGATGTAATATTAATAAACCAATTAGGCAGAAATGGTGTTATTCTCAAAAATATAATGTAGTTAATGAGATGTCCTCTATGACGTTCAACCTGTCATAAGAAAGAAACCAGTTAGGTTCAAGATAAGGCCAATATTGAAAATAAGTTGCTTAATATAAAATATTTACTTCAAATTCTCATTCCCTGATAGTTCAGAATCTATCCAACAGAATTGATCAAAAAAGGAGCTTGAAAATGACAATGAACTACTTACCATGTGCTCTTGACCAGAGCTAAATGAGATAAGGGTTTTTTTTAATTGTACTAAAAGCTTAATGTTACACTACTGAAGATGGTTCCGAATCAGCCTAGCTGATATGGCTCAACAATGACACTTTACACCTCAGAGAGCAAAATGAAACAAAACTATATACAAGATACACATCAGGTGACTGATATTTTAATGCCTTTAACTTCCTACAAAGTAAAGGGCTAGTAGAGCACATTACTAAACCTAGCCTCCAATTTAATCTTTATTTTTCCGTTACTTTGATATATATTACATGAGTGATTCATGCATTAGATAAATGAGACTGCACAAGTATATGGAGATATATAGCCAGTTAAATAAAAGCACTGATTAGTTTATACTTCTAAATCTTGCTTTTACAAGTAATGATGGTGATTTGCAGCAAAACGCTTAAATTTTTCATTTCTTAGTCTGTAAAGCAAAAGGGTAAGGCAGAATGATTTCTACAATTCCTCTGGGATTTAACAGGTTGTTTCTCCTAATTCTTTATAAAAATAAGATTTTCTTAGCAACACCGTATTAGACCTTTCTGTGTAGTGCTGCTTTTATTTATAATCACTTATCTTTGTAGAGATCCTGACTGAAGAGAACAGTCATTTCTACTGATGAAATGCATTCAAGGAGTTGGCTGATAGACTGAACTTACTAGGAATGAAGAACTAAGACTACTGTTACAGTACAGAAACTTCATATTTGAAATGGTTAACATTCATTATTTGCCCATCACTTTACTTAGGTGGAAGGATCATTTTTATTAAAGCCTTGAGTTAATTCATATAGAGACTATACATTTGATACACTGACCTCCCAATTAGCCAAAAAATTACATTAAAGAACTTAAAAATACATGCTTACCTGTTGTGACCATTTTACTGCTTTCTCTGTTAGGTATTTGTATACGACTGGCCTCCCAACTAAATAGGAGAGCATGTAGCAGAATGAGGCACCGAGTCCAGAACACTAGGAAATAACAAGAAGCCATAAGCATTGTGTACCTTTCCATCTTAGTCACATAGATATGCTCACTTAAGGAAAAGCTCAACTAGTATAACCCTTTAGGGGTTAGGAGAGGATACTCTACATGACATCTCTTGTGCAGAGAACAAGAACCCATTTGGTCTAGTCCTTTCTCAGACCAAATTAGGACTAAAATGAGACCAGCTGAAACTAACTGGCATGTGTGATTAAACTTAGTGACTGTATCCAATTGTTAAGGATAACATCGAGCCTAAGAATAAGACTTAAAGAGCCAATTCTTTTTTCAATTGCTATGCTGGAAAATACGACCCCCCAGCCCTGGACTTAACTGATTGTGCCCACCAACACGCCTGGACTATTTGAATTACAAAATACAATAGGAAAGAAAGGCTAAAACAGAGCCTAAAAATGCAATTAAGACTGTGATACCCCTATTCTAGGAAAAAAATAAACTATAACATATGCTTATGGGAGGACTTCAGAGATATTACTTTAATATTTATTAATCGCCTCTTAAAACTAATGAGTTTATGCTTACATAGACTGTGGGACTAGATGCCATCCTTCTCCCTCATCATTCTATTAAAAGCTACTTTTTTCCCTAATCTCCCAAATTCATTTTATATACTTACCAAACAAACAAGAAATAAGGCTAGCGGAAAGGGATAAAGAAATCCTGAGAGTATACTGAGAAATATAGAGCCTGGGATAGCAAATGTTTGCAAGCTGTTAACTTCTAAGTTAAGGATTAAAACATAATAAATTGGAATTTTTAAAAGACAAATCAAAAATTTTAGGAAAAAAGTATCAATATATGTTATATTATTAAGATTATATCCATATCTCAGTATTAATAAAATTATACCTAGAAGTTTAAAAAACCTATGACTCAGTTATAATGCCTTTAACTCTAAACTGACCATTTGCTAGCATAATCATAAATACAATGCTAATAAGAGTGTGTTACTAATAGAAAAACCAAGACAAATATCCAACATGTACCAGATAAAGAACTGGGCACTTTGGCAAAAGAAAAGAACAAAAGGAAAAAAAAAAAAACAAAGAAGGTCTTCAGTATGTTTCTCTAATGCACCGCATATATTCCTAAATGTGTACAGGAAACATGATTTTCATGGAAATCTAGGTACATATAGGGTATAATAATTACTTGTTTCTAACTTAACTTATAAACATGTACCTCAATTCACTACTCATTTAAAAAAGGATAGGGGTTACAAAATATAGTAAAAATCACAAACTTTATTTTTAAAACAGAATTATGCTTTTTACTACTTCCCTCTTGTTCCCGGTTTTGGTGTGGAAGCACCCCATCCCCACCCCCACCACCTTTTTAAAACCTTAACGTGATTTACTTGTAAGTCAGTCAGAGTGAGTGGATTCCCTCAACATCTACCCTTCCTTTAAAATTTCTATCTTCAGGGGCATCTGGGTGGCTCAGTTGGTTAAGCATCTGCCTTTAGCTCGGGTCATGGTCCCAGGATCAAGCCCCACATAGGGCTCTTTGCTCAGCAGGGAGTCCGCTTCTCTCTCTGTGTGCACTCTATCTCAAAATTTCTATCTTCACTCATTCTCCCACTCCTCTTTTCCTCTAGTTCCCACTTTATTCATGTTTTCATCTCAATCTCCTTTGTCTTCTTCCTGGCTTCTTTCATCCTCAGCTTCTTGCTCTTCCACAGGATCCCGCCTGTGAAAAACCGCTCAGATGCCTATGACTCAAGAAAACCCAGGCTTTCCTTGACCAAGCAAGGTATTCTGCCCAGCTACTGCATCTCTCATCTTCACTTCCCCACAGAAGATTCCTTCCTTGTCCCCTTGCAACCTGACTTACCTATCCACCACTCTACTGACACTTCCTCCTGGCCAAAAATAATGATTTTTTTCCTGTTTCTTTTTTCATTCTGATTTAACTGGTCTTAAAATTATGTAAAATATTTACCTGGTTCTAAAGTCAAATCTACACAATGAAGTACATCTAGAGAGGTTTCACTTCCATCCCTGTATCGCATTCTTTCCCCACAGGTAAATACTTTTACTGGTTTTTAAAAATATCCTTTCTTTAAAAAAAAAGATAACAAAATATCTGCATGTGTATGTGTGTATTCATATAGATAAAACACAGCATATTGACTTACTATTTTGCCCCTTGCTCTTTTCATTTAACAATATAGTCTGGAAGTGATGCGGTAATGGCATAGAGAGACATTTCTCATTCTTTGAATAACTACAGAGTCCACTCCAGTGTTTAGATTTACCATGGCTTATTCAAGCAGTCCCCTATGGACTAACACTGAGTATGGATACTTCTATTTGAATATTTAAAATTCTGCATATTACCTTCCCTTCCCAACCTAAATATGGCCCTCTACCTATTCTTTTTCTCAAAAGGTCAAAAATACAAAGCCAAAGAAAGTAGCCAGCAAGGACAACACTGGTATAATACTGATAACTGTTGAAGCTGGGTGATGGGTACGTAGGTGTTCATTATATGATTTTCTCAACTTTTATGAACGTTTTAAATTTTCCAGAATAAAAGAAACTTTTTAAGTTACTCAAAGATTTTAGCCTTAGGGAAACAAACAAAAAAGAGGTGACGGTGACACTTTTAATATCATCCACAGCTCAAAAGTCCTCAATGACTGCTCAATACCAACTGAATATTCTAAATTCCTTAGTCTGGTACTCAGTCTTCTACAGACTGATTGCAGTGTCTAGGCTATCTTCCTAAGCTTATTTCTCTATCTTCCCCTTCTCATACTCTAAACTCCAACTAAACTGGATGCCCAATCACTTCTTACCCATGCCCTCTGCAAGATCTGCTCTAGACTTGTTCCGACTAGAATGAGACTATGTCATATCTCTACCCATGATTTCTCATTGCTCCAGTAATTATTCTACTTTTGAATGCTCAAAACACTAGATTTGTACTTAGCATATAAATAGCCCAAAAGCTGAGAGGCAAAATAGGGCAAAACGAGATGACTTTCCAAAGTAAACAGAAACTATATGTCTTGTTCACAAAAACCTTATAAAAGTCAAATAAATAAAATCCTTTTAAAAAGGGGTGGGGGCACCTGGGTGGCTCAGTGGGTTAAAGCCTCTGCCTTCAGCTCAGGTCACGATCTCAGGGTCCTGGGATCAAGCCTCGCATCGGGCTCTCTGCTCAGCAGGGAGCCTGCTTCCCCCTCTCTCTCAGCCTGCCTCTCTGCCTACTTGTGATCTCTCTGTGTCAAATAAATAAAATCTTTAAAAAAAAAAAAGTCAAATGATAAAAATGAACCAACTTTTTATCTTACCTAGGGAAAATATTTTAATTTATGGTTAAAGTGTATAAGGCAAAATAACCCTTAAGTCTAACACTATGGTTTTCCCAGATAGGTTCTAAAATAGAATTAGT
>CM052815.1:40307360-40319535 GCA_028533885.1 Nasua narica | reverse complement strand
TCTCATCTCATCACTTTCACATGTTTCCCCCCTCCATTCACTGAAGACTAAGATCAAGCTTATATTATAGTAAACTTCACAATCCTGAATGATTCGCCATCCATTTAGATGATCCACCCAACCTCAAAATTCTTAGACTTTCATTTCTATTCAACTTTAGCCACCGACTTCCAATGATAAACTAAGTTCTCACATCCCCTGAATCTGCTCTACCTTGAACATTTTAAATCCCAATATGCCATTCCTTGATCATGTTTATTCTTTCCTGAGTTTACTCCCTCCATTTTCTCCCTCTGTTGGGCTCCTCACTTCCTTCTATGCCCAGTCTGGATTCCACCGTGTATCTCAAGCAGCATCTTTGATTGGAATCCTTACCTTTTTCTTATATCTAATCAAACCCAAAATCACTGCTACGAGTTCACCTTCTTCACCAAGATGGTCGAGCACAAAGAGAGAAAAATCATGAGTGATCCATTGCTCATAGCAGATGCTCAAGGAATATTTATTGAACCAAATGAGCAAGGCAGGATCTTGAACAGACATCTGAGAGGGGTTTATTATCCAAGTTTGAATAATAATGTCTTCTTTTTTTTTTTTTAAGATTTTATTTATTTGACAGAGATCACAAGTAGGCAGAGAGGCAGGCAGAGAGAGAGGGGGAAGCAGGCTCCCCACTGAGCAGAGAGCCTGATGCGGGGCTTGATCCCAGGACCCTGAGATCATGACCTGAGCCGAAGGCAGAGGCTTTAACCCACTGAGCCACCCAGGCGCCCCAAGAATAATATTGTCTTCTAAAAGCAGTAAGACCAACTTTGAGACAACATTCCTCAAACATTTTTGACTGCAACCACAATAAGCAACTTTATATAATGATTTGGTACACACAAAATCTATAAAACTAAAAAATAAAATCAAAGAACACTTATGCCTTACCACATGCAAAGTACTCTATTTTCTCTTTCATTTTTAAAAATGAAAAGAGAATCATTACCCATCAAATTGATTTCACACTGCTCACAAGGATAATGACTTCTATATATTGAAAAAACACAGCCCTATGAGTTCTTTTTTGTTTTTAAGTTTATTCTTTTTCTTTTTCAGTAATCTCTATGCCCAATGTAGGGTTCGAACTCACAACCCCAAGATGATCAAGAGTTGCATGCTCTCCTGAATGAGCCAGCAAGGCAACCCAGAGTTCTCTTAAATTAAAATGGGAAACTTCTGCGACTTGCAAGTAAATAGATCAGCCAGGACAAATAACACAGAAGAAAACAAATACCCTGGTCAAGGCATCCTTGCAAATAGATTAGATCAAGAGCCTCTTTTTTTTTTTTTTTTTTTTTTAGATCAAGAGCCTCTTAAGTGCTTCTACCTCTTGTCTTGTTTCTTGCCCTTCCTCATCATTGAAGAGTTAGACTTTCAGTGTTATTGCCTCGCTCAAGTTTTCACAGTGGTCCTCAGTCTATAAGGCTAAGATGCGAGACTAGAGACCACAGTTATGGCAAGGCACCCACTAAATGTACTAAACACTGCATGTAGCATGTAAATATTTCAAACATACACACAATGATTTGTCAATCATTTGTGTGTGTATTTGTTAATACACACACTATTTGTCAAAGTTAGGTAGCTGTGTCAGTTAAAAAAATACAAATTCATTTAAATCGTCATGAATTTATAGGAACATTCTATTACTATGTATTTCTCAGTCAAGTGTTACTAAATTTTTTTAAAGATTTTATTTATTTGTCAGAGAGAGAGAAAGAGGGAGAGAGCACACGAGCGAGGGCGCAAATGTCACACAAGCAGGGGGAGCAACAGGCAGAAAGAGAAGCAGGTTCCCCGATGAGCAAGGAGCCTGATTCGGCACTTGATCCCAGGAACCTGGGATCATGACCTGAACCAAAGGCAGACCCTTAATCAACTGAGCCACCCAGGCGTCCCTGGAGTTACTAAATTTTTATCTATTCTCCAAAACATGTAATTTTTCTGAATGCTAAACTAAATAACACCTGCAATTAACAAAAACTGTTCATCATAATCCGGAATATTGGTTGCTAAGTAGTTACCAATGACATCACATCACCGTCTGATCACCGCAAGTAACCAAACCCTATCACTTAAGGGATCTACAAAATCTTTAGCCCAGAAAACGATTTCCTAACACTAATTAAAGAGAGACAGAAACAGAGAGGCAGAGAAGAAAAAGAAAACACTGGGAATCAGGTAATTAACAAGATGGACCAAAAAAGTTCCTCTGCATAGCAGTTAAATCCTTCCATACCAACACCATTTTGATCATGGCCAACCTTGTCTCCTACAGAAACAGAAATCATCCACTCCCAATAAATTAACCTCTTTACTGACATAAAGATTCACACTAAACTTCCAGCTTAATGTTTCCCCCAGCCAGAATCCCCTTACTGTCTAACGACCCAAACCCTACTGCTCCATGAAGGCATGCCTTCACATCTCCCTCTATCTTACTAATTTTTGAAGTCCACAGACATCATATGACAGGGGCAACTGGGTGGCTCAGTCGGTTGAGAATCCACTCTTGGTTTCAGCTGGGGTAATGGTCTCAGAGTGGTGGGACTGAGCCTTGTGTGGGGCTCCACGCTCAGCAAGGAATCTGCTTGGGATTCTCTCTCTCCCTCTGCCCTCCCCGCCCCCAGCTCCCAGGAGCTCTATTTCTCTCTCTCTCATAAATAAATAATTTTCTTTAAAAAAAAATTGGGGGGGGGGGTTCCTGGGTGGCTCAGTGGGTTAAAGCCTTTGCCTTCAGCTCAGGTCATGATCTCAGGGTCCTGGGATCGAGCCCCGCATCAGGCTCTCTGCTCATCAGGGAGTCTGCTTCCCCTCCTCTCTGCCTGCCTCTCTGCCTACTTGTACTATCTCTGTACCAAATAAATAAGTAAAATCTTATAAAAAAAATTGGGGTGCTTGAGTGGCTCAGTCGGTAAGCGTCTGCCTTTGGCTCAGGTCATGATCCCAGGGTCCTGGGATCAAGTCCCGAATCGGGCTCCCTGCTCGGTAAGGAACATGCTGCTTCTCTCCCTGCCACTCTGCCTGCTTATACTCCCTCTGTCAAATAAATAAATAAAAATCCTTTAAAAAATGGTTAAAAATTTTTTAAAAAATGGCACAGTTGGTTAAGCATCAGACTTTTTTTTTTTTGCTCAGGTGTGATCTCAGGTCATGAGATCAAGCCCCATGTTGGGCGCTCTCTCTCAAGTAAGTAAATTTAAAAAAAAATTGTGCTGAATGTGTCATCCTAATGATAAGATAAACTTATAAAAGCACTTTGGAGGTTTCAAGGTTTTATTTTCTGAATGGCTTTCGGTTAAAACAACAACAAAAATCAGTAATACACAACGGACTGCTACCACAAACCAAATGACAATCTTTAGAAACGCCCTATCTGGAAATTATTTTTTCTGAAAACCCTTGGATTACTGTTACTCTCCATAGTAGCATCTTCAAAACAATATTCCTTTAATCTAGAGTGGATTTACACTTGGACAATTCATTTCTGGGTTTTTGAAGTTATGTGGTCCTACTGTCTGTAAGATGGAGAAATATCCAAATACATAAAGCTTAAATTAAAAGGCCAAATTACACTGGAGACATTTTAAATTATTTGAAAATAAAATAGCATTTTCTGCAGGATACTTTTTTTAAAAATGTATTCTATTTTAAATTTTAGCAGAATGTTCAACATATGATCTTCATATATGTAAATATGTATTTTTAAGTGTGCAATACTTTATTGTTGACTATACTTATAATGCTGCTAGACAATCTTAAAAGACCCTCTCCTTACCCATCCCTGGTGGTGGAACACATCAGTGGAAGCTGAAGACAACTTAATGGACATTTATTAGGATTTCTCCAAGTTTATGGGATTTTTAAAAAGCATTCATTTAGTCTACGGCCATACCACTCTGAACGCGCCTGATCTAGTCTAAAAAGCATTCATTTAAGGGGCGCCTGGGTGGCTCAGTCATTAAGTGTCTGTCTTTGGCTCAGGTCGTGATCCCAGAATCCTGGGATCCAGCCCCGAATCGCATTGGGCTCCCTGCTCAGTGGGAAGCCTGCTTCTCCCTCTCTCACTGCCCTCCACCCCCCGTTGTATTCCATCTCTCCGCTGCCTCTCTGTCAAATAAATAAATAAAAATCTTAAAAAAAAAATTAAAAGCATTTAAAAAGTTTAATCATTTCAACTGTTGAAAAACTGTATGCCAAGATGGAATAAAAGTATTTAGTTTCTAGGTATACTTTCTTTTAAAATAATATTTAAAGACCTGAAAAATGGCAGAATGGTGTAATGCAAAAAAGCTTGAGAATGAGATAGCTCAGTTAAAATAGTAAATGCTAATATTTATTTAGCCTCCACATAAGCCATTACAACAAATGATTTATATCAATTATTTTGCGTAATGCACATGGCAAGCTAAGCAGAGACTATTATTACTATAATCTTTGTCATCCCCACTGTACAGTTTAGACACTGAGTTTTGAAAGATAACAAGTCCAAAGTCATAAGTGGTAGAGCAGGGACTCATACCCATGTTCCTGACACTTGGAAGTGGCACCTGTATATAATTAAAACCTTGCTCTTTAACTACTTGGCTAATCTGGCTTTGTGACTTTACGCAAGTTCCATAACCACTCTGGGCCTCAATTTCCTCACCGGCAAAAATAAAGCAGGAGTGCTGAAGTTCCTTTCCGTTCTGTCTAGCTTCAATATTGTCAACCTTAAACGTCCTCCCTGAGCTTCAAACAAGCCAGTGTCATTCAAACAAGCCACTAATGACACTAATGACTACAACAGCATTTACGACGCACCTCCTAGGTGCCCGGCTTTGTGGTGGACTGCGGCCCAAGCCCAGGTCCCCCACCTTCTCTGCTCCCGCGCCCCTAGGTGCCAGCAGGCCCCCTTCCCCTCGCAAATCCCCGGGGCCAACTGAGGTCCTTTCCACCCCAAAGCCTCTCCAGCACACTCCCGCTTCTGGGCCAGCCTCAGCTGTGGTTCCGGTTCTACTCACCCTTCAGGTGGTCTCCACTGCTCTGCGCCGTGAGACCCCGTGTCCCCCCCGCTGGCCTGTCCCCCACAGGGTTCGTGTGGAGTGCCCCCGTCTGCGATCGTTCAGAGACTCTGCCTTTCGCCATGGCTGCTGCAGGGAAAGTGAAGGAAGAGGGGTGATGCCGCCCCCGCTTAACAACAACTCTGCCGCAGGCTCCTTACAACACCCAGGGGCCACAGCCACAGTCACAGCCACTTCCGGGGCGACCACCTCACCTGAGATGACCTGAGCCCCGCGAGCACAGTGACGCTGGGCTGAAACCTACTGCGCCCACTCGGACTAGGCTCCGCCCCGCACCACCCCCGAGCCTCGCGCGCTCACGCTTGCCCAGTAACCGCGAGACAAGTCAGGGTCCCGGCCCTCCCAGTCACTGCCCCGCCCCTCCTCTCGCCTGCAGGGAGCATGCGCATCGGAGTCCCTTGGTGTGGCTGGAGGACGCAGGCATCTAATGCGCAGCCTTAATTATCCGGAAGTGCCGTCCCTGAGACTTCAAACCCTTTGTCCCGGCCGCCGGAAGTGCTCGCGAGTGATTAGTTGGCCTTTCCCGGCGAATGCTGATGCAGTTTACTGATTTAAAAGATTCCCTAAGCTGTCTTCGCTCTGGAGGGTCTAGGTGATTTTTATCTGAAGATGTTGGAAAATATACAGCCTGAACTGAGCTGAACCTACCGAGTTTAAGGAAAGTTAAGGCTCAGAGAGGAGCTATAACCTGTGAAGGTCACAGGATGGCAGAAATGGGTTCAGAAGCTTTCCCTGTACATCACCCTGCTGCCCCTCACTGGTAAAGCCAGGTCAGCTCATTTAGCTTTTCCTTTTGCTTAGCTGAAACGTGCCGGTTTTAACTGTTAAAACTTTTTCCACTCTGAAATCTCAGAACGGTATTTAGCTTACTCATTGGTGAGTGTATTGGAATTCCCTCTTGAAAACAACTTGGCAGTCTGTATAAAAATACTCTGTTCCTATCCAGTAATTACATTTCTAGGAAACTATTCCATGGAAATCAGTGAGAATACAGATGGAGTTATTCCTAACAGCATTATTTATTAGTATAATGGTAAATGTGGAAGAAATTAAAAACCCAACACTAAAGAATGGTTGAGTCAATTATGAGAGATTATTCAAGGAAACTTTTATGTACACATCCTCGGCCTACTTATATTAAGACCTTAAGTGACCGGAAGAAAAAAAAAAAAGACCTTCAGTGACAGCTCTAAGAAGTAGCTCAGCATTTTATTTCCTTCATGGTCGTCATTAAAAGCAGTAATTATTTGGATTCTTTGTTTACTTGTTCGTTGTCTGCCACCTCTACAACGTGATCTCAACTAAGGTAGGATCTTTTCACCATTGTATCCCCCAGCAGCTGGAGTGCCAACACGTTAAGTGGGCATTCAATAAATTCACTGACTAAATTTTCAACCATAGAATATTATATTTATGAAGAGACTAATGATGTGGACAATAATATTAATATATTAAATACATAAAGAAGTAAATTTATATTTTTAGGATAAAGTCTTTTTTTTTAATGTAATCTCTGTGCCCAATTTGGTGCTCAAGACTCACCACCCCAAGATGAAAAGTCACATGCTCCACCAACTGAGCCAGCCAGACACCCCAGGATAGAGAAAGTATTCAGTAAAACAAAACTGTTTTTAAACATTTGACATATTTTACTACATTAAAAAATTAAAAGTAAGTATAACAAAAACACCAAAAAACAAACAAACAAACAAAAACACCCCACCCCAAAACCCTGCCAAACCTAGGCACGGACAGAAAAGATATTGCCACATAAATAAGAATTACTACAAACTGGGGCTTCTGGCTGGCTCAGTTGGTGGAGTATGTATGTGTCTCTTGATCTTCAGATCATGAGTTCAACCCCACATTGGGTGCATATATTAATTAATTTAAAAAAATTTTTAAAAGAATTATGACAAATCAACAATATGCACAACTCAACAGAAAAACAAAGGATATAAATAGTTCACAGAAGAAAAAATTAAATAGCCAAAAATTAGGAAAAGATGAAAAATACAGTATTTTATACATACATACAGTATTAATACAGTATGATAACACTGACTGAGAGGTACATAGAATCCAATAGCAATAGAAAAGGGTATCTAAATTAGAGTGGGTTGCAGTGAGGGTCTCCTAGGTGGAATGATTCTTAAAATGATTTAAATGATGAGTAGGAATTAACAAAGAGGAAGGAAACTCTTGCAAAGGCTAGAAGCTACTGCTAATCTTTGAAAAATAAGTGGAAGCAAAGAGTATGAGAATGGAAAGAAATGAGATGAGGGAGATAAGACAAAGGACTTTCACAAAATCCTAAAAGTTTGAACTTAATCCTCGAAGATATCTGATTACTAACTGGAGAGGAATGGGATTTGTACTTACAAAACTTATTCTGACTTCTTAGTGATAGAATTGAGGAGTGCCCCTGTAGCAGATAGAAGGTAAGAGGGACACCTGGACGGCCCAGTTGGTTAAGCATCTGCCTTCAGCTATGGTCACGATCCCAGAGTCCTGGGATCAAGTCGTGCATTGGGTTCCTTGCTGGGCAGGGAGCCTGCTTCTCCCTCTGCCTCTGCCTGCCACTTTGCCTGCTTATGCTATCTGTCTCTCTCTGACAAATAAATATAATTTTTTTAAAAATTTAAAAAAGAGGGACGCCTGGGTGGCTCAGTTGGTTGAGCAGCTGCCTTTGGCTCAGGTCATGATCCTGGCGTCTTGGGATCGAGTCCCGCATCAGGCTCCTTGCTCCGCGGGGAGCCTGCTCCTCTCTCTGCCTCTGCCTGCCTCTCTGCCTGCTTGTGTTCTCACTCTGTTAAATGAATAAATAAAATCTTTAAAAAAAAAAATTTAAAAAAGAAAAGAAAGAAGGTAAGAAATTACTATAATCTTGGCCTGACCCAGGGTAATGGACTGGAAACAAAGATCTGACATCAGATATAAGATGATGTATGAGAAAAACTACTTTTAAACTTTTATTATTTTAATTACATCAATAAATACATAGTCATTCCAGAAAAATAAAAAAACCAAGCTATCAGAAAAACAAAAATCATATACTATCATCCATAGATAATTATGATATTTTGGATTTATCCTTCTGGAATATTAAAAATGTTAAGGAAATAGAACCTAGGCGACTCATGCCCTAATTAGACAAGGATACTAAGTGAAAGGGAAGAGACTAGAGAGTTTCTGATTTAGGAGGTTGAAGGGAATATTTGTGCCTAAGAGATTAAGAGGAGGAGGAGTCAGATTGGAAGGAAAGGTGCTGAATTTTGTATTGGATACCCTCTATCTAAATTTCCTCACTTCCTGACTTCTTGTACCTTTTCTCAGCTAAAACTGCTCTCATTAATGGTCACCAGTGGGCTTCTTTTCATCGGATTCAGTGGTCAGTTTTTTGTCATTTGCCACCTCTCTGCATTTCTTACCACATTAACTGCTCCCTCCTTCATGGTTTCCATGACAACTCTGACTCCTTAATAGACTCTTGAAGGTCGTTCTTTTCCCCACCTCTTAAATGCTGGCTATTTCCCCCAAGATAGTCACTCTCTTCTCAGTCTACAAACTTTTTCTAGGCAATCTTTACCATGACTTAAGTAACTACTAATACATACATAGAAGACAAATAAATGTTTATCTCTAACACCAGTATGATACATATAAAGCTTATTTATACCAGGGTGTACCACACACAGACACTTCAAACTCAGAACATTCAAATCTGAAATCAATATCTACCTCCCAAATTTTATCCACTCCCTATGTTCACAATCTTGGGAGATGATACCATCAGCTCCCCTTTTGCTCAAACCAGAAACTCAAGAATTCTCATTTCACATTCATTAAATTCAACTTGGTTTTTGGTTTGGTTTTGTTTTGTTTTTGAAAGAGAGAAGGAGGGAGGGAGCAGGGCAGGGGCAGTGGGAGAGGAAGAGAGAATCTTAAGCGGACTCCAAACCCAGCCTAACAAGAGGTGCAATCTCACAACCCTGAGATTCTGACATGAGCCGAAATCAAGAGTCAGACACAACTGATTGAGCCACTCAGGCACCCCTCAACTTCTTTTTTCTTTAAATTTTTTTTATTAACATATAATATTATTTATTTGCCCCAGGTACATGTCTGTGAATCAGCACTCTTACACATTTCACAGCACTTACCATAGCACGTACTCTCCCCAATGTCCATAACCCAGCCACCCTATCCCTACCCCCGCCAACCTCCCAGCCACCTTTAGTTTGTTTCATGAGTTTAGGAGTCTCTTATGGTTTGTCTCCTTCCCCATCCCATCTTGTTTCACTTCGCTCCCCCACTCCCCCCACGACTCCCCACCCTACCTCTCAAATTCCTCGTATCAGAGAGATCGTGTGATAATTGTCTTTCTCTGACTGACTTATTTCGCTTAACATAATACCCTCTAGTTCCATCCATGTCGTTGTAAATGGCAAGATTTCGTTTCTCTTGATGGCTGCATGGTATTCCATTGTATATATATACCACTTCTTCTTTATCCATTCATCTATTGATGGACATCTAGGTTCTTTCCATAGTTTGACTATTGTGGACATTGCTGCTATAAACATTCGGGTGCATGTGCCCCTTCAGATCACTACATTTGTATCTTTAGGGTAAATACCCAGTAGTGCGATTGCTGGGTCATAGGGTAGCTCTATTTTCTTTCCTTCTTTCTTTCTTTTTTTTTAATTTTTAAAGAGTTTTTATTTATTTGTCAGAGAGAGAGAGAGAGCGCAAGCAGGCAGAGTGGCAGGCAGAGGCAAAAGTACGAGCAGGCTCCCTGCTGAGCAAGGAGCCAGATGTGGGACTCAATCCCAGGACCCTGGGATCCTGATCTGAGCTGAAGGCAGCTGCTTAACCAACTGAGCCACCCAGGCGTCCCGGGTAGCTCTATTTTCAACTTTTTAAGAAACCTCCATACTGTTTTCCAGAATGGCTGTACCAGCTTGCATTCCCACCAACAGTGTAGGAGGGTTTCCCTTTCTCTGCATCCTCGCCAACATCTGTCATTTCCTGACTTGCTAATTTTAGCCATTCTGACTGGTGTGAGGTGGTATCTCACTGTGGTTTTGATTTGTATTTCTCTGATGCCGAGTGACACACTTTTTCATGTGTCTTTTGGCCATTTGGATGTCCTCTTTACTGAAATGTCTGTTCATATCTTCTGCCCAATTCTTGATCAGATTATTTTTTCTTTGGGTGTTGAGGTTGAGAAGGTCTTTATAGATTTTGGCCCTTTATCTGATATGTCATTTGCAAATATCTTCTCCCATTCAGTTAGTTGTATTTTGGTTTTGTTGACTGTTTCCTTTGCTGTGCAAAAGCTTTTGATCTTGATGAAGTCCCAATGGTTCATTTTTGCCCTTGCTTCCCTTGCCTTTGGAGATGTTTCTAGGAAGATGTCGTTGTGGCTTAGGTCGAAGAGGTTGCTGCCTGTGTTCTCCTCCAGGATTTTGATGGAGTCCTGTCTCACACTGAGGTCTTTGATCCATTTTGAGTCTATTTTTGTGTGCGGTATAAGGAAATGGTCCAGTTTCATTCTTCTGCATGTGGCTGTCCAGTTTTCCCAACACCATTTATTGAAGAGACTGTCTTTTTTCCATTGAATATTCTTTCCTGCCTTGTTGAAGATTAGTTGACCATCGAGTTGGGGGTCCATTTCTGGCCTCTCTATTCTGTTTCATTGACCTATGTGTCTGTTTTTGTGCTAGTACCACACTGTCTTGATGATTACAGCTTTGTAATAGAGCTTGAAGTCTGGAATTGTGATGCCGCCAACTTTAGTTTTCTTTTTCAACCTTCCTCCCGCTATTCGTGGTCTTTTCTGGTTCCAACTTCTTGAATGAATGAATGAATCAATCAATCAATCAATCAATTCCTCGTCTTTCACACTCACATCCAGTCAAAGTTTGGTTCCAGTCAGATCTCCATTTCCTTACTGACTTCATTGAGATCCTATGATATCTATCTATCTATCATCTATTTGTTTGTTTGTTTTTAAGATTTTATTTATTTATTTGACAGAGAGATCACAAGTAGGCAGAGAGAGAGGGGGAAGCAGGCTCCTCACTGAGCAGAGAGCCCGATGTGGGGCTCAATCCCAGGACCCTGAGATCATGACCTGAGCCGAAGGCAGAGGCTTTTAACCCACTGAACCACCCAGGCGCCCCCTCCTATGATATCTCTTCTCATTTGCCACTAAGCCATCTTCCATATTACCACTAGAGTGGTCTCTAAGAGATAATCTTGAAGCCATTCCTGATCTGAAACAAACTCAAATGGTCTAGCTGCCTCTGAATCCAACATGAATAAACATATCAGCGAATAAAAGAAACCATTCTGAACCACATGTATCCTGAACATACCATACTTACTTGTGCTACTGTATCCCTGCGTAAGCTACCCCTTTGCCTTAAATGTCTTCTCCCCAGTGTTTCTCTATGATCAATTACTGCTTATCTTTGAAGAGTTTCTCTTAGGATACCAGTCCTGATAGGTACTTTCTCTCCTGGATTTCCTCTATTTTAGCAATTATCTAATTATTTTCTAATTGTTTACTTATCTGCCACCAGACTCTGAGCACCCGTCGGTGGTCCAGCACAGTGTCTTTTTCAATATGTTTTTGCACAGTGAATGCTTTTGAGATACATGAAAACTCTCCAATTATCACTAGATAATTAGATGTACAAGTGTGCTGCCCAGCAGAGATTAAAACCTAATCAAATATTGATACTTTTTGAAAAAAGGAAGACTGAGGATAATAGACCTGCACCAGCAGATATAAAAAATATTATAAATCTACAGTAATTAAAACAAGGGTATACTGGGGCAGGAAAAAAGTAAGTAAATAAATGAGATCAAATAAACGTATATAATTACAAGGATTAGTATATGATAAAGGAAGCATTTTAAATCGGGGGGTGGGGGGATCAGGGCTACCTGGCTGGCTCACTCAGTGGAGCATGAGACTTTTGGATTTTAAGGTTGTAAGTCTGACCCCTACACTGGGTATGGAGATTACTTAAAATCTTTTTTTTTTTTTTTTAAGA